>JARHVA010001414.1:2877500-3473734 GCA_037957365.1 Torreya grandis | reverse complement strand
TTTAGATTAATGTAGACCAATTCCTTGTATAATTATTAGTAAGAACAACTTTCAAAATCCTACTAGTAAATCTACAATTATTTGTAAAGATTATATATTTTTAAAAATAAGATGTATGTTTATTCTAATCATTTAGATACATAGGTAATAAATGAATGGGATAAACCTATTTAATTGTATTGAATTGTATTTTTAGGTATTATAAATTCCTACATATTTTTATAATGAAACATGAAACAATACTATATCTTCACAAGAGGGTAGTCATCCATCTTTATCAACTCCAAGAAAGAAAAAATAATTGTTGAATCTATATCTAGCCAATAAAATGTTAGATAAAAATTATGAAAAACTAATCAAAAGTATTTAAAATTATGAATTTAATATTTTTTATGATGCTTAAGCTGAAAATACTATGTTGGCATTATCATCTATGGCTGGTGAACCTAGAAGTTATGTAGATTTTAGTCAAAAGAAAGAATGGGTTACTGTTATGAAATTAGAGATGGATTAAATCAAGAAGAATTATACATGGAATATTATTTATCCTCCATATGATAAATATTTCATTTTAATTAATTGGTTCTACAAGACTAAATTCAAGAGTGATAGTATAATTGTCAAGCTTAAATCTAGGCTAGCTCCAAAAGGATTTGCATAAACATTTGAGGTTGACTATGAGGAAACCTATGCATCTGTGACATGTTAAGAAAATATTAGACTATTTATTTATATATACTCTCATAAATAATTTAAAATACATAAAATTTATGTCAAAAGTGTATTCCTAAATGAAGTTTTTCAAGAAGTATATGTGAAGCAACCACAAGGTTTTGAGGTAAAGGGTATGTTTTTTGGGTATATAAGTTGAAGAAGACTCTTTATGGGTAGAATAAAGTTAAAATATATTGTTAATAAATAATTTTTAGATGATTATTGGATCCAAGCCTTTTAATAAGTAAAAATGAACCAACTATTAAATTACATATAAGCATCTAGTTCTAATTTTTTATATGTTTGTCTCTATGTCGATTACTTGATCTTTACATGTAACTATATGTAGATGTTGAATAAATTAAATGAATATATGAAATAATAATTTGAAATGAATGATATTTTGACTATGAATTAGTCTTATGGAATGAAATTCCATCAAAATAAAGGGGAAGTATTCATTTTTCAAGCCAAGTATATCCAAGACATGTTAAATAAGTACAATCTTTGAGATTTGAAGCCTAAAGACACTCCAATTTTAAATTGAGAATATATTATGATAGAATTTTAAACTAATTTATCTAATAAAAATAATTTAATAATCATAGTGTAAGGCTTGATGTACCTCACTATGACAAGACCTAATATTAGTTGTGAGGTTTCACTAGTTTATATATTTATGGGCAAACCGTCACTCAAAAATTTACAAGAAGTAAAGATTTTCTTAGATATGTAAGAGGTACTTATAATCATGGTATTAATTTAAAAACAAAAGAGTATTTTTGTCTCATTGGATACACAAATTTATATTATGGAGGATCTTTTGATGATAAATAAGTCAACTTCAGGTTATTGCTTCACATTAATAAGTGGGTTGGTTTCATGGTCTTAAAAAAAAAAAGAGATAAATTTGTATTATCCTTTATTGAATATGAATATACAACCATTGAATCATATTTGATATAAGGATCATGGATGAGAAGACTCTTAATTTATTTTAGAGAGGCTCAATTTCAGCCAACATAGATATTTTTCTATAATAATGGGGTAATACAATTGTCCAAAAATACAGTTAGTTTTTCATGTTAAAACCAAACAAATTGAACTCAAACATAATTTTTTCAAATACTTGTTCAATGATAAACACTTTATCATTGATTATGTGAGAAGTGACTATCATTTTTTTTGATATTCTTACAAGGTATTGCACAAGTAAATTCATGGAAGACTTAAGGAGATGATAGGTATCTATCCTCTTTGCATCAAAGGAGGGAATTTTGAGTACGATGACAATATGATACATTGAGCATTACTGTTATAATTAATTTATTTGGTATTTTATTAAAATTTTAAGGTTAATTAACTCATTTATGTCTTAAATTTATTATTTGGTCAAATTTCAACACTTTCTAGGAGCTTCTTAAAAGATAGATATAAGTGCCAATTAGATTCTAGTTCACTAAACATTTAGATAATTGAACTCTAAAGTTATTTTAGTATATCTAAATTTTTATATTTATATTTGTAGACTTTCATTTATCTAGTGCATATGTTTGTTTTAATTATGAAGAAGCTTCTTGCATGATATCCATATCTTACAATGAGTTAAACTTGGTATCTTAAAGTATATTTTTATGAGTCTTTTTTTGTTTATTTAATGGTTATGTAAAGATATTAATTTGGTTTTAAATTTACAAGAATAAGTTATTAGGTAAATTATCTTATAATAGGCTTGTTTTAGTTTTATTTATTGATAAAAAATTGTGCATAAGTGTGACACAATAAGTCTTTTTGGAAATTCATTTTTTATTTTGTTATCTCTACTTTTTTATTATAGGGTATTCACAAAGGAAAACCAATAAGCTTTAATATATTAATTTAAAGTTATTCATTGCATATTTAGTCATCAATCACACTTATAACACTATTAAATTAACAACTAATAATTTTAAGCTACATTGGATGATAGATAGCTTAATTTTTAGATTAAATCAGAGTTTATTTTCACTACCTCCACACTTTCAAAATATTCACATTCAATTGGTTTAAATAAATTGAAATATATTTTTTGTCCCAAATAGTCTCTAATAGATTATGTAGACACTAAAATATGATTTTAAGTACTTGAAAATGAAAAATTTGACATATATTTACCACTTATGACTTGTGTGCACAAATCTAATCCTAAATTTACATCTCACCTATCCTAGTGTTTTTTAGAGGTTTGACACTATTGTTATGTTATTACACACCTATAAAAACCTCAATGTGTATTTTAAAACTTGCATACTATCCTACATAGATATGGCTAGATGCTCAATTTAGTCCTCTTATGCATAAATGACTACCATTAGAATGGGTCAGTATTTCTAGTCAATAGTGACATGAGCTTGGTGTTACTAATCCTCTCCCAAAAATGGTCACTTTAAAAAAAAATTTGACATTATTAAGTGTTGTCCCATATGTTTTAGATAACACAGCATGAGAAATTATCTAAATTAGACTTAAATATATACAAATCAAGGCTTCAATAGATAAATGAATTGGAACCTATTTGGTACGCAAATATACATGATTGCACATTGAAAATAAAAATATTCATTCTAATTTCAAAACCAAACACTAGGGAAAATAATAATCCATGTCTAAAAAATATAAATCCAATTCAAAGCAAACAATGTAAAGTAGCAAAGCTAAATCATTAGTTATATTCATATAAAAGGTGAAAAATCACATAATCACACTAGGTGGGTAAACTATATGTTTCTTGATTTCCCACATTAGTGTATTAGATATGTATAAAATGGTTAATCATCAATAAGAGTGATTAGGTTCAGATCAACTCATAGACACTCTCTTAGTTTTTGTAAGGTTTTATCTCTCACAATCACACCTAGGGTTTCAAGGTGAAGGAAGATAATTTATGGGGTTTGCACACATCATTAGGTCTAAAATCACACATATATTTAACCCTAAAAATATAGATTAATTAGATCTAGGGTTATGAATATAAAATGAATAAGCACAAGGGTGATAAATAGATCTATAGGAGGTCAATTAATTGAAAAAATCATATAGAACATATACTGAGATATGCTAAAAATAAAAAGTATAACTATGATAAATATAGAAATAAAAAATAAATAAGATAATTATCTAGTTTTGATGATAATATAGATATGCATCTATATAAGTATATATAAGAATAGAAGAATATTCTTTAATAGTCACCAGATTCTAGATTTAGTGTCCCTATAGCTTTGGACACTTACATCATCTTTGGATGGTTACATTAGTTCTAGTGTCTAGGTTGGACACAGGTGTCTAGTATAGAATACCCAATGAAATAATATGTAACCACCTACATGCTTCAATTTTTTTATTTGCCTTCAATCTGATGTATTTGGATCATGGTCATAGAGTGTAACTCATTGTAAAATAACCAATCCCTAGTTTTTCTTCCTCATAGTGGATGTGGGAAAAATGGGTTAGTGAACACATAATGTTAAGCTACCCTTAATACCCCTCTATCAATGAGTGCTACCTACATAACCAATACTCTAAAGAATGCCTCAAACTTATTTAATCCTCCCTTATGAGCTGGCTTGTGTGACAATCATGTAATATGTGAAAAATAATTACAACAATGACCTAGCTTATAACTTGGTAAATATAACTCTTGGGATACTCTTTCAGTAATTTAAACTTGTGTATGTTTTTTCCTTATGACTGATATGCAAATAAGATAAATTAAGGAATCTTTTCTTACTTGGATGCTTGATTGAATGTATTATGTAAGTTACCTAGTGAGTAGGTAAGAATTTTCTAGGTGATGAATGAATGAGGGTTGATATTTCATTTATACCAATCCTTTTGGAGAATAAATCACAGAATATCACTTATGATAACTATAAAGATACATTTAATTTTCAAATTAGATGACTTTAGGTTAATAGACACTTACATTAGAGCATGACACTTACATCTACGTAGTTGTCTATCATGGAGACAAGTGTCTAGGGAGAAGGAAAATAGGTACATGCTCAAAAAATTTAATGGCATAATACAAGAAGGTATTAAGTATTCTATGTAAGATAGAAGACTGGGGTCATTAACATAAGACTGGTCAGACTAAGAGATACACTAAGGGACATAAGATAAAATAGATGTGATACTTATATAAGTAGGAAACATATAGAACTAAGAGGAATAACTATATTTTGAGTTTGCCAAGTGTACAAGACTTAGGTGCTATATAATTTATAAATAGTGTCTACATTTCTCCCCCCTTTAATCTAGTAATGAGATTACTAGTTTAAAGGAAATGAATGCATATTTGGGTGTGTATAACACACATTATCTTTGCTTGAGTCTAACTTGAGTGATTTACTGATGACTAAACTATAATAAAGAGCATGTTATATTATTTAGTCAATGCATATGATATGAAATTGAAAGTATTAAAATTATTTTAAATTGAAATAGAAATGTTTAAGAGTACACATATGTATCGATGTAACTGCCTTACTTATTGACAATTTGATTTGAAATATGTATTATTATAAATCATTGAAATTGAGATTAGGATAAATATATAAATATGAAAAGTTCATAAATTTAAACAAATAGAGACAGAGAGAGAGAGATAGGAGGACACATGCCCCAAACCTTAGAACAAGGATGAATTTCCACATGGTTGTTGAGATTGGCTCAACAATGTAACCTAATCATACTTATAACCTGGTGAGTGTGAGTGAACCAAATCAACTCACACTATCAAATTGGTGAGGTGTGATGATAAAATCAATTCCAACCTAAAAACTTTAACAAGATTGAGTGATTTAATCATCTCAACCATACCAAAATTCAAACCAAATATTTTAGTAGATTAGCTAAATGTAGTTTATAAAATTCTAACCTGGTGGGTGGTGAAATTTCCTAAGAGTAATTTGAATCTAAATTTAATTTGGATTTTTCAATATTAGGCATATATTTTATAGCATATGCACCTTAGATATGTCTCATAATGAAACTATGTATAATAATAGTACCAATGTATATAATTCTTCCACAAATTTGTATGTGAATCATAAAACTGTGTTTTGGCTAATTCAAAAATTGTAGAACATACTTCCAAAGCATTTCCCCACTAAATATGAAAAATTGATATTAGCGCCAATGTGAAGAGCATGTTTATAAAACACATCCCCCAATTTAATCTAGAGATACCAAATATTGAAATGTGGAAAACATGTTTACAAAAATACCCCTAGTGTAAATCTAAAACTGTGAAAGTGTGGAAGCCATGCCTCTATGACATACCCCCATTAAATCTACAATTTGTAAATGTGTTTTTAAAATCCATGCCTCTATGACATTCCCCCAATGACATGCACCCCCCATATCTTTGCTCCCCCCTCCCCCATTTCAGGTGAGGGAAGAATAGAAACTAGTAGTTACCTTACATCAAAGGGATAAGATAACCATATAACTATGAATTAGCCATGTAGCATATAAGAGAGTATGTATAGTTAAATGTATCATTAATGTGCATTGAATGTGATAAAAATAAGGCCTGATATGTATTATATACATCATGGAAACATATAGATAGTAACAATACAAGCTCAATAATAAAATCAAGCATACACCCAAGAGCACTCAAAATCAAGTCAAAAGCCAATGGTTCAAGGAGACCAAAAATAAGGCATATGCTCAAATGTTACACAATCTAATGGACGTGACTTAGTCAAATGTCCATAAAAGTAATAATGACATATTTAAATGTTTATAAGAAAAGCAATGGCAAATGTCCATAAAAGTAATAATGACATATTCAAATGTTTATACGAAAAGCAATGGCATATTTAATATAAAATCAATAAACAAAGGCATGGGGGCCACAAATAATAGAACATATTCACATTCTCAAAAAATAAGATAATATCAAAGCAAAACACTTAAGGAAGTGCATACAAAGAATAATAAACAACTAGCATAAACATATCATAGTATCCCATGGATCCAGTGTGTTATCAACAAATGTGAATTACATAACATACCCAATATAATATATAAGATATAAGCATAGATAAAGGCATGCATAAGTACATATATGAGCTCAGACTTATGTAGTTCTCCCCTACATGTTAGCCTATGTGTGAATCATGCAATATGTGAAAATCAAGTAAAATAATGACCTAACTTGTAACTTGCTCCTTTAGTACTTTAGACATGTGTATGTGATGTCCATATGACTAATATGGAAATAAGAAAAAATAAGGAACCTTTTCTCACTTCAAATTTTTATTGAATTCTTTTGTAAGTTATCTGGTGAGTAGGTAAGAAGTTTATAGATGAGTAATGAATGAGGATTGATCTTATATTTATACCAATCCTTTTGGAGAATAACTCACATAATAGCACTTATGTTGACCATATGATTCATTTTTAAATTAGATGACTTTAGGGAATTGAACACTTGCATTAGATCAAAACACTTGCATTGACGTAGGTGTCTATCTTGGATACAAGTGTTCAAATAGTAATAAAATAGGTACAGGATAATAACTTACAAGATCATAAGATAAGTAGGTTTTAAGTATTCTAGATAAGATATAAGTCTTACATCATCAACATAAGACTAGTTCGAATAAGAGATAGACCAAGGGGCACAAGAGAGAGTGGATATAAGACTTGCAATAGGAAAGGTCTATAACTGGGAGGAACAACCAAAGTCTATGTTTTCCATGTGTACAAGACTGAGGTGTTGTAATATATATATATATATATATATATATATATATATATATATATATATATATATCACAAATTTTACCATATTTCACTAATGATCACTATATGTCAATATCAACAATTGATACTAACTCATACCTAACAAAACTTACCCTATATAGACAAAAATAGTATTCCAAAACCTAAAAAAGCATAGGCCTACATCATTATATTTTCCATTGTTGTGACATAATAACATTCAAACAATTAGTCATAAAAAAATTAATTATCCCTTTGTGTAACTATTATATTTAGCATATGCCACTTGTTAAATCATTTTATTTAGTTTCAAGATTTTACATTCAAATTCATGCTTAAATGCCATATTTATTACTCTAAATTCACATACTTTTTTAAATCTTAATAATATTATGTAATTCATTTTAATCCAATTTAGGGTAATTTTTTTTGGTAAACCCATACATTCCTCTAATTGTGTTAAACCATAGGTCACCCTTAGGGTTTCATCCTTATGGGATTTTATATATTTTTTGTCTTAGGGTTTCAATTTTGATTTCTAATTTTCTCACTATTTTATCAAACTTTAGAACTAAGAGAGTTTTAATTCTAATTAGATAAGATTTTATGTAAAATCAAAATGTTACAAATATGTAATAAATGACACAAACTAATTTTTAACTTATTAAATTTATAAATATGTCAAAAGTGGAAAGAACATAGGCAAATTACTTAGCTATAAATTAAACAATATAGACTATTTATGTGACTATAAATATGACTATGTAATAATATAATGATGCTATGAAGCAGGAACAATGTTTCACTTGGATATGAGATAAGTATATTAGAATTGGATAAGGGTAGCATGTATTAGTGTACTTAGGGCATGTTGGCACCCTATGAAGGTTTTCTCTATGTGATTGATATGACAAGTTCATTTTCCCCATGTTTCCTATTTGATTGTGTAGGGTCTCTCAATTTGTTTTAGAAACCATAATATACATTTTTATTCACTTATTACCCTAGATCAATAGACCACAACTGATAAAAATAATAAAATAAATGAAAGGATTTAACAGTTAATTTTTTTATACACCTAAACACCCCCTATATTTAGATTTGCCTACATACCAATATTCTAAAGAGGTATCAAAATCTATGTATTTCTCCCATGTTATGGTGGTGTGTGTTAAATACTAGTTAAAAATTCTAAATGCTAGTGCAATCTAATTGTGATTAAGTGATTCAATAATAATATGTGATCTAGGAGATTTATGAAAACTTAGATCAAGGATACCAAGGTTGTGTGCACTCTAAATTAGTTAAAATATGTGTTTTCTCTCAATGGCTAGTTAGATATTTTGATACTTTTGAATCATATGAGCCTCTAGTGAATAATGACTTGAAAATATGGATTTATAGTGATCATTTTTTAATTCATTCAAATGGGACTTGAAAAAATGTGCATTATGATCCATTGGGTGAGTTTGAATTTGGGAACTAATTGTTATTTGGTAGGAGGGATGCATCCAAAAAAATTAGACACTACCAACAAGTGGGATTATCTTGAAGGAGTGATATTATCTAAGGAGCAAAGTTAGCTAAGATGGAATTTTGGATTAGTCTCAATGTGAGTTTAGGATATTAGTAAATTGGATATGGATGTTTATAATTATAAATTACTTAAGGGGTAACGGTCATTTACATAAAAGTGAAGGAAGGGTGGTCAAGGATCATGGAATCAAGAATGAGTTATGTATAAGAAGTGGTCACAAGTACATTTTTAGTAATAAATGTTAATTTATGTGTTTACATTTCCCCCCCTTTTTCTAGTAATGTAAAAAAAAAATTACTAGAGTAAAAATAAAAGTGTGTACTTGAAATTACCTATGAATAATAGTCTTAAATATAGTCCATAATGTTGAACCGTGCTTCATGCATAACTTTCAATGAAACATGTGTAAAATAATTCCTTATTTAATATAAAAATAAAAAAAAATAAAGACAATAAATATTATAGATATAAAAACAAATAATAAATACACCTAATTGGGTACATGAACCATTGTGTTTTCTAGTGCAAAAATGGTGATTGGAAAGGGTAGGATCCTAGGTGATTTTTTCTTCATTGATGAACTTGGATTTGACTATGCATGATCCAATCTTCATTGAAAAGAGAGTGTGATTAACAATCAAGAAATACTTGACTCCATCATCACATACCCAAATTAGTGAAGTAGCTTAGAATCCCTATATGAATTCCAATAGATAATTTCTATTGCAAAAATGGTGAACCAATTACAATAAATGAAATAAGATTAATTTATGGTGAGAAATTGGTGTAAGACCAATGTAAAAACTAGTGCAAAACATGGTTAAAAATATCATAATTTTATGTCTAGTGTATACAACATGGAAAATGACATAGATTTCCATTCTTTATATGAAACTGGTGCAAAATTGAGTAAGAAGGTGGTCATGTACCATGCATAATCCCCTAATATGATATCTAGGTGTATATAGATTGTATAACTGAGTAATATCAAATAAAATCTTGACAAAAAATCTATGTGATAAAATGGAACACATGCCATGCATGATGCCACCAAACTAGGAAAAAATTAAGACAAACCCGTGTAAAAACCTAAAAATTATTTTTGAGCAATAATGTAATTGAACTGTACACTAAGAGATACTAAGAATTATGTAAACTACTATTTTATACACACTGAGATATAAATTCATTATTATGGAAATAGCCAACCTATACCCTTGTCTAAATGGTGTGTTGTCTAGAACTATTTTATGAATAAAATGTGGGAGTGAACTATGATCAAATGGGTAAAATTTGTAACTATATGATTGTGTAATTACTATTGGATATTAGTGTCTAATACAAGTCATTATGTATGCCCATAATTTGAGGTGAGTTTTGGATCCTACATAATAACTTAAATTAAAATCAAAAGTTATGTAAAAATATGCTGCATATAAAATTAAATTTTGGAGTTATAATGGTAACATATAAGATCATGACATCATCATAAATAAAATGAGCAATAATTAGTGTTTTATGTATGTATAAATATAAGCATATATAGTTTCATGTCTAGATATATGTTTTCAATTAGGAACACAATAACTAATGATATTATAATAAGTAATTAAAACTAAATATAATAACTCATGGGGAGATGCATGATATTGATCATTATATCAGACATGAGGAAGATGTATGGTGTCCATCATGGAGTCAAAAATGGAGAAAATAAGAGTGAAAAAGTGTCATGTCTATGATGCATACACACAAAGAGTAAACACAAAGTAAATAAATCACACAAGAGAAGGAAAATGGGCCAAATACAAGGGACATGTTTAAATGTCACTCACATACGTAGAAACATACAATAGGCTTAAAGTCATAAATGAGGACATTTTCAAATGTATACAATCCAAAAAAATGAATACGCATAAAACATGGAGCATAAAATAAAACACACAAAGTCTAAAAGATTAAATGAAATTGATCAACATAATCAATTCATAACACTAGTATATTTAACAACCTAGGTAACTAGTAAGATATCAATGTGAAATTAAATAAGTAATAATGATAGATTTTGTGAAATGTAAGGAGCTGAGGTATGAACAATAAGGGTTAAAAAAATAATGATTGAACCAATGTAAAAATATGCCCTTGGTTAACTTTTTACAATCTAAATAAATTGTAGGATGCATGTGACTTGTTTGGATATAAGAATTGATAGCCTATGTTCACTAGGATAAGTCTAATGAAATCAAACATCAATGTAGTACATTATTATATAGGAATATTGTTTGTATCTATGCAACATTTATGGGTATAGGAAAATGTAATGAACTACATTTGTGATTGGAAATGGAAAAATGTATGTTATAAATTCACTCATGTACACTTGTGAATAATATTTGATATAAACTAGATATATAGAAAATTAATGAAGAAACTAAGCACCAATGAAATAATGAAAATAAACTACACATATCACACATAGGTCCCATTTTTCTAATTTTTTGTGGAATATTTTATTTTTATTTCTAAACATATGAATTAAGAAAGATAAGGAAGGATACTAACTGATGATTCCTACAAGGTAATTATAATCAATAGGTCTTGTATCTATCATAGGAATGGTGACATTTTGTGAATATAAAGTACCACATTGATGTGACTGAACTGAGATGAATTAAAAATTTGAATATTTATTTCCCTTTGTATCATAAGTGTAATTATCATGTTGATGATTTGTAACATACTATGCGTGTTGTTGAGCCTGATGAACTCTAAGGATTTTTGTAACCCATTGTGGAGTGTATGAACTTTGTGTTGGTTTTATATGTGTAACACCCTTAATTATATTTAATATCAATTTAGGACATGAAAGAATAGAGATATGTTCTTTAGAATCTATGAAAAATATATAATGAAGTGTAATTTCAAGGATAGGCCTCCTTGGAAGAGTATATTCCTTATTTTTAAATTTATAAGTAGGTTGAACCCTTTTAGGTGGCTAAACTTAAATATTCTTTACAAGAACCATATCTTTTGGCCATAGGGATATTCATATAGGATATCCTAAATTGTGATGAACTCATTAGAATATTTATACTTTATAGACCTATAAAATGTGGAAGGAATTGAAATTTTATGTTGAATCTAAGGTCTCCCCAATAATATACTGAAGACCCCTACACTAGGTACTACCATGAACTTGGTGGCCACATGTGTTGCACTAACCTATAGTGTTAGTGTAACCTTACCAATAAAACTTTGAATGTGGCCATTGAACCCTTTTATTATTGTGGTGGTAGAATACATATCTCTATATGTATATCCAAGATGGTATACAAGTGTGAAAGTGCATATGTTCAAACTTGAACTACTCTCAACCACAACACTTTATATAGGTTGATGATCAATATGAGTCTAAATGAAGAAAGAGTGGAAATGTGAATCATCATTAACTATCTCATGTTCTAACAATTTGATCAAAATTAGAATAACGTTGAAGTATTTTGTGAACCAATAATTCCATTCAAGGGATTATATGATTCTCTAGGACAAAGATAAGAAACTAGTGGAGGGTGTGCATTATATGTGTAATTCACTCTTGTTATATTTGTTGTCTCTTTACCCATATGATTTATACAAGGATCACTAAATATTTTCATTTCTTTGATTTCACTTGGTTTTTAATTTGAATTGTATCTAGGCATGCCAACATTAGTGATATTCTCATATATTAAATCTTGATTCTTGTGCTTTAAATTTATGCACCTAAGTAGTGTGACCTGGGACTCTATAAAAATCACAAAAGGCATTCTGGTCAAATTTATTTGAAGGAAGCTTATTCACATAAACCTCTTTAATTGGAGGGATAAGTATGATATTGGATTCCAATAGTGTGTTGAGTACCTTATATGGAGCTTTTGGTAAAATACTGAAATGTCCTCTTAGAGGAGCTAATAATACAATGGGTGAAATGGGATTTGAAACTAAATTTAGTGTTGCCTTTTGATAACTCTTATTATCATTTGACAGCACCTTGTATGATGGATTATTCTGATTTTTTTCCTAAGAATTATAAATTTGATCAGTTGCATACTTTAAATTATTCAATTCCAATAATTTTACCTCTCTTTCCTTTACTCTATGGCACAAATCTATGAATGAGAGAAAATCATTAAACATAATGGATTCCTATAAAGATTGAAGTATATTATGTTTGAATATATCTTGAAATTACTTATCTAAAATTAGATTAATCATTTTATATAACATGGTTTTATACCTTAAGACATATTATGTGATAGGCTCATTAGATCCTTGTTTAAATTGCATGATCTCTACATATGATATCTTTTCAATGATATCAATTGGAAATGTACAATAAATAAATAGGATAAAAGGTTAAAAACATGCACTAAATATTTTTTTAAATCATATAACCATATTAGTGCATACTCTTTTAGGATTATTGGAAGTAACCTAGTTAGTAATAGATAATTGGATACATAGTCCAATCATGTTGCATGAAATACTATCAAGCATTGCTTAGGTACCACAAAACTAATTAGTAGAGGATATAATACAATGTTATTTATAAATTGAGTGTGAAATAAAATTTGATAATCAACCACCTAATTTGGTTTTGAATAACCTTAATCTAAATGCAACACCTTAGCTTTTAGATATTGAGTCTCATGCATAAGGGATTATACATCAAGAGAAAAAGAGTGTGTGCCAACCAAAAGCGGTGTTCCCAGTGACTAAGTATGAATTTAAATTTTAGGTTTTTGAAAAGGGAGAGAAAACTTAACAAAATCTATGGTTATGTTTTACAATATTCAATAAATAGATGGGCCCACCAATATGTTTGATCAAATTTTGGAATTAAGAGACTTTTAGTAATAATTAGACAAAATTTTGTGTAAAATTAGAATGTTACAAATATGTAATAAATGACACAATCTAATTTGGAACTTACTAAATTTACAAATATGTTAAAATGGGAAAGAACATAAAAAAAGTAATTATCTTGAAATTAAATTATGTAGGAATTTATATGTGACTGTAAATTTGATAATGCGACTATGTAATGATGTTTTGAATTAGGAACAATGTTTCACTTGGATTTGGGACAATGTTTTTAGAATTGTTAAGGTAAACTTAAACTAGTTTTCTTAAGGAATATCAATGTCATGTGAAGGTTTGCGTTGTATGATTGATATAATAGGTTTGATTCACCTATATGTCCTATTTGGCTATGTGGGAGGTCTCAATATATTATAGAAACCACTGTGTACCTTATTCTTCACTTTTAACCATAGCTCAATAGTCCACAAATGATCAAAAGAATAAAATGTAAAAATGAGTTAGCAGTTGAAGTTAAGATAAACCTCAACACACCCTGTGTTGAACATTACCTACACACCAATACTCTAAAGAAGGATCAAACTCCATGTACTTCTCATAGTGATGTGTGTGAAAGACTAGTGTAAAATTATTAATTTTAGTGCAATCTCGGTGTGATTAAGTGATTCAACAATAACCTATGAACTTGGAGGTTTATGTAGACTTATATCAGGTGTTGAGGTCAGCATACCCACTTTTTTGAAAATTGGCACCCTTGAGATATTTTGAAGCATATCCATAAAAACATGGCATGTTCTAAACATTATTGGAATTTTAAGATCACCCACTTTTGACAAAGACTAGTTTTTAAGTTATGTTTTGCTTTAAACTTGCCTAACATTACTAATAATTGGTCTTCATGTCTTTAAGTTACATGTTTCATTGCATCCTTTCTCATGGATTCATGTTTTAAAACCCTAGCACAAACCCTTGATTCAAATTTGAATTTCATAGGAATTAATTGTTGGGAGAATTTTAAATTTATTTTGGACTTGAGCACAAGTTTCATGTTTAAAGCTTAGTCATGTTTTTTAACACAACTAAAACTTTAGCCTAAAAAATGTTTGGTCCCCTTTACTATCTTCCCCATTAGTTCCTTATTATTTCTAACCAAGTCTCATATTTGGTTTTGTAGGGTCCCTTTTATTTTATAACATGATCCCCTTGTTATCCTTTTATCCTAAAGTTTTAATCCTAAGGCCCCAGCATATTTATTAATATGAACAAGACCTTAGCCTTAACAATTTAGCTTAATCCTTTACTTTAGTCCCAAGTTCTAACTTAATTTCCATGCATTTTTGTGGATCCAAAAACCCATGATCCATTGTGGGGATTGATCTAATAGAGCGAGGAAGACTCGGGTCTTAAATTAAAAAATATACAACTCAAAAGATCTAATGATCCACACTTCCTCACGGCTTCTTGATTAGATGATGCAAATAATATCGACAAAACAAAGCACTGAGTCCTTTGGGCCAATCACGTTTGAGTACTCAGATCATGATCAATGGTTTTTGCTTCATTATAGGCCAAAGATCAGATGGAGCGAATAAATCATTGAAAAGTCAAAATCCCAGGAGCTCTATGGAGTTACCATGTAGCATTCCCATGTTTAAATATTAAAAGCAAAGGGGAACACATGATAAAAGGGACCAATCATGAGTAATCTCTAGGATCATGATCGAATAGCTCTCGCTTCATCATGATGTTTGATTCAATAGTGTAAATTGAGTCCAAGATCATGGGAGGTCCTATGAAGGTGCCAAGTGGCACTCTCACATTGGGACATAGGAATTTTATGAGATTAACATTGACATTCGCATGACTATCATTTAATGTCCATGAGGATGTATTTTATGTCCATGTGACCATTAACTTAAGCCCATAAAAACTAATAACTTCATGAGCCTAAATTTGACATTTGCACAATCATCATTTGACATTCACGAGGACGTATTTGACATCCATGAGACTATCAAAATTATGCTAATAAATTATTTTGTTTAGGACTAAGATGGACTCCAAAATATTATTAAAAGTCCTATAAATTATTGTGCAAATGACTAAAAACCTTTGAGGGATTTTCAAACGCTTGAAATCTTTGAACTACAAATGTTGAAATAGTCTCATAAGTCTAAATATTTTTAGAAATGGATTTAGTCTAATCATATACCCTAAGGTCCCCATTGAATTTGTTTGAATTTCATGATCCTTAGGCTAGAGACTTATATTAATTCTTATTTTAAAATAATCTTTGTGACACGAAACTTAGCCCAAATTCTTATAACTATGTGTTTATTAATACAAGGCAACCCTATGTCAAAATTCAACATTTGATATTTATATCACTTAAATCCCCTTTAGATTTGTTCTAAAGTTTAGCATAAATATTTTATCCCAAATCAAGTGTTGTGTTTATTAAGAACAATGTAAACTTTGGCCTAAAATATTTAGCCATAGTCCCCTTTGTATAAATCTAGGAGACTTAGGTATATGTAATTTAGCCTAAAAGTTCATTTCATATTTGATAAACACAAAATGAACCTTAGACTAAGGAATTTAAAACCTAAGTCCCCACCTAGTTCTACCAGATTAGGAGGAATGTAGATAGGCAAATTATAGGGCTAGGTCAAAATTCCTCACTCTTGATAACTATGTAATCTGGATAAAACTAGATATCAGCCATTAGCTCCACATACTTCTTGATCAAAAGGGGAACCCTGGGCATATGAATCCCTATAATGGTCTCCACCAATGTATGATAGACACAGTCACATATGAATTGCACGTGGTACCTATAATTGAAGATGTGCATTTTTGAGTAGAGGTGGGAAATGGTGGTTCTACCTTCAGGGGACTATTTCTTGATGTTGGGGATCTTGGTGGAAGCTAGTAGGGCATCTATAAAATAAGACATCATGTAAAATTGTTTTCTTGTCTTTCTTTTGATTGTAGTGAATTATTTCCCCAAGAAGAAATTGATTATATCTCCAATTGGAGGGGTGAGTTTCTTTTTTACCATAAAGTAGATGTAGGACACCTAGCTTTTATTGACATAAGTGGTGATAAGGGCTCCAGATACTCTTTTTAATAGGTTCATGATTACCCTAATCTCTTCCCTAAATTAGATAATGGGGATCTTTCCCCTAAATTCCCAAAATACATGGTTCCCTTGGAGCACCATGGTCTAAGGATGGTGTCTAGGTCATGCTCAGTGTTCCATCCTTTGATTGTGGGTGAGTCCACATGGGGTTTTAAGATCTTGTAGTATTTTTCAAAGGCTAGTGGGGAAATGTAGGATACTCTCCTAGAGATTCCCTAATGGATAATCCAATCACCATCAATTCTACAATCAATATAAATTAGAGCAAGGATGGAAATGCAGTAAAGTACCTCTATTTTGGAAATTGCATGGTTGAGGCTAAACATTTGAACCATGACTAGGTCATAGTATTTTCTATTTAATGTGACAATCCTCTGCTCCTCCTTGGTGATGGGTTTTAGTTCTTCTATGGTCTAGAAGAGCTCAGACTAGTTCTTATTACCATTGTTTAGGGCTATGACATCTATCTTCATATCCTTGAAATTTTTTCCTTCATTGTCTATAGATAGATATAAATCTATCTCATTTCTTAATTATTTTCTTTGAGATGCCATGGTTTTTGTGCTTGTAAATTCTTCATAATTAGACTGGAAATGGTCTCTAGTTAGCTCTTTTACACTTAAAAAACATAATTAAGCTTCCTTTGAATTCACTGATAATCAATCCAAGTTTACTTAGGGTCCTTTTATGCAAGTTTAGAGCTTCAAAGCTTTAATGGTTGTAGCTCATTTGGAGTCTGGCTCATATGTGCTTTGGATTTTATTTGAACCTTTGCCTTTATATGTTTGCATTCTGAGGCACAAAAGATATTTTATTTTGTTATTTTTTGCTTGTGTGGAAAATATGTAGCATAAATCTAGAACCTTTCATAGCATTTTCGTAAATGCCTTTTGAAGCACTAACCATTAGCATTTAAAAATGAGTTTTTATTTCACATCATTAGATCAAAATCCTAGATTAGCATGAGCCATTGATTATGATATGAGCTCTTGCCTGTTTATTGGTCCCCTTCATACTAAGTCCCATGATTATGCCACTTGGTACCTCCATTGGCCTTCTAAGCTTTGGTACCTTTGTCAGCCACACTTTGAACATGCATTCACCATGTGTTGAGCCCATAGGCTCTCGTATCTCCATTGAAAATTCATCAAAAACTTCATGCCATTAGATCATCCTTTTATGATGAATCATGAGCCGTAGGATCTACAAAGTTCAAAAGATTTAAGTTAGTACATAGGAATATAAGAACTTAAGCTAAAATGTTTTAACCTAAGTTTTAAATTAAATAACTAGGTAGGTACTTAGGTTTTAAATACCTTAGTCTAAGGTTCATTTTGTGTTTATAAAACATGAAATGAACTTTTACACTAAAGTGTATATACCTAAGTCTCCTAGATTTATACAAAGGGGACCATGGCTAAATATTTTAGGCTAAATTTTATGTTGTGTTTAATAAACATAGCACATAGTTTGGGATAAAATATTTATGCTAAGCTTTAGAACATGTTTAAAGGGGATCTAAGTGATATAAGGATCAAATGTTGAATTTTGACATAGGGCTTAATTGTATTAATAAACACAATAAAATTATTGGTTATAAAAATTTGGGCTAACTTTCATGTCACAAATATCTTTTTAAAATAATGCTTAATATAAGTCTCTAGCCTAAGGTTCACGGCATTCAAACCAATGCAATGGGGACCTTAGGATATAGGCTTAGACTAAATCCATTTTTACAAATATTTAGACTTATGAGACCATTTCAACATTTATAGTTCAAAGATTTCAAGCATTTAAACATCCCTCAAAGGTTTCCAATCATCTACAAAACAATTTATAGGAATTTTAACAATATTTTGGAGTCTATCTTAGTCCTGAACAAAATAATTTATTAGCTTAAATTTGATAGTCTCATGGACATTTGAATAATCAAATAACATTGACACATCTAAATATAGATCAAAATGAAGTGAAGCAAATCCCAGATCCTTCAGCTAATCTAGCATATGCATAAATTAGAAACCATGTGATTAAAGATGCAACCTAGATTTCAAAGAAACTATTCAAATTTAAGACACAAAACTAGCAATTGAGAGAAAATCTATATTAAAAATTGACATATCAAATATGGATAATCTTTGCAGAATTCCTTGATTATATTAATTGCTTCAAATATATAAAATTTACTCAAAATTTCTCCCCCTTTTACAATATGGTAATACATTCCTTTTATATAAATATAAGGCAATACACCGGTCAGTTACAAGATACAACTATACAAAAGATAAGGACAACTATCCTTCTTTATAAAGCTCTATAATACAATTGTTTCTCAAAGTTGGACTGACCTAGAGGCAATATGATAACAAACTAGCATATGGCTTATAAAATAATATTCCCTATTTTAAATATTTTAATATCTTTACAAAGAAGGAATATCAATCAAATTAGTGGGCCCATTATCAAGGGACTCCCATGTTTCCATTATTGAAGTTTTATGTCCCTCTAATGTTCTTTGATAAGCTCTAGATCCATAGCTAGCTTTAAGAGGCAAAACTCTTCCTGATCATCTAGGTCATCAAGGTCACTATCATCTTTGTCCATAGCTTCTTTTATGCTCTTAGATTCTACAATATTTTCCATTATCATGAAGATCATGCCTAAAATCCTACCATTACCACTGTCTAATTTGCCCTATCTTTTACCCTTTACTTCATTCATCACTAGAGTGACTCTATGTTTGTCCTCTACATCATCAATAATCTCCAGGGCTATAGTCTTGGTAGGATTAGCTAGCATAGTGCCTAGGAGCTGCTTAATCCTAATGATCAACACCTTATCATCAATTAGTAGTCTATCTAAGTTCTTTCTCCATGCACTTAGAATTTGGATCTTGTCTACCAATATACCTAATATATCATTTAGGTGGGCCAGGATAATGGTTTTGAATTTAGGGATTTTATCCTTGATCAAAATGCTAATGAGATCCTTAATCTTGGTCTCTACCTCCTATCACTATATTCTTAATCCTTTGGCCACTTCATCCTTATTGATTTCAAAGAATCAAACATATCAAAGAATGATTCTTCAAACATGTTTATTATTACATTAGGCACTGATAAAATGACATGTGTCTCTAAGTTCTCTTTTTCTTTTTCCAAATTTTGAATCCTTTATTTCATTTCTCTAATCCTAACCTTGGATTGAGTTGAATGAGCCTCAAGTAGGATCTCAACATCCTCCTTATGGATAGGAACCTCACCAAGTTGTTTCCCTTCAACTGGGGTTAAGATTGTAAAGGGTTAAACCTTCTAGAAAGTGAACTCCTTAGTTCTCACCATGGCTTTAATTATAGTTACCCTTTCCAATATAGCTATTTTTGGATTGAATTGCACTATAGTAATTGGTTTTGTGTATTTTGGAGGCTCTAAGACCTCAAATCTAGTGTTGTTGGATGCTCTTGGAGCATCTACTTTATTGATTTCTAACCCTACAGTAGTTGTTAATATTCTTTCTTCTTATTCTCTCATTAGATCCCTTATCCATGGTTTGATTTATTAATGAACATCAATGTTAATAGCCTTAGTCAAGGCCCAAGAGTGGGAGTGAGAAGGGATATTTTGTAGCTTTCCATACATGAACCAATCAAGGATGATTGGTCCATAAATGGGGAACTCCTCACTGAATAATTTAATCTCACTAATGGGATGAGTGAGGGTCAATTTTATCCTCTTCCTTAATCCAACAGTGACCAATACAAACTCTGTGTTTCTCTTTTCTAGCTATGCCATTGGGACTATGTCAAGGGCAACTTCCCTTATCTTCTTGCTCATCTCTTTTTACTTGAACTTGAGCTTCTTCAACCTGTGTTTCTTCATCCTCAAAACCATAAGCTTTAGCAAGGTCTTTAAGGGTACCATCTATTGTTTCACTAGGCTCAAGGGCAATTAGCTCCAATTGTTTAACTAGGAATGGTGGTCCCTAGGGGTGAGCTGAGGATGAAGGACCCTTACCTATTCTTTTCTCTAACTTTTCCTTTTCAATGCCCTATATAATTTTTTCTTGGGGATATGGTGGATCCAACTTCAATTGTTCTTGGGGTCCCCTGGAAGATCCAAGAAATAAATGGTATTAAAGGGAATGCATTTACCATATGTCCCTTGCTAGTTTGTTATCACTAGTTAATCTATGTAAAATTTTTAGGTTGGTTCCCTTAAACTTAGCCAATACTTCCTCAAAGTTATTGGCCTTTATGTATATATTTGATGAAGGCCCAGTTCATGCTCATAGAATAGTTTGGGCAGTTGTTTGTTCTTCAAATGTGGGCCCATTACATTCTTAGGATCCCACTATATGAGATCATCCAATTGAAATGTAAAAAAGTCCTTATGCCTAGACATGGTTTTCACTTACTTCCAATACTATAAAATTATTCTTCTTATGGTCAAAGGAAAGGGATGGAGAAGACCTTTCCTTTTTACCTTGCATACTCCATCAACACCATGAAGGAGTTGAGATGCAATTTCCTATTCTACCAGATTAAGAGGAATGTAGATAGGCAACCTATAGGGCTGGGTCAGAATTACCTCAATATTGATAACCATGCAATCTAGATAAAACTAGATATCACCATCATCTCTACATACTTCTTGACCAAAGGGGGAACCCTAGGCATAGTAATTCCATTGATGGCCTCCACCAACATAGGATAGACATAGCCACATATGAATTACATGTGTTAGCTATACTTGAAGATGTGTAGTTTTGAGTAGTGGTGGGAGACATTGTTTATACTTATAGGAGACTAGTTCTTGATGTTGGGGATCTTGGTGGAAGCCATTAGGGAATCCAACAAATAAGACATCATGTAAAACTAGTTGCTTATATTCCTTGTGATTATAATGAATTGTTTCCCCAAGAAGTCATTGATCATATCTCTAATTAGAGGGGTGAGCCTCTTTTCTACCATAAAGTAGACATATGACACCCCACTCTTGTTGACATAATGGTGAAAGGGGCTCCAAATACTCTATTTAATAGGGTCATGATTACCCTAATCCCTTCCCTAAACTAGACAATGGGGATCTTTCCCTCAAATTCCTAGAATACATGGTTCCCTTAGAGAAACCATGGTCTAAGGATTGTGTCTAGGTTATGCTCAGTGGTCCATCCTTTGATTGTGGGTAGGTCTAAATGGGGTTTCAGGAGATTTTAGTTTTTTTCAAGGTTAGTGGGGAAATTTAGGCTACTCTCCTAAAGCTTCCCTCATGGATAATCCAATCACCATCAATTCGAAAATTAATGAAAATTGAAACAAGGAAGTCAATGTAGTGAAGTACCTCTTGTTTGGTAGTTGCATGGTGGAGGCTAACCATTTGTATCATGACCAAATCATAGTATTTTTTTCTTACCACAACAATCCTTTGCTCCTTCTTGGTGATGGGTTTTATCTCCTCTATGATCCAAAAGATCTCAGACCAATTGTTATTACCATTATTCAGGGCTATGACATCCAACTCCATATCCTTGAAAACCTTTCCTTCATTTTTAATATATAGATACAACTCTATTTCATCTCTTAATTATTGTCTTTGAGATGCCATGGCTTTTGTGCTTGAAAATTATTCACAATTAGATTATAAATGGTCTCTAGTTAGCTCTTTTGTGCTTAAAAAACATAATTAAGGTTCTTTTGAATTCACTAGTAATCAATCCAAGTTTACTTAGGGTCTTTTTATGCAAGTTTAGGACTTCAAATATTTAATTGTGCTAGCTCATTTGGAGCTCAACGCATATGTGCTTTGGATTTGATTTGGACCTTTGCCTTTATACATTTGCATTTTGAGCCACACAAGATATTTTCTTTTATTATTTTTTTCTAGTATGGTGCTTATGTGACATCAATCTAGAACCTTTCTTGACATTTTCATAAATGCATTTTGAATCACTAGAAATTAGCATTTAAAAATTCCTTTTTGTTTCACACCATTGGATCAAAATATTGGATTAGCATGAGCCATCAATTGTGATCTAGGATCTTGCTTGTTTATTGGTTTCCCTCATACTAAGTCCCATGATTATGCCACTTGGCACCTTCTTGGGCCTTCTAAGCTTTGGTACCATTTTTAGTCACATTTTGAATGTGTGTTCACCATGTGTCGAGCCCATGGGCTCTCAAAGCTCCATTGAAAAGTCATTGGTATCTTTGTGCCATTAGATCATCCTTCCATGATGAAGCATGAATCGTAGGATTTGTAAAGATGCATGATATTTAAATTAGCACATAGGCATACAATAAATTAAGAAAAATTGTTAGGGTGTGGAGCTAAAAACTTCACCAAGGAGCATTCATTATCAGGTTCGAGTCTACACAGACACTGGCATCGGTCAGGAGCGACCGACGTCGATCACAGGCAGTTACAGAGGCACCGACATCGGCAGAGAGTCAGCCGACGGCGGTCACAGACAAGCAGCAGGAACCGACGTCGGTTACCTGCGTGTCCAGAAAGCTATTTCCGTGGACAGAAGCGAGTGTTTGCATGATAAGTTTGAGTTGTAGACTCAAGCTTGCGTCTCTATTATTGGCAATACTATTTTTAGAGCCCTTGTTTAAGTGGTTTAACTGTTTGTTGGAAGTGCATGCTCAAGTCTCCTAATTCTATATGAATAATTAGATCTTCCTAGCTTATTGTAGTTATTGTTGTAGGAAGTGAATTGTTGTAATTCATTGTGTGAGAAGAACAGTACAAAATTGAATCAATCCAGGCTTGTTGGAGTTGATTGTTCTTGAGAGAGAGAGCTCTTGAGGAATAGAGATCTATTGAGAGATCTATACATCTAGGAGAGGTGTGGAAGAAAGAAGCTTTCTTCAATTGTATTCCTTTTGTAAAGAGTTTTGTTAATACAAGTTTTCAGGGTGTTTTCTTGTATCTCTTGTTCTTGCTATTATCTCATTCAGTTACTTGTCAATCTGATTTAATTCCGCATTTATTGCTATCACAATTGTAATCTATTGTTGGATTGATCCCCCAACAAGTGGTATCAGAGCCTTGGTTATAGGTTCAGAGCTTGATATCCAATAATTGGTATCAAAGTTCAGGTTCACTAACAGGTGGTTCAGATCTGTGTAGTGTGTATTGATTACAGGTTCTCACAGGGGTTTCTGCAGGGATTTCTATTTGAGTGGGAGAAGCAATGGCAGATGAAAGTAAATTGAGAATGGAAAAGTTCAATGGCAAAAATTACCAACACTGGAGAATGCAGATAGAGGATTATCTGTACCAGAAAGATCTCTACTTACCGTTAGGTGGGGTTGCAAAGAAGCCCAAAGACATGGAGGATGAAGAATGGGAAGTTCTTGACAGAAAGGCTCTAGGGTCTATAAGACTGAGCCTAGCATCCACTGTGATATCCAATTTATCACAGGCAAAGTCTACGGTAGAGTTGATGACTACGTTAGCAAATTTGTATGAAAAACCCTCAGCTTCCAATAAGGTATATCTTATGAAGCAGTTATTTAATTTGCATATGAATGAAGGTGGATCTGTTTCTACTCATCTGAATGATTTCAATGGTATTGTGAATCAGTTAAGTTTAGTGAATATAGTGTTTGATGATGAGATAAAAGCTCTTTTAATATTATGTTCTTTGCCTGAAAGCTGGCATGGCTTAGTAATGGCAGTAAGTAATATTGCATCTGCATCAAATATTTTGAAAGTAGAGGATGTTGTTAGTGTTATCTTGAATGAGGAAATACGCAAGAAAAGCATAGAAGAGGCATCCGGGAATGCTTTAAGTTTTGAGAGCAGGGGAAGGCAGAAAGAGAAGAGCAAGAAAGGTAGATCAAGATCCAAGTCCAAGGGGAAAGGCAGATCTAAATCCAGAAATGGTAGGAAGCCATAATGCTGGAATTGTGGAAAGATGGGGCACATAAGCAGAGATTGTTGGTCAAAACCTAAGGAGGACAATCAGCACGAAGGAAAGGAAGAAGCCAAGATTACAGGTATTGCACAAGATGCTTTAATTTTCTCTCTGCATAATAATATATAATCTTGGGTATTAGATTCTGGTGCATCTTTTCATGCTACTCCTAACAGGGAATATTTTAGTGACTATATCCATGGAGATTTTGGAATAGTGTATCTAGGGGATGATGAGCCCTGTAAAATCATTGGCAAAGGTAAAGTGCAGCTGAAGATGCAGAATAGCAACACATGGGTGTTGAGAGATGTGATGCATGTACCTAGCTTGAAGAGAAATCTGATTTCTGCAGGAAAGTTAGGGGATGAGGGTTGTATAGTAACTCTCACAGCAGAATCTTGGAAGGTGACCAAGGGTGCACTTGTTATGGCCAGAGGTAAGAGAGAAGGTACTCTCTATTTGTGTAATTGTGTTACTAACAAATCTCTTTCTGTATTATCTACTTTAGATGTGGACGCTAAATTGTGGCACTCAAGGCTTGGCCACATGAGTGAGAAGGGGATGTCAATTCTTAAGTCCAAAGGTATGCTTTCAGATTTAAAAGGCATAGATCTAGAGTTTTGTGAGCACTGTGTATTTGGAAAATAGAAAAGGGTTAGTTTTCTCAAAACTGGGTCTACTAAGAAGAGGCACAAGTTGGAGCTTGTTCACACAGACGTGTGGGGACCGGCTCAGGTTGCTTCCATTGGAGGATCACAGTACTATGTATCTTTCATAGATGATGCCACAAGGAAGGTATGGATCTATTGTATTAGAAGAAAATCTGATGTATTTGATACTTTTAAAGTTTGGAAAGCTATGGTTGAGAATGAAACAGGTAAAAGATTAAAGTGCCTGAGATCAGACAATGGTGGTGAGTTCTGCAGTCATAAGTTCAGAGATTATTGTTACATGCATGGAATCTGTAGGCAAAGGATGGTTCCAAGGACACCTCAGCAGAATGGAATAGCTGAAAGGATGAACAGGACAATAATGGAGCGTGCAAGATGTATGAGATTGCATGCCAATTTGCCCTTACAGTTTTGGGCACAAGCTGTTGACACTGCAGTATACCTGATTAACAGAGGACCCTCTACAGCTCTGGATGGTGGTATTCCAGAAGAGGCATGGACAGGTAAAAAGGTTGATCTCTCATATCTCAAAGTTTTTGGTTGTGAAGCCTTTGTGCATATAGATAAGGAAAATAGAAAGAAGCTCGATGCTAAGTCTATGAGATGCACGTTTATTGGCTATGGCTCAGATGATTTTGGTTACAGATTGTGGAATCTAGAAACTAACAAAGTAATCAGGAGCCGTGATGTTGTTTTCAATGAAAGAGTGATGTATTGTGATCAGCTAAGGAAGCTGAATCAATCTGAGTAGAGCAATGGTGAATTGGATGAGGTGAAAGTCCAAGATGAGCTCATGGGAAAAAGAAATAATCACTTGCAGGAAAACATAGAGACCGATGTCGACAGGGTAGGAACCGGCGTCGGCAGGATACAAACTGGCATCAGCCATACAGAGACCGACGTCGGCCGTACAGGTACCGAGGTCGGTCAGGCAGAATCGACATCGGCCAGTAACAGGTCTACAGGTGACCGAGGTTGGTCACTGTCAGAGAATTTGGGTGGACAACGTGTTGTAGACGAGTCTCAGACACCCATCAGGAGGTCAGAAAGGGTGAGTAAGCCTCCAATTAGATATTCTCCTTCTTTATTTTATTTATTGCTAACTGATGGTGGAGAACCAGAGAGTTTTGAAGAAGCAATACAGGTGGAGTCCAAGAGTGAGTGGGAGCGTGGCATGGTTGAGGAGTTGGAGTCCTTAAGAGAGAACCAAACATGGGATTTGGTTGAATTGCCAGCTGGTAAGAGAACACTTAAGAACAGATGGACCTACAGGTTGAAGGAAGGCAAGAATGGACAGATGAGATATAAGGCCAGATTAGTAGTAAAAGGATTTACACAAAAGCCAGGTATCGACTTTGGTGAGATTTTTTCTCCTGTTGTTAAAATGACTTCTATAAGGGTTGTATTGTCTCTAGTTGCTTTTGAGGATTTGCATCTTGAGCAGTTAGATGTTAAGACAGTGTTTCTTCATGGAGACTTGGATGAGGAAATTTATATGGAACAGCCAGAAGGATTCGAGGTCAAGGGTAAGGAGAAGTTTGTGTGCAGGTTGAAGAAAAGCTTGTATGGCCTCAAGCAAGCTCCTAGACAATGGTACTTAAAATTTGACAGGTTTATGACTGAGCATGGCTACAGCAGGTGTCAATCAGACCATTGTGTGTATTTCAAGAGATTTGATAATGGTAGATATATTATTCTATTGTTGTATGTAGATGATATGCTGGTTGCAGAATCTCACATGCAGGATATCTCAGAGCTTAAGGTGAAATTAGCTCAAACATTTGCTATGAAGGATTTGGAAGCAGCAAAGAAAATCCTTGGCATGAGCATTAAGAGAGACAGGAAAAATCACAGGTTGATATTGTCTCAAGAAGATTATGTGGACAAGGTGTTGAAACGGTTCAATATGCAGGATGCTAAACCGGTAAGCACACCTTTGGCTGGACATTTTAAGTTAAGCAAAGAACAATGTCCTAATTCATATGATGAGGTAGAGTACATGAGTAAGGTTCCATATTCTTCCGCAGTAGGGAGTTTGATGTATGCAATGGTGTGTACTAGATCGGATATTGCCCAAGCAGTGGGAGTGGTAAGTAAGTATATGGCCAATCCAGGTAAGGAACATTGGAAAGCAGTTCAGTGGATCCTTAGATATCTGAGAGGAACCAGCAGTAGGCACTTGTGCTATGGAGGTTCAGATACTTCTCTACATGGTTATGTAGATTCAGATATGGCAGGTGATTTGGATGGCAGGAGGAGCACTATAGGTTATGTATTTACTGTAGGTGGAACGGCGGTTAGCTGGATATCTAAGTTGCAAAAGGTTGTTGCCTTGTCAACTACAGAAGCAGAGTATATTGCAGCGACAGAAGCTAGCAAGGAGATGATATGGATGACACGGTTCATGGATGAGCTTGGTAGGGAGCATGAGAGTTGTAGATTGTATAGTGACAGTCAGAGTGCAATCCATTTGGCTAAGAATTCAGCCTTTCATTCAAGAACAAAGCACATACAGCTAAGGTATCACTTCATACGACAGGTATTGGAAGATGGTGAGTTGAAGCTGGAAAAGATCCATACAGATAGGAATCTTGCTGATATGCTAACAAAGCCGGTTACAAAGGAGAAGTTGAATCTTCATTCAACTTCTGTTGGTCTTCATGATTGAGTTGAAGATGGAGGAGCTAGAAGATGTTGCTGTACAGGTACTGGTGCAGCTGTTTATCTCCAAGTGGGAGATTGTTAGGGTGTGGATCTAAAAACTTCACCAAGGAGCATTCATTATCAGGTTCGAGTCTACACAGACACCGGCGTCGGTCAGGAGCGACCGACATCGGTCACAGGTAGTTACAGAGGCACCGACATCGACAGAGAGTCAGCTAACGGCGGTCATAGACAAGCAGCAGGAACCGACATCAGTTACCTACGTGTCCAGAAAGCTATTTTCGTGGACAGAAGCGAGTGTTTGCATGATAAGTTTGAGTTGTAGACTCAAGCTTGCGTCTCTATTATTGGCAATACTATTTTTAGAGCCCTTGTTTAAGTGGTTTAACTGTTTGTTGGAAGTGCATGCTCAAGTCTCCTAATTCTATATGAAGAATTAGATCTTCCTAGCTTATTGTAGTTATTGTTGTAGGAAGTGAATTGTTGTAATTCATTGTGTGAGAAGAACAGTACAGAATTGAATCAATCCAGGCTTGTTGGAGTTGATTGTTCTTGAGAGAGAGAGATCTTGAGGAATAGAGATCTATTGAGAGATCTATACATCTAGGAGAGGTGTGGAAGAAAGAAGCTTTCTTCAATTGTATTCCTTTTGTAAAGAGTTTTGTTAATACAAGTTTTCAGGGTGTTTTCTTGTATCTCTTGTTCTTGCTATTATCTCATTCAGTTACTTGTCAATCTGATTTAATTCCACGTTTATTGTTGTCACAATTGTAATCTATTGTTGGATTGATCCCCCAACAAAAAATGTTTTTACCTAAGTTTTAAATTAAATAACTATGTGGGGACTTAGGTTTTAAATAACTTAGGCTAAGGTTCATTTTGTGTTTATCAAACATGAAATGAACTTTTAGGCTAAAGTGTTTATATCTAAGTCTCCCAAATTTATACAAAGGGGACCATGGATAAATATTTTAGGCTAAAGTTTACATTGTGTTTAATAAACACAACACATCCTTTAAAATATTTATGCCAAACTTTAGAACATGTCTAAATGGGATCTAAGTGATATAAGGATCAAATGTTGAATTTTGGCATAGGGCTTCATTGTATTAATAAACACAATAAAAATTTAGGTTATAAGAATTTGGGATAAGTTTCATGTCACAAATATTCTTTTAAAGTAAGACTTAATATAAATCTCTAGCCTAAGGTTCACAACATTCAAACAAATGCAATGGGGACCTTAGGGTATAGGCTTAGATTAAATCCATTTCTGCAAATATTTAGACTCATGAGATCATTTCAACATTTATAGTTCAAATATTTCAAGCATTTGAACATCCCTTGAAGTTTTTCAATCATCTTCATAGAAATTTATAGGCATTTTAGCAATATTTTAGTCTATCTTAGTCCTGAACAAAAAAAATTATTAGCTTAAATTTGATAGTCTTACAGATGTCAAATACTTCCTTGTGGATGTCAAATGACAGTCATGCAAATGTCACATTTAGGATAGTGAATTTTTTAGTTTTGATGGGATTAAATTTTATGGTCATGTGGAAATCAAATACATCTTCATGGACATCAAATAATGGTCACAAAAATGTCAAATTTAAGCTCACTGAATTCCTATGTCCCAAAGTAAGAGTGCCACTTGGCACCTTCATCGGGCCTCCTAGGATCTTGGACTCAATTTTATCTATTGGATTAAAAATCATGAAAAAGTGAGAGATATCCAATCACCATCCATGAGCTTGCTCATGATTGGTCCTTTCTATTATGCAAGCCCATTTGCTTTTAATATTTAAACATGAGAGTGTCATGTGGTAACTCTGTAGAGCTCCTAGGCTTTTGAATTTTCAATGATGTCTTTGCTCCATCTGATCTTTGATCCATGATAAAGTGAGAACCATTGATCATGATATGAGTACTTGAACACAATCAGCCCAAAAGACTAAGTATTCCAATTTGTCAGGATTCTTCACATCATCTAATCAAGAGGCCAAGAGGAAGCACAAATCGTTATATCTTACAAGTTGTATGTTTTTTAAGTTAATACCCAGGTCTTCCTCACTCTGTTGTATCAATCCCCACGATGGAGAATAGGCCATTGGATCTAAAAAAATGCATGGAAATTAAGTTAGAACTTGGGACTAAAGTAAAGGCTTAGGCTAAAGTGTTAAGTCTAAGGTCTCTTTCATATTAATAAATATGTTGGGGCCTTAAGATTAAAACTTTAAGCTAAAATGCTAACAAGGGGATCATGTTATAAAATGAAAGGGACCCTACAAAATCAAATATTATACTTGGTTAGAAACAATAAGGAACTAATAGGGAAGATAGTAAAGGGGAAAAAACTTTTTTTGGCTAAATATTTAGTTGTGTTAAAAAACATTAATAAGATTTAGACATGAAACTTGTGCTCAAGTCCAAAATAAATTTAAAATGCCCCCACCAATTAATTCTTACCAAATTCAAATTTGAACCAAGGGTTTGTGCCAGGGTTTTAAAACATGAATCCATGAGAAAGGATGCAATGCAACTTGTAACTTAAAGACATGAAGACCAATTATTATCGATGTTAGGCAAGTTTAAATCAAAACATAACTCAATAAACTACTCTTTGTCAAAATTAGATGATCTTAAAATTTCAATAATGTTCAAAACATGCCATGTTTTTAGGGCTAGGCTTCAAAATATCTAAAGGGTCCCTATTTTCAAAAAAAGGGGTATGCTGACCTCAACATCAGTGCTACTATAGTTTTGTAGACTTTGAACATGGAAAACATGTGATTTTTTATTAATGTGTAGCTATATATTCTGGTGCTTTTCAATCATATGAGCCTCTATTGAATGATGGCATGAAAATATGGATTTATAGTGGTCATTTTTTAATTCATTTGGATAGGGGTTGTGAAGTGGTGGGATGAACCTTTGGATGAGTTTAAATTTGAGAAACTAGTCATTATTTGGTATGAAGGTTCATCCAATTTAATTAAAAACTATCAATTAGTGAGATTGTCCTAAAAGACCAACCTTTTGTAAGGAGAAAATATAACTAAGCTGGAAGTGAAAGTCAGTATGAAAGTGAATTTACATTATTTAGGATGTTAGATAGGGATGTTTAAAATCATAATTTGTTTAAGAGGCAAGGGTTATCCACATAAAAATTTAAGGGATGTTAGTCAAGGACCATGGAATCAAGGATGAGCTAAGTGTGTAAAAGGAGTGGTCACAAGTACATTATTTTATCAATAAATGTTAATTTATGTGTCTACATCCACACAAAAGATAATAAATATTTTAACCTTTGGCCCTATCCTTTTGTATACTTACATGATTCCATCATATGACATCCACAAAGGTTAGTTTCATAGTATCTCTAAGGTGTAGTGCTAAATTAATTGGGGCCCATATAAAGCATAACCATATTTATCCAACTTCATCTAAAATGGTTACAATGAACGTTTCTATTTTATTTTATGTTAAAATTATACATGAATATGTGGAAACAAATGAAAATATTGACTTGCCTCCATTATAAAATTATAATAAATGAATCACAATGAACATAATAATCAAAATAATAATGAGAGCCTAAATAGACTTGATCTCAATGAACTTAATGGGATAGATCCTAACCAAGTTAAAGCCTTGTCCATATTTCCTCAAAGAATACATCAATATTAAATATGTGGATAGATTATTCAAATTGATAATATAATATAAGGATACACACCATGTAACCTTACTAGATCTCAAACACAACAACAATAACCCTTCACTATTATCAACCCATCCTTTAAAGTTGGTACTTCAACTTCAGGTGTTCAGACCTATACTATTGATATTATCCTTACATCAACATCTCTAGTGATATATGTGGCATCCACCCAAAGTTTGGAAAAAACACAAGGCTTACCATATATTTACATGCCTATTCCTACATAGGTAATATTTTATCTTCCTATGATGACTATGCATGTTACATCACCAACCTCACCTATTGCAAGTTCCCTTGAGAAGCCTATAAATTTTTATATGCTAAGGTGTTATAGTTAGAGAAAGGTAAATCTAGAGCCAGTCATTTTATGGATTAGAATGTATTTTTTCATAATACATTATCCCCTAATAAAAAATATTATCATTTATATATAGGTTTAGTATCTCCTAAGATTCCACTATAGGAAGGTAAAGGTGATCCCAAAAATCACCTTCGATCATTCCACACAACATGCTTGGATTAAACATACAATACCAAATTATAACTTAACTATTCTTGATAAGTATTAATTAATATGCTTTACGATGATTTTATGAACTTCCCTTCCTACCAGTTAAAGCATTAAACCCTTTTATAGATACATTTCTTTCACATTTTGCTATTAACATTGATGAGAAACTATCTCATGTGCAAATTTATAAATTCAAGCAAGGGTCCAATGAGCCAATAAATGATTGTTTACTTAAGTAAAGGACTTTGATATGTAATATGACTAATTTTATGACTAAAAATTAACTCCAAGATAATAAAACAAATCTTACTTGCACCATTTCATGAGTCAATCATCTCTAAGAGATTTGAATCATTCAATGACCTATGCTACATAATATGAGATAGATAATTTAAGACCATCATTTTAAAAAATATAAAGTATAAAACTAATCCTAAAAATACTGTAATAAACATTATTTAAATAAAACTAAGATACAAGGTCAAACTAAATAAAAAAAAATGGTGAAGATAAGTTTACTATCATAACCTAAAAATTGTCTTCAATCCCCAACTCCACCAAAGAGACAATTTTGTATATTACCATCACCTCTTTATATACCATTATAGAAGATACTTGAATGCAAACTTATCAATATTCCTCCTCCATAATATTTTGATCAAAATAATCCTACACAAAATAACTATTATAGATATTTTGACTATTATCAAATTGTGGGACATTCTATGAACAAATGCTTCAAATTAAGACATAAAATACAAAATCATATTTATGACAAAACTATTGAGTCTAGCACACCTAAAGATGAATATGGACCATATGAAAATAGAAATAATAAGTTCAAAATATTCAATGATCTATGTATTAATATTTTTGAGCTCTATGGATAAAATCATGCAATTCAATCAAACCAAATAACCAACTACCTAGTTAAAGTCTAGAGCCATTAGAATTCAATGAAAATAGATGAATAAACCATTCAAAACAAAATTATAATCCTAAATATAATTTATCTACACCATTATAAAATGGATTAAATAAAACAAGAAGAGATTGATATTGGATTGATATACCTTGGACTCAGATTGTTGACATTATGATGGTATGATGAAGGATTGTGGATGTTTGATTATGAACTCCTAAGATTGTTTACTAGTTTGACATGGATTTGTTATGAATTTTGGAGATGGTATTCCATTGAGGATAGGAGTTATTTAAATATATTTTGGAGGGAGGGATCAATGGTGGATATTCAAACTTGGTTTTAGGGAGATCAAGGGTTGAGGATTATTTAAGGAATTTAAATTTCCTTGGAAGCCTCTAGATTTAAAGGCTTCTAGAGATGAGGGGTGAGAATAGATAAGGTTATAGATTTTGAGGGTTATATAATAATATTTAGGGACTAATTGTGATTAGAATAAGGTTAGGTAGGGATTATGGAGTAGGGGTGTAGGATAGCCTAGGAATAGGCTAGTAGGTGGGCCATTGGGAATTTAAAATTCCCAAATAATAGGTAAATGGGATTAGATTAGGATAATGGGTATTTAGGATAAATTAATGATGAAGTAGGATAGAATAAGGTTATTATATGATGAAGGGGAAATTAGATAAATGAATATAAAATGGATAAATTAGCAGGATAAATTAGATTAAGTGGAATTAGTGTTGACTAATAGGAATATTAGTGACAATAATGAAATCAATTAAATTTAGATATATAAATTTTTAACCTCTTTGAAAGGGAATTTTTAGTGGATAAAATTAGAATGATTAATGGTATTTCAATGAAAAACCATTTTATGGATGATGTTAATAGATGATGTTAGGGGATATGATGCCCCCTCAAGGGGACATGTGGGGAAGAATGAGATGAATGGCCACTCAAAAGAAGAAATCATGGGTGGAATGAGATGGATAGATGAAGGGATGGGATGATAGATATGAGATAGAAAATGAAGAAGATTAGTTTGACTTGAGTAGTGATCTACAAATTGATGATGCCCTTGGTAAGGATGCATATATAGGGAGTAAATGTGACTGGGTCACAGTTATTGACACATCCCAAGGGGGAATCAACCATAACATGATGATGATAGAATTAAAATTTTTAAAGATTTAGATTTTTCCTAAGCAAAGATGCATGAAAGTGAGAGATTTAGGCTAGGATAGATAAATATGTGATAAAATTAATGATGGGTGTATCTCAGATCTATATCGATTGATATGATATTTGTGATGATAGAGAATAAATGATATGATCGAGTGACCAATAGATATGACTACATGTCATAAAATCAATGATCTTTAATGTTATTAATTATGATTCCCATATCAAGGACACATTCAAGGAAGTGAGAGAGGAGATAGTGGCTGAGTTATCCTTGGGTACCAAATAGTGGCCACATGCTACCTATATAGTCTATAAAAACCTCAGGTCGATATCATTCTAATTTAGGGATAAATGATGTAGATGATGATGATGGTGATGATGATGATTAGTGATTAGAGGATGATGTTAGTGATCAAAATATATGACTTAGATGATGAGATGAGGATAAAATATTGTATGTTAGTTGGATGGGTCAAGAGGATTGGATTAGTGATGGGAAGAAAGATGATTAGATAATTAGATAAATGATGATAGTGTAGAGGATAAATCCATCACAAATATCATAAAACTCATCATAGTCTAAGTAATTTGATAAAATATATCACTTGGTAGTATGGCCTATGATAAAAGTATAACTAAGAGGACATTGTGCCAAAGTGTGTGGACAAATGGCAAACTTTTCATCATTAAGGACACTTATAAGCATTAGTATAGCCTTGGCTGACCTCATAGCATCTCTATTAATTGTCTAATACACAAAAATACATGATGCAACATAGAATTAAAAGACAAAGACAATTAAATATTTACATGATAACAGACAACCAAACAACAAACAAGCAACACACATAAGTATCTACATGCAACACCACAATGTCTTGTCTAATCATGGAATGAATGATTGAGTGATGGGTTGGAATAGGATGATAATGATGTGATGTTGGAATTAGGATTGGATAGGATGATCATGATGAGAAGTAGGAAAAGATAGTTCCCCTAGTTTTGAATAGAAGGATGGATGATGGGATAAGGTCTTTGAATAGTGATTTGGTCTCAAAATCAAATTGAAGAGTGACCAAGGAAGGTGATTTAGAAAAGTGATGACCAAGGATTATCAACAGACAAGGCCCTAAAAGAGTCTAATCTAGAAATAAGAAGAGATAATGATGGGATCAAATACCTTCCATAATAGCAAAAGAGTGATTGAATGGGTGTTAGGTATGAAAAGGCAATGCCAAAGAAAGTAATAGGATCAAGTACTTACCATAATAGCAAAAGAGTGATTTTATGGGTGTTAAGTATGAAGAGGAAATGATAAAGAAGGTGATGGGATTAATTACCTTTTGTACTAGTAAAGAAGTGAGTTTATAGGTGATAAATATGAATAGGGAACTGATAAGAAGTGATGGGTGCTAGATTAAATGCCTTGATAAGGTGATGCATGTTGATAAGCCTTAGTCAAAAGGATGAGATTGAGCATGCGAAGGTATGGGTGACCAATCTTATTTGGTTCCAATAATTAAGGTGGCATCTAAAGATGACAGATGGAAAGACATAATATAGATGGAGATGGATGTGACTAGGGGATAGACATGAGACAAAACACCATGGACTAAGATTTTTGGATTTTTTCAATTTTATAATGTTGAAGTTTTTTGACATATTTCAATTTTTAGGGATTTTTGGGATATGTATGTACACTATACAAATAGGGTTACTATCAAAGGGAATACCAAGCCTATAAACTAGGATGAGGATGGATAAGATGATGGATGAGTGATAAGAAGATGAGGACGATGCAGATTATAGATGGATTGTCAATGACCATATCATGATGTATAAAATGACTATGGATGAAGACCAAGGAGAAAAGGACTATGGATTTTCAATGACCACATCATGAAGGAACCAAATGTTTAGTTGGCTAAGTGTTCATTAGAGGTTATGCCAAGATGATTTTAGAACATGTTTCAAGATACCTTTCCAATTCCTTATGTAGGTCAATATGGGAAGGATGAAGAGATAGGATGGATGATATGATGGTAGAAAAGGGGTTGGATATGGATAAGGGATGAGATGGATAAGAATGACATGGATGGGTTTTTCCAATGAGTTTTGAGGTACAATGTGGATAATAGATTATTTTACCATGATGATGGAAACTAGTTTTCATTATGGTACTTTCCTAAGGTGCCAAAAGACTAGTTTTCACCATTGGATGAGTGTTTATTTTTTTTACTTTTGATTTGGGCATCTCAATTTATTGGATATGGGTATGAGATACAAGATGTTGACATTGGATGTGATCTCTAGGGATGTGTGATGGTGGGAACATGTTATCATTATTGGATGTATTGGGGTCCTCATGACCTTTGGTGATTCTTGATGGTGACCGCTCCACATATCTAGGTCAGGTGCCATCATTGCCCCTAAGAGAGACAATGCTACTTAGAAAGGTGATGGGAGGTATGGATTTAATGAGATTATGATGAAGATGTATGGGGCTTGAATGGCTGATATGATCATGATAGGATGGTGTGATGGATGATTTGGAAGTGGGACTAGAAGTCGCACACATCATTGGAGATATTGGACATTTTACATTTGATTGGTGCCACGTGACAAAGGACTATAGGATATCTAAAACATTTTAACTTTATAGTTCATATTTGATCTAATTATTTGATGGATTATTGCTTGTATTAATAGTGATTTTGCTATGATTTTTATTTTTTAATTAATTTTGACTATCTTCTGGTGCTTGATTTTGAGCTTCACCAAAGGAGATTGATTTTTAACTTGAAAGATTATTTTTACTTTGATGGTCCCCTAGTGCCTATTATTAGGATTCACTAGGGGAAGACATTGTTTGATTAAGAGAATAATTTGACTCTTCTAGATTTTGATTTATGGGATCAAAGATTATTTGATCATTATTTATGACTTTTGACATATAGTCTTAGACCTCTATTTTTTTGACACACATTATATTGTTCAAAGAAGCATCTAATGATGTATGTTTCTATTCATCCCTATGATCATTGATAGGAAGAAAGGGGTATATAATGGATGTAGGTGGTGGATATGGTATGATGAGGTTAATGAGTGGTGATGGGGAAGCATGGTCTTCATAAGGGTTCCTACGAGACCCAATTTTGACATTAGAGAAAATCTCCTCAAGATCAACAAAAAGATCACTAAGACTAATTGTAGTGGTCACATCTAAAATAGGATCTGATTCACCCTAACAATATTCAATAAATAAATCTTGAAAGAACTCTATTATGACTTCATCATCTTGATTATGATACAAAGGTATGTCTCGTAATGGATTGGAGGTATTTTCAATAAGATAGGCATTATCAACATTTACTATAATGTTGATGGGGGATGATGTTTCTAACAAGAAATTTGATTCAAATTTTGGTGTTGTACATGATCCTAATGAAGATAAAACTTATGATGATAAATCTAATGTAAAATATGAAATGTTTCTAGAAGAAGTTTCATTATATATGATTGACCTCTCATTAAGGGGTATTTAATGTGATGGGTGAGAGGGTTCATGAGATACAGGAGGACTAGTCTCATGGGGAGTAGATGCAACTTTGATGGAGTATTTTTTGAGGATGGGGGGATCATGTAGGATGGGTATAGAGTATTAAATTGGATTGGAAAGGGAATGGATTGATCATGATTAGGAATAGAGTCTTGGCATTCTTTTTATTGTTCACCTAGGGACGTGGATGCGTCTAGTTCATCCTCAGTTACCATATGACCATGGTTAATGAGGTCTTGGACATAATCTCAAAAAATTTGACATCATTTAATGGAATTACCATAGGTTTGGTGATATGTACATTATTTATTAGATATGTACTAGGAGTGTATAGGCTTATTAGGATCAAGATGCCGAATAGGTGGATAGACCATCATGTTGGTGGTGACAAGTTGTTGGAAAATGGATTCCAAGGATATAAGAAGGGGATTATAAGGACCCACTTCATTTTGTGATTTATATGTGTAAGCATTGGAATTATGATCAAATTATTATTAACATGAGTGGGTGGGTGAACTGGTATTAGGTAAGGTGGCTAGGATAGGATTCCCTTTGTTATTATAAAAAGGAGTAGATGACTGACTATGACTAATAGATGGGGGATTGGAAGGAGACTTAAATGGATGGATTTGGATGAAGGGTGAGGTGATAAGGTTTGTATCTTCAATAAATTAGACACCCATCTTAAAGAGTCATAAGAAAATTTCCTATGGGTTGTCATCAAGGTATTTATAGAATAAAGAAATTTGTGAATTAGAAAGGCCACAACTAGGATGAGGACTAGTGGCTGGTGGAATGGAATAGGATGGGGATGAAGATTGATGAGAATCTTGCTTGGGAGATGGTATTAGGATTTTGGGCTCAATGTCATTAGGGAAATGGGTACCCATCTTCCATAAACATAAGAGGAATTCATCTTTATTCTCTATGATGCATTGATTATTTAGGGTGGCCACATCAAGGAATGTTGATATTGATTTTGATGGGATAGGGGATTGTGGTTAAGGAAAGATGTAGGCTTTTGGTTTGGGCCAAATGGGATCAAGATTAGAAGGGAGGAAAACGCCTATTTATATAGCTCTTAAAAGGAAACCACCCTTTTTGGCCAATATGTATTGGTCTACACAAATTGGATCTAAGTTCATTGGGATGGATGATAAAAGATGGATGATGAGGCAGTATAAGAAGGATTATAGATAGTTTTTTAGACAAAGTAGGATCAAATGTTTGAGATAGTATGATAGGTGAGGATGAGATAGACTAATGGATTAAAGATCATAATTATATTTTAGACTGATAGTATAATAGGTGCTAATGGCATATCAATAATGCCAAGTGTTCAAGCTAGCAAAATGATTGATGATTTGATGGGTGCCTAGATTCAAACTAGCAATATGATGATATGATGGGTTCTAGTTATGAATAGGCAAGGATGATAGAGACTAGATTGATGATGATGGGTTTCATAGAATGAGACTAACAAAGTGATAAGATGCTAACAGTATATTGATTAGGTATGAGATATGATCAATAGGATGAGTGATAATTATAGACACCTCAAACTGGCCATCGATAACCTCTAATCAAGGTTTTGGTTAGTTTCCACCTAAAATGCGTAATTTGGCCTAAAAACACTAAAACATGTAAAATGATGTGAAACTAACATATTCAAATGCTAATTTTGGCTATGGTATCCCTAAATGGGGAAATGTAATTTATGGGCCAACTAACTTTGATTAAATCATTCTGAGTCAAAATACCAAATTTGCACTTGGGTGCTCTAGATTGCTCTTCCCTATCAGATCATTTACACAAGACTTGTAACTTTGTTATTTGTTGTTGGTAACATTCTAAATGGGAATACACATCCAATGCATCAGACGTGCACTTCCAATTCTAATCCATTCAAATTTAGGACCAATAGGTATTTTGATTAATTTGGGTAATTTATGTAAAAAGTGCTTAATCATATTTAAGAGCTTATTAACCAAAATCAAGGCCTAATTAATAATTCCATGGAAACTTGTTGAATACTTTGATTTTTAAATGAATATTGAATATCTGCATCATCAAGTAACCTCATCTCTTGGGAAGACATCTTAAGGCCATAAATGCCATAAATATCAGGATCATGCCCTCCATGCCTCATCAATGCCCTCCATGATGCTCTCCATGCCTCTTAATTTCCCCTTATTCCAATTTCATGATGAGGATAATTAAAAACTTAATTCTAAAAATTAAATTAATCCTCAACCACACATATCAATCTTGAGATGGATGGTTGAGGTTGATTTTGATCAAATCCAAAAATTAATAAATAGGAGGCCTCACAACATCATTTCTAAGCTTAATTAGTGCAAAGTTATAATGCAAGATTGGTTCCAAAAAGATTCAAGCAACTAGTGTTATAATGCCAAATTGATTCTAATCCAACCCAAGCCACAAGCAAAAGGTGCCAAGGAGAAATGGAGGTTGTCAAGCTTCCAATACCAAGGACTTCATGAGTACAAGCTGAGAAAGCCACCATAACAAGCATTTTGAAGCATCCAAGGATGGTAAAAGAGTTCTCTTTTGCATTTTAGTTGTGTATTTCATTCATGATTGTTAACTAAGCTCTGCCTAGTGTCTAGGCCTAGAGATGTTATGCTATTAGTGTGTTTATTTCACTGTGTTTTCATTTTGGAACTAACATAATACTAACCTTCCTCTCTTGAGTCAAATTCTTAGATTACATAATGGCATGCCTGATGGGACTAGATGCATCCTACACCTAAAGGAGATCCTTTTACAACATTAAAAAAAATTATTTAAGCTTTTAAAACTCTTGAAAATTGGTTTTCTAAATTTTTTTTGCCATTTTTAGTTGCCACAATTTTTACACATTAACTGACATCAGCAAAAATACCAACATTGATTACTTAGTTTAATGGATGTTGGTCAGTAAAATTGACATCGGTCAGATCTCAGTTTCTTGTAACTGACATCAATGGTATTGACTAACATTGGTCACTATGTTTTTCAAAAAACACAGACCCAAGACCTACTTTTCTAAAGTTTCTTGTTTCAAACTCAAAAGAGCTTAAAATCTAAAAGACATGCTAACAATTTTGTTGCAGGACCAAGCAGGATATTTGCTTAAAACATGTTTAAATCACTTTTGCATGCTTAAATTTGGATTAAGAACTTTGTTTTGGTGCTTAACAAAGAATTTTTAGATGTTTTTGGTGAATGTTTTTCAAAGTTTGCAACTAAGACCAAGGGGTCAAAAAGAACATCACCAAACATTTAATTTGGGTTTAAAATTGAACACACTTGTCAATTTTTACTTGAAATAGTTTTTTAGATTAATCTTGTTTAGAAAAAAGAGGTATGTTGCATGTGTGTTCTTCTATTTTTCCCCTATAGGGAAACCTTGGGATCAAAAGTGTCATTCCTATTGTAAGTAGACTAGTCCAAGGCTTAGAAATAAAGTCATCTAAAGCACTCCCCAAAAACTCGTCAAAGTTTGGGTGACCTTGAAAATGGCCGTAAAGTCTTTCTATTTTCATGATTTATTTTTTTATCGATCTTGGCTTGTGAAGGGGACTTCATCATCTCCCATAAGTTCTTTAGGAAAGCTTTGACTTGGGGTTTCATCTCCTGGCATTGACTTCATTTGACTCTTTTAGAGTTGTACATGGAATGTAATGGCACTTTGGACATCACACTATAGTGAGCAAATAATAGGATGTAGTGGTTGTAAAAAAGACTAGACCTTTTTGTAACAAGCCAAGCGATATGGACCCAAAATCCATGCTTTTCTTTTGCATTGTTTGGCATGACAGTCATTGTGTAATTGATTCACCTAGATCATTCATTAGTAGAAACCAAAAACATCATGAACATGAAATATATCTCATCTATCCAAGAACCATTCAATTAGTACTACATTCCACAAGATTTGATTTAGTACTACATTCAACTAAGATTTTATTTAAAGACATTAAATTTATATTTAATTCATATTTGACTATTTGGATTAAGGTAATCCCACCTTTGATCGGTGTGGAACCCAACCTAGACACAATGGGAGGCCTAGGTCTCCCAAATAGAGAGCCAAAAAAATAAATAACAAAAAACAAGAAAAGGACCGACTAAGGCAACTAGAAGGAAACAAGTCACAAGAAAAGAGGCCCAACTAAATAAAAACCCTAAAAGATCTAGAAAAGGAGAGGTTTATTGGCATAAAAATGACCCAATCCTACACCCTAAGGATATTTAAAACCAACTATAGAATAAGCCAAAAGAGGATAGGAGACCCAACAACTAGAATAAAACCACCCAATAGGAGCAACTAAGAGAGACACCAAATATTGTTCAAACTTAGAATATGATTCAACTCATCTTGATTCCTATCTTTTTAGAGAATTTACTTAGGAGGAAGGTCCAAAATTTCTCCATCAAATGTCCATTCCCCTTGAGGATCATTAGAATATTCTTGGTCAGTAACAAAACTTGGATATCCACAAGTGACTATGCACGATTACTCACAATGTCCAAATTTCCTACAACATCAACAAATCTCTTTATTCCTATCAAACATTATTTCTTGGTTCCAATAACCCAAGGTGGTCCTCAATCAAATATATTTTGGAAGTATTTGGTTATAGGTCACCAACACATAAAATCTGGCTAAAATAAACTTTTTATGGGAGTGGGTGGTCAGGTCAATGGTCACTAGTGAACTAAAAATTTTCATGATGATTTCTAGTGTTTAATCAATCCAAAATGTGAGAAGAAGGCCAAGGAGTTCTATTCATAGAGGGATTTGATCAGTCTTGAAGTTAAAATGATACCATTTCAACATCTAAGGTTGAAGCATGAGGATTTCCCTTCCCATCAACCATGGCCCTTCATTAAGTATTTTTGTGTAATCATCACTACAAGCAAAAAACAACAATAGATAGTAGTTAGCAAGAACAATAAGTTTAACTTCATCAATCCCTTTCAATTTTATTTTCATCCAATTCTTGATTTCTTTGATGCCATGCCTTGCTCCCACAAATTTCCCACCAAAGATTTTCCATACTTTTCTTCCACTTTTTTAAGGACCTTATCGATAATGTATAGAACTAGGTTCCTTCTAGTAGCTTTAAAGACCATAGGCATGCAATCACAATTCATAGATTCCTCTTCCATTCCTAACATAGTATCATATTATTTGAAGGGTAGCTTCCAACTCTAAGAATTAATGGAAACTAAGGTAGTTAGAGAATGTTTGAAATAATTCATGCACAGGTAGAGAAATAAATGTTCTAACCACCACCTTTTTTTGGAGGGAATATTCTCCATCCATTCAAAATAAAAAATACAATGGGTAAAAAATAAGATCAATTAATTCTCCAACAACTAGCATCAATATCTCTCCTAAGAGGATAAAGACTACCCCAACTAACATGCCAAGAAGAAAATTAAAAAAACAATGCAACATAGGAATCCTCCAAAGTCACAATAGGATAACTCAAAATTTCTAAACATAGAAACCCAAAAACTCTTTTTAGCACTTCCAAGTCTTGAGGGACCCAACCAATTGAAATAGGTAATATGTAAATTAGAGAATCTTGGACTATCTCAGGATCCTCTACAACCCATGAAGTTTTCCTTTTCTAGACTCTGAAAGTTTTTCCTTATTATTCTCCATTTTCCTTTCCCTTGTAGTGGCCCTAGACATTGCTTTTTTCCTCTCTCTTTTTTACATTTTTTGCCTCAGACCAATTTCCCAACTCAAGTAAGGGGGTTTGTTATTCTTTAATTACTTCATAGATGTTACTCTCATTTTGGGGAACATTCAAACTAATAGATAGGTTATGACTAAGAGGTAAACTTTACTGATGAAGGATTCTAGCCTTTTATTTCTTAGGGAGTTTTAAATATCATTTCAAGAGAGCCTGAGGATGACCTTCCCTTCAAGAAATATTTAATATTTAGATTCAAGGGATCTAAAGGGGATCCAGAACCTTTCTGATTAATCCTTTTCCATTTCATATCAATGCTATGGATCTATAGCGATTCTTTAAAAAATGACACCATCAGTTTTGAACACCCTTTTGAGGACCCACGATAAAAATTCACCCCCTTAAAAATTCTTAATATCCCTTTGTCCTTATAAGGAGTATCATAACCTTTATTCAAGGCCCAATTTTCAACAATAGGACTATCTTAGTCTTTAGTGGATTTGGTGGATTATTCCTAGTTTCATTTGGCTTCTCTACCACCTCCATCTCCATCTTTTTTTCTAGGGGATCCAGTGGAATATTCCTAGTCTTAGAAGGCTTCTCAGCCACCTCCATCACCATATTATTTTTTAGGGATGGGTAGCAGATTTCATCATCCCTCTCATAAAAAATATTTTAGTTCTAATTACCAAATTTAGATTTGAGTTGGATGTTTCTTAAAACTAGTTTGTTTGTATGGACATAAATGTTGAGCCTGGCCACAACTAATCTTCTCTTGGAACTAGTGATCAGGTAAATGGACATTAGTTATCCAATAACATGTGTAATACCTAAGAGGACTTACTCCTCCAAAAATTCTAGATGGAGACTTGGAAAGGTAACCCACGTCATAATTTACATAAGAGCATCACTATCTAAATTCATACTAGGCTTCCATTTCCTGAGAGAGAGGAAAGTTTCCACAAATGCCACAGTCCTCATTTTAGAGCTTTCTCAAAATTTTATAATGAGGAGAAAGAAACTAGGATGTAATTTTTTTCCATGGCTACCATGTCAATTCATCCCAAATGCTTCCACTTCTTACCCACCCATTCTACAAAAGTGTCAATCTTTGGCCTATACGCATAAAAATGTGCTAGGAGAGAGTTATCCAATGAGGCTTTTATGCTTTATATTATGGAATTAGGGATTTCAAATATGTCTAAATTCTCTTTTATATACGGTTTGAGATTATAGCTAGTCGGGAGCTTGGAATCCCTTGGTCATGATAGAACTTCCACCTAAGATTGTTTGGGTTCTTTTTCCCTTCTATTCTCTAAATTCTTGGCCTCATCACTAGCCAAGATCCTCCATGCAAAATAAAATTTTCAAATCCCAAGCCCATCACCATTATTTATCCAAGGAAAATACTCGACATTGTTGATGCTATTGAATTTAGGTAATTTAAAATGTTATAAGTCAATTTTGTATAATTCAATATTTGACTATTGTGTACTATAATAATTATTATTATTATTTTCATGTATTGATAAATGTTTATCAACTATTAATATTTTGATAATTATTCGTATACATCTAGTTTTATATTTAATATTATTAGACTAGGTATTATTGATGTTTTGTGGTTATTTTATAGGTGTCTGTATCATCCATCAAAGTTAGGCTTGTTTATTGTAAAACACAATGGAAACATCAAGGTATACAAGATAAGAGAGAGAAATAGGAACCTTTATTGATCATTGACATCATTTATTACACACATATGTTAGAGTATCTTGCATAATATTATGATCATATTAAATAATTCTTACATGGTTTGGTGATTTTTTATAATGCTTACAATATTAAGACGCGAAGGACTGTGCTACATAAGTGTTATTATGACTACAACATCAATACAAAATACCCAATTAAGGGATTTTTTATAACATCACAAGTTCAAGTTTTAAGTTAGACTTAAGTAATAATGACATAGATAAAGGTATGTTGTTGTAATTGAATGTAGAAAGGTACTATATCCACTTGCATCACCTTGTAGTTGGAATTTATTTAGACATCAGTCTAGTGACTAAAGTCACAATGCAAGTTTTTCTATAGAAAGAAAGGTAAGCCACTCAAAATTCCATATGAAAGGCATATCACATAGTATAAATATATTTTGAGTGTTCATACCAAACAAAAATAACATAAGATGACCTAGTAATGTAAAATAATTAATTTGGTAAATTTTTATACTATAAAGAATAAAAAAGAAAATTTAAATGGATGGGTGGTAAATTACCTTAACCTCAATTCATGGAATTGTTCACTCTACACAGTTAAGGGGTCAATGCCCATTTAAGCTTTATTTTTGTAAATCCATCATTTAGCTTAGTGGAAGACAAAGCTTGGTTTGGTCGACATGAAAATAAGAAATGACTAAATTATTATTAGTTGATTGTTAAATTTTCATATGTAAACCATGAAAATTTTATTATTATGTTTTTCCATATATTAATCCATGACAATGTAAGTTGTAAGGTAGTTATAATCCCCATGCAGAAGTGTAGAATATTTCCCATTTTCAGATGATAATGGCTCACATGCATGTACATGATCTCTGAGGTTTGTGGATTTCAAGTACTTATGAAAAGAATAAATATAAGAGAAGGAGAATATGAAAGATACCTATATGGTTCACATAGTGTAGGATTGAAGGAAGAAGAGAGAAATATTGTAATGGAATATGATGTAGATGTGGGTTGAGCTAACAATCAATGCTAAAAACTTTGAAAAGTAAGTAATAAAAAACCCCAAGATAAATCTAGGGTTTCTATTGTTAAAAATTAGTTGTGATTTCTCTCAAAATATTTGAGTCGATCATAAAAACATATTTTATATATTGATATAGATTGAATATATAAATATACACTGATAAAAATAATGAGTCAACACTAATATGATATTCCCTAAATCTCTCTATCTTATCTCTTAAATACTCTCCCACAATCCTATCTTCTAATGAGTTTTATTGAGTTCAACACACCCCATACTCAAATTTTCACATGGGGACCCTCTTGCTTTAGCATAATTATTTTATTTTCATGTTCTTTCATATTATTAACAGTTTATTTATAAAAACATTAGTCTTTTCATTTCCTAGTCTAAAATTTTCTTTTAGATGTTAAGCCAATTTGTTTCACTCAGATTGATGCTTGTTCAGTCATTTTTACACTAAAATATAGATTTATTTACCTTTGTGGGTTTTAATTTTAGAAAATATCATGTTTGATCAAGTCTAGTTTACATTTTCACCCAGTTTAAATTAAGTCATTCCATGTTTTCTTCACATTTATTTATTCATAATTAGATGGATTTTGGTTTTTGACTAACCTATTGATTATTTCCCCAGTATAATTTCAATTTTTGTTCACAAATATCTCCCAAATCCATTTATCTTCATCCACATGTCAACATCCTATCAACTTGGATAACTCCATAGTCAAATATTTTCATAAAATGATTAAGTCCTTTTGAAACCCCAAGGTCCCAAGAATCAATCCAGATAGCATAATCTTAAAACCTTAGAACTTCAAAACATTGAGGGAATTAAGGAATAAACCCATCAGTGAATCAACTATGTAAAGCTCAATGTCCCTGAGTACCTAATATTTCACCATATAGTACTATCTTAGAACCTTGGAAGCCACCCCATCAAATCATGAAGAACTCAAGAACCTCGAGAAGAATCCACATGGAGATGATAGAGGTAAATAGTGAGGTAATGGCTAAGAATGTTGACATACTGATAAGTGGTAAACTTGGGACCTAATAATTTAATCCATGAATTCTATCAAAGGATAATTATGGAAGAGATGAAAGGGTGATGAGTGGTATTAAATAAAATTTATAAACATCCCCTTTAGCGATAAAAATGTGGATGTATAGATAAGCAAATAGAGAGATAAAATTTGATGGCCAGGGAAAAGACCAAGTGATGGGAAAGTGATGACTTTTTTCAAATTGAAATAAAAGATAGTAGGTAGAGGAGAGTGGGTGAATACAATACATATACCTAAGCATTGTGAACCTAGAGTCAATTTACAAGAACCTGCACCAAAGATATGGTGAGTAGATCATAAGAGAAAATGAGTATGGAGATGGTGATGCCTAGAGCATGGGCGAGGATTATTCATATATCCAAGGTAGAATCAAACCAAATGACATGGATATTATTAAGTTCATTAAGAGAATTAAATTCATCTATTTAGATGATTGGAATAATCCATTATTATAATGTTACCTGGACATAACATTTAATAGGAAATGACACATATGGAAGGTGATTTATTGTTATCTTGAAGATAGACATAAGAAATGGGGAATGGGAAAAGCAAAGGCTGAGACTAATACCTTAATTATTAGTATTAATCAAAATTGACGTAGTTGCTTATCATTGAGTTTCTTGGTGGTTAATAAAATAAATTAAAATATCATAGAGTGCCTTTTGATCATTGGATATTGGAGTGTATTGAATATTAAATCCACTTTCATCTTGAAATTTGTATCTAAAATTGTGCCATGATTATATTGGTCTTATCTTCTTCCTTCTTGATGTTTTATCATGAAAAAATGAGTTCTAATCAGTTATCTCATTTATTTTTTATGTTAAGACCATTTAATTTATGGTTGTGCATCATAGCCATGATGGACTAGTATTGTGTATATAAAAAACAATGCTTACCATTGTAAAGGTTAGAAAATTTAATCCTAAAACATTGTTAGAGTAATCCCAGGCTTACACCTTCTATTCCCTCATGAATTTTGAGCTTCGATTTTCTAGCCATGGTCGACACATTTCAGTACCAAAACTCTATGAAGATTGAGCTAGGATTTTAGCTACCCTTCCTACTAGTTTTGTCTTAAAGGTTTACCAAAGATCTTGATTTGAGAATTATTATATGAAAAGAAGTTTTTTGGTGTTAATGGTGTGTAAGTGCATATATAATTAAATTATGCAACAACTAGTTTAATTGGATTTGATATCTCATTCTAGTTATTTGAGGCTTGCATTAGTCCTAGTGTAAAAATAGATGCAGGATAATGTACTATATTTATTTTGAATAGAGTTATATATTTCATTTTTAGATAATTTTCCATTCAGTCTTGCTCATTGTGGTATTTTAGTTTATGCATTTTCTAGATTTAATGCCTAGTGATTTTATTACAATTAATGCTAACTTAAATTTTTAGTACTGGAAGACATGTTCCAATAAATATTAACCTCTTTTCTACCCTACCCTTTCCCTCTCTTTTACATTTTTTTATGAGAAAGGATCTACCCATTCCATTCTAAATAATCCATTTGTAGAGGATACCAACTGTGAGAACTTGACTACCTTGAGTAGACCAATTGAACCTTCAGTGGAAACAATTTCAACCTGATATAAATTGGCACTAGAAGGAGGCTTGAACCTCTAAAATTTTGAATTTTATTATGACTAATTATCTAAGAAAGCATTATTATAAGGGTGCTATAATTTTTAATTCATATTATGTGCTTCAAACACACTAACAAAAATTGGTGTTATTTTCCCTAGCTTGTAAGTCTTTTGATATTAAATCTCCAGATATTCTAAGTTTATCATTAATTATAGACAAGTATTTCATCCATATAATTTTATTTGTTGTGTGCATAAAACCCATACCGATAAAGATTATTATTTATACTCTAGAGTCTTATTGTAGGATCATATGATCTAGAGTCAGGTTGGGACATATAAAATTAATTGTTTCTCCTTTTCAAGTTCATATACATCCTAAATTTGATCAAGGTAAACCCAAAAGATTAGTTTACCTAACCCCATCATCCCCAAAATCCATCACCAGTAGACCAGTCCAATGGTTATATCTTGGCTAGTTAGATCAACCTTAAATGTTATGGGTGACATCTATGATTTACCCAAAAACCCTAAGCATTATCTTCCATAGTTCACTCCAAATATTGGAAAGACTACATAAGAACACTTTACATCCTTAAAAACATCTCTCAGGTTGTTTAATGTTAAACATGAAGATGTAGCTTTTAGGTTATTTTCATTCACTTTACTTGATCAAGCTTATGAGTGGTTCCTAAACCTACCTAAAAATTCAATCGCAAGATGGAATCAATTAAATACCACATTATTAGCCTAGTTTGGTCAAGCAGTTAATCCAATAATATTATACTAGCAATTTTCTTACATGAAAAGGGAATCAAATGAGCCTATATGTAATTTCCATATAATTTTTTTAAAAATGTATAGTAAGGTGACAAACTTATATAGGCCAAATACTCCATTAACCCTATAAATGTTCAAAAATATTTTAGATATATGTATTGCCACTTTCTTAAGGAGACATCCAATTATTATTGACTTGCATCTTGCATATGTTGAATCAATAAAATTGGATAGGAAACTCATTCCACAGGGACACATGATGTCTCTCATTCCTAATGTTATCCCAAACATGCATGTGTTGAATTTAAGATTTCCTTCAAATCAAAATGTTCTATTGCCATAGCCTCTCCCAATCATGAATTATTTTCCATTAGTTAATGTTTTCCCTAATCAGAACTTAGGATTTCTCAATCTAGTTATTAGTGAAGCAACCCATCAGTCTTACAATAGAGCCTTAGTTCTAGTTGTAACCAAAAATACACAAAATTATCTTCAGGATTCATCCAAACTTGAGTTAGATGAAATCTAAAGAATGGTCTAAATATTGAGCAATGATTTTATGAACTTGAAAAAAATAAGGAGGAAGCTCGAGTAGTGGGAATACAACTCCAAATTTCACTTAATAATGAAATTATAGGACTTTCAATAGAGATGGTAAACAAACCAAGTCTTCATCCAATAAATTTCTTGAGATCGATATTATGGACATTACCTTGCCTAATTGGTGTCGTGTCCACAACTAAACCCAACATGGAAAAATTGATTGTTTTGAGTTTTTTCTATCCTTTGAAATTATGTAGAAATAAATTGATGAATATGAAGATGTCCCAAATGATCAGATAAATTCAAGTAGTTCATATGCTTATAGCTCATCAAATTCTCTAAATACAACCATGATCTTAGAAACTCTATATTTACCTAACATAGAAGACAATGAGACTAAAGATAACACCAATAATATCCAATCTTTCCAACAATACCAAAGAGAAAATTACACTCTTAAGAGTAGATCACATCGACCCTTGACTACCTCAACTCAACTGGATAATGCTACACACCACCTGATTTTAAAGCTAGAAATGATCCACATCCATCAAAATCACGTTACAATCAACCCTCCATTAAAAAAATAGGTTAAAACATCATGGAAGACATGAAGAGGATAAAATCAAACATAAATCTCCATGAATTAGCGTAAACCATTGAACAAAGGGATTTGCTTCTTAAAGAGCTAAAGTTCCATGTCAATACCAATGTATCAATACATAAAAATAGAGTTGAAGTTCCTCCATTATTGCTTACAATCAAAAAAATCGTTAATAAACTCCATAATTGTATTGTATATTTTGGTGCATCAGCTAATGTTATGCCTAAATATGTTTTCAATAATTTAGGATTATTTCCTATGAAATCAAACAAAGTGGTAGTTTAGTTGGATAAGTCTGAAGTCAAGGTCATAAGTGATCTATTAAATATACATATATAGGTTTAAGTTGAGCCAAGAGTGCAACGATTCATATATATACAAGTAGTTGAGATACTTGAAGCATATGGCATGCTACTAAGTAGAGATTGGTCAAGATCACTCAATGGCTATATGGTAGTAATTCTTCCAACATGTGACTATATTGTATAGGAGTGGCAAACAAAATTATAATTGATAGAGATACATGCATGAAATTAATGATAACATATTATAATGCAATCAAGAAACAATTTAACTTCACCTTTATAGATATGGGTATCTATACCTTACCAACACAACCTGTAAATAAGAAAAGGTCTAATCATAATCAAAATTTAGGCATGTGGTCACTATATTTAAATGGATCATGTTCCAATTAAGGAGATAGGTATAGCATTATATTTATTGATCCCAATGGAAAGAGACATGTTGTAGCTTATAGATTGAAATTTCCTTGTATGAATAACATGATGGAGTATGAAGCCTTAATTTTGGGTCTACATATTTTAATTAGGATTGAGGTCCATCAATTAAGATATTTGGTGATTTTGAATTGGTCATCAACTAGGTACGTAATAAATTTTAGTGCAAGTTTTCCTACCTAAGTAATTGCAAACATCGTATCTAGGACTTGATTGAATCTCTTGATGTTTTTGATGTTTCAGACATCCCTAGAGTTGATAATGCAATCATTGATTCATTAGCCATTTAAAGTGTTAACCTCACACCATTAGACAAGCTCAACTTGTAAATGTTTTGAGTAGAATTATTTAAATGTCCCTTTGTGCCTGATAATGTTTAAAAAAAATTCAAGTTTTTGATGATGATAATAAAATTATTTATTTCTTATCTAACTCTATTACACAAGTCATTGATGAGGGAGACATGATTTCGAAGAATAATAATATAACTCTGATGGGGTGATTTAGATAAAATATAATTATATTTTAAAATGAATACTATCATTAGAGAGATTATTTTACTTGGACAATATAACCTCTAAATTAGAAAAGAAGCTTAGACCGAGTCAATATTCAAGGATTCTCAACATTGGAGCTCCAAATATACCTGAAAACATGGTGGTTAGACCTAAATATAGCTATGAATAAATGAAATAATTAAAGAATCTATTGTTGTGCTATCAATATATCATAGCATAGAGAAAAAATGACCTAAATATATTCGACCCTCATATTATGACACATAACATTCCCTTGAATCTTGATCAAAAACTCTTCAAGCAACATCAAAGGCCACTCATTCTAAAATAAGTCTACAAGATGTTATCAATTGACATTATCTTCCCAATGTGCCATTCAACTTGGGTGGCAAATCTAGTACCTGTGAGGAATAAAAATGGATAAATTCATCTTTGTGTATATTTCAAAAATCTCAATCATGCATTAGATAAAGATAAATATCCCTTGCCTTCACTTGATGAAGTCATTCAATAATTCAATGGTTTAGTGATGATGTCTTTTTTGGATGCATTCTCAAGTCACAACTATATATTAATGGATAAGGTAGATATATCTGAAACAACATTCACCACCAAGTGGGGCACCTACATCTACAAGAAAATGTTATTTGGTTTACTCAATAGTGGTGCCATATTTCAATGAGCTATGGACACCATTTTCAAAGGCTTTATTAGTAAGTGCATAGTAGTATATATGGATGACATGACTATATTTTCCAAACTAAGATTACATCACCTCAGTCATCTATAAAAGGTATTTGAATTATGTAGAAGGTTTGGAATATCTCTAAACCTCAAAAAGTGTGTCTTCTATGTAATGAAAGGTAAGATTTTAGGTCAAATTATCACAAGGAAAGGTATGTTAATTGATCCCATCAAACTTGTGATATTTCTAAAATTCAACTACCAAATAGTAGCAAAGATCTAAAAAATAAATTTGGCAAAACTAATTTTGTACAAAAGTTTATTTATGGTTTCACTGAGATCACTATACCTATGATTGCCATGTTAAAATAAGGAGTTAAGATAGAATGGTATGTGTATTCTAAGAATGCATTTCAAGAAAATAAAAAGCAATTATGCAAGCATCATTGTTGGTCAACCTAGATTATGTTAAGGATTTGTATCTCTATTCTTTTACTATGATTATAAAATTACAATCATATTAGCACAAAAATTTGAAGACAGAGAGCACCCCATATCCTTTATGAATAATTATTTAGAATAGGTTGAATTGAATTACCCTATGCTAGATAAAAAGCCTAAAGATTGGTGAAAGCAGTCAAAAAGTTTCATCTTTACATATTGAGGAACAAAGTACATGTCATAGTTCTAGACCTTGCACTCAAGCATATGCCAAGATAAAATGAGTTGGATGAAAGAAGAGGATGTTAGGTTAATCAACTTTAAGAATATGACATTGAAGTGAAACCTATGAAACTATTATGTGGTCAAGATTTGTCTGAGTTAATTTCATTACTAGATCTTAACATCTCAATTTTAGAAGTTGATGAATCTTAAGTACAATTTTTCCTATGGTATGATTTAATTGTCCATTACTTGCTCTATGGAAAACCACCTACCCATTTTAATAGAATGTAGAGAAGATCACTGAGGCTGAAAGTTGCATGTTATATGTTACAAAGAGGATTTTTGCACTATAGGAATCATCAAGGGATTTATTTAAGATGTTTATCTAAGAAAGAAGCACAGGAAGTGATGAATTCATTTCATGATAAACTAGGAAGTGGTCATCCTTATGGTAATGCCACCATACACATAATTCTTAGAGCTAGATATTATTGAAAAACATTATTAAAGGATGCTTACGCACACGTGAGGAATTTTCATTTATGTTAGATATTTGCTAAAAGATAAATTCATGTTCACATGTTTCTATAACTAGTTATTAAGGAATACTCTTTTGCTTAGTGGGTACTAGAATTCATTGGTGTCATAAATCCCAACTCATCAAGTGGTAACAAGTTCATTCTTACTGCTACCTATTGGATCAACATACCCCCACTTTCTTGATTTTTTTGCAAATGGGGGACCTTATGAATGTTTAAAAACATATGAACCTTGAAAGCTTGCTTAAAGAGGTTATCTTTTTAAAAATTTGAATAGCATCCACTTGAAAGGGATATGCTTTATACATGCTTAATGATAATGATTATGTTTTTGGACTAATTTTGCTAATAGTTTGTCTTTGAGGATTGAATTGCAGGTTACATAAAGAAGGCTAGGTTTCCCTTACAGAAAACCCTAACATTTGAATTCAAAATTTGGTTGGAAAGCTTAATGAGAATTTCCCTTCAAATTTTATTGAAGTGACCCTTTGGAGTTTCTTAAAGTGTCCCTTCAAGAAAGTTGTCTCGATCCACTTTAGCAGAAAGTGCCCTTCGAAGAAATTATTTTAGGCACTATTTCTTGTAGATATTTTGTCTGAAAAAAATTAACCCTTCATCGTTTTTGAAACCTACCCTTTAGAAAAGTTATCTTGGTCCACTTTAGCAGAAAGTGACCCTTCATAAAATGTTTAAGGGAAACTACATGAACTCTTTCTAGGTTCCTTATTTTATGCCTAAACCTAATATTTGCTCTTCATAGGGACCAATCATTGATGAGACTTATTTCATGTGCATCTTCATAGATCAAAAGTCCACACTTCATCATAGGATTTGATCTAATGATGCAAAATCATTGAAGACTTTTTAATGAAGTACATTAGATGAGATTAAAATTGATAGCCTTGCACCTGTCATTTGACATTCATGAGAACAATTTTGACATTCACGAGGACATAAAATTTAAGATAGTCTAAACTTTTAGCCTATCAAAGGGATGTATTTCTCAACCCTTAGAAGAACCCCATGAGTTTTTTAGCATAAATAGACTTAAGAAACATACTTTTAACCTAAGTCATATCAAAGTTTAAAGCTCATTAAGTCATGTTTATCTTCATAGATCCGATGGTCCATGCTTCATCATAGGGTTTGATCTAACAGTGCGAGATGGCCAAAGGATTTCAACCTAATCAAATTCTAAGTGTCCAATCAAAAGGGACTTAAGGGATCACATAGCCTAAATATTTGGTCACATGGCCTGAAGAGCATATTTTTGGCTTAAAGAACATGTTTTCAACACAACATGAGCACAAGGCTTAAGCTTAAGACCTCTAAGTACATTAGATGATCTTAAATTTGACAACCTCATGCCTATCATTTGATGTCTATGAGGATGTTTTTGATATTCTTGAGGACATCAAATTTAAGATAGTCTAGGTATATTAGATGAGCTTAGATTTAACATCCTCATGCCCATCATTCAATGTCTATGAAGATGTTTTTGAAGTTCATGAGGATGTCAAATTTAAGATAGTCTAGGTATAGTAGATAAACTTAAATTTGACATCATCATGCCTGTCATTCGACATATGTGAGGATGTTTTTGACATTTGTGAGGGCCTCAAATTTAAGATAGTCTAAACATTTAAACCTAATGAAGGTATGTATCTCTTGACCCTCAAAAAGACCCATTCAAATTTTTTCAACATGAAAACTTAGTATAATGACTTTTAATCTAAGTTTTTATTAAGATCAAAGCTCATTAACCTATGTGTATCTTTATAGATCTGATGGTCTACATTTCATCACAAGATTTGATCTAATAGTGTGAAATGGTTGAAGACTTTTCAACAAAGATATATCATAAAAAAGGTGACCAATCAGAAAAGACTTCACAGATTAAGATCAACAGATCATGCTCACTTGCAGATCTAATCCAACAATGTGAAATGAAAGAAACTTTCAAATATTAATGGCTAACTTATGAAAATAATTTCAAGAGAGTAACACGAGTGAATTTATGAACTCTCGCCTCTACCATTAAAGTAGGAAAAACCCTAGATCACCAATGTAAAACCTTATTCCTTATTCAATTGAGCCATAATTGCATTGAAAAGAGCTAAAATCACCTTAAGAAGAGATAAAGGCACTTGATGGGATCATGTAGTCTAAGGGAAATTAACTAGTTGGAAGAACATGGCCACTGCTAGACAACAATAGAGAGATGAATCCAAGGTTTATTTGTCTGCTGACAATGAAGGAAGACATTGCAAGGATATGAAACTAGACATGGAAGCATTTAATAATGGTTTGAAAAATTATTCTAAAATCTTCTTTGCAATAGACCTTCTACAACTATTGGCTACTAGTGAGCAATGAATTACTATAGTTTAGATGAATCATGAAGATCTCATGGCAATCTAGGTGTCTGGACTTCACCTCATAATTGTCAAACCAGAGGTACTCCATTGTGTTGATATCTTAGCTCTTATGTTCATTAATTATAGAGTAGATAGAGAATGGATAATTAAAGAGGGTTATTTATATAGATCTAGTAGCTTTTGAAGGTTATTATAAGATTCTTAGGACTCACATAGACCTCCTTAAAATCAAGGAATGGACCACTAAGAATGACTTAGATAATATCTTAAGAGCATGGCTGGATAGAGGAACTCATGTAATGAGAAACCATAATGGTAAAATCCCAATTGTACAATTTAGGGAAGGGATTAGAATCATCATAAATTTGTTGAATAGGGCTTATGGAGTAGCAATCACATCCTATGTTGACCCAAGGTAGGTCTACTATGTCTATTTCATGATAGAAGGGAAGTTGACTCTACCTATTCGAGGAATGATAAGTATCCACTTGGGAAGGCAGTTTAATGGAATTAAAAGGAAAACAAGTTAGCTCTTCACTATGATGTCTTATTTGTTGGATGCCCTCATGGCTTCTACCTTCTTCCCTACCATTAGGAATTGGTCCACTTGTAGAAAGATTACTATTTCTCACCATTACTCAAAATTGCACATATTCAAGTATAGAGACCACATGCAATTAATTTGTGATTGCATATATCCCACTCTAGTTGGGATAATTTCTAGAAGTCTAATGCCCAGGGTTCACCCCCTGATTAGGCAATTTTTAGATCCCAATGGTGACATATGGCTCTATCCTAATTGTACAATCATTGAGATTAAAGGAATCCAAACCTAGCCCTTTATATTACCAGTGTATGTCCCAATCAAGCTAGCCAAGAGTGAGATTGCTCATCAACTCATTCATGGTATAGACCATGTATGCAAAGAAAATAAGAAAGGCATCTTATATCTCCTTCCATATCTAATTGGGAATAAAATGATTCATGGATGGAAGTAATTAGAGATCTTAGCAAGGAAAAGAGAGACATTATACTTCCAATTAGATGACCTCAAGACATGGGAATCGAAGGGCAATGTGATATCCCATCTACAATCCAAATAACTACATAAGGTGCCTTATGAACATCAATTGGGTCTATATGACCATTTATACACAAAAGTAGACAACTTTGAGGAAGTGCTAGCTAGGTTTAAGGGGCATGGATTCAAATTAAAACCCAGATTATAGAGGGAAGAAAAACCATCAGGAGAAATATGGAAAATGAATCCCTTGTAATAACACCTCTTACCTTCCACTTCAGGTCCACCATAAGTGCCTCAAGGTCTACCTCAACAACAGTAGCTACTTCAGTAGCAAGTACCCAAAATTGAGAGACCTAGTGAACAAAAGATGGAACATAGGCTAAGAGAGGGACCCTCTACCTCAGCTCTACCTTAAATACCCCCTTCCCCTATGGAATACCTTGACATGGTTGCCTTGGAACCTTATGAAATAGTGGATGAGTTCTTCAAGGAACTTACAGATACATATGGGTCAAACAAGGAAGGAGATGAAGATGAAGAAGCCATAGCTGAAGTGGCACTAATTAAAGGTCCTCAAGCTAAAGAAACATACAAATGCAAAGAAGTTGCCTTATATTTGGTCCCTATGACAACAATAAAAATGGAGACAGATATGGCTTTGATGCCTAGAGCCTGCAAGAAACCTAAGTGGATTCACCCAACAGTGAGGTGAACTTGTTTAGTGAAAAATTTACCAAACATTGACCTATCATCCTTGACTAGTTCATCTATGAGAAGTTCTAAAAGATACCCTCTCAAATGCATTCATGGGATTTGACTAGCACTACCAATGTTGGAGTTAATGATGAAGTCTAGCCCTATATTTTAGAGCTCATGAAGGAGCAAGAAGAAAAGTCAATGATTGAGATTACTAAGGAGAGCAGAAATAAAATAGAAGAATCAAAGCAATCAAGTGGGGTTGGTATTGAAACACCAAAGGCTTTAATGATTTCATAATCAGAGCCTAAGGTATAGTTTAACCCTGATATAGTGACACTAGAGAAGGTTACTACTAAGAAAGCAACCATTAGAACTGAATAAGTCACTCTTCAAAGAGTGGAACCCTTTATAGGACTCACTCTAGTCTAAGGCTAGGTAGTAGGGGAGCACCCCATTCATCAAGAAGATATTACAAGTCTGGTGCAAGCCTAGTTAGCAATGTTTATGGTGGGAATTTAGGGAATGAAGCAAAGGTTCTTGAACTTGTATAAAGAGAAGAAAGACTTGGAGGCACACGTCTCACTATCAATTCCAAAGGACCTATTGAAGATGTTAAATAAGAACCTCCTAGATGACTTTAAATGATTAAAGGTCATCAAACTCAAGATAAATACCTTATAACTTCAAGCTAATAAGGCACAAACATTGATATGGCAATGGCAAGAAGCCAAAGACTAGGTGACAGAGTTGATCAAAGTACACATCACCAAGTAGCCCTTGGATTTCAAGATAATTAAAGAAATAAAATCGAATGTCATTCAAGGGATCTTGATGGATCAAATACAAAAATTAATTTCATGGTATAACAAGTCCAATGACTTCATGGAGGAAGATAAGGACTTGGTGAATAGAATTTTGAAGTTACTAAGAACCTTGTTGGTGACCCCTTCTCAACCTACTACCACTAGCCTAATATATGATATGGAATTCCAATAGGGAATCCAAATCTTCATCCAAGGCATCAAGGATGAAAACCAAGGCCAATCAATCAAGGAAAATTCAAAAAAATTTAATGTCATCCTCACCATAGGGAGTAGATTGCATAGGCAAGGTGCATACAAGAGGTCACCATCAGGAGTGACAAAGAATATGATACATTGGTTGAACAAGAAGATAGTATAATGAAGCCTATAGTTTCAAGTTAATCAAAGAAAAATACACCAAGGTGAAGTACTTCCTTTAACCTAAGTGATCAAGGGGGCCGACCAACCCAAGAACAAAGTCAAGATTATTCTTTTGTAAACTATATATGCTAGTTTGTTATCATATATTAATCTTTTGATCTAATAGGAGCCTAATGGCCATATGTACTATAGAATTATTTGTAAAAGGATATTTTTCCTTGCCTCTTATAAAAGTTTGAAATAAAAATGACCGATATATTGCTTATGTCTTCTATAAATAGGCAAGTGTTACCATTTATAAAGGGAGGGATTTCGAGCAATTTTATACTAGAGCAATTAATACAATGGAATTCTACAAAGATTGCCTAGTGTTGTGTTATATTATTTCTACTTTCTCTCAATTGAAAGTGGATGTCTTAGATTTTAATGGTTCTTGGATAGATGAGATATATTTCATGTTCATGAGGTTTTTGGTTTGTGTTGGACTAACATGGGAATGGTCTAAGTCCATGGGTTGCCTACAACTAGAACAAACCTCTAGGATTTTCTATGAGGATAGCTCCTCAGATTTTATGGCTTATATGTTTACTTATAGATCTAATACTAGTTGGGGTGAAAAGGGTCAAGAAGTTTTCTATGATTTCCATGCAACAATATTTCATATAGAGGTTTGTTTGATATACTCAGACTAGGGAGCAATGAAAATAAGGTCTGATTAAAGACACTTAAGTTTGAACATCCACTATATCTTTGAGAGATTAATGTAGAGGCACACTATATGACCTGCAGATAAAATTTCTAACATTTAGGTTGAGTTTGGACATACAAAAAGAAGATAACATTCACAGTTACATATTAAAAAAACATATAACATTAAATACATATTAGCAAAATGACTACAAAATACTTTATTCACTACTCCAATAGGTGTCAAATACAATTCTAATAGAGATTAGTTGTACCAACCTGAGGGATGCAAAATATTAGCTCAAAGGCTACATTTATAATAGAAGGGAAGTAAGAGAGAGGGAGTTTTTAATGCTTAAAAAAGGGAAACAAGCAAGTTCAAAATCATATAAAGGGTTATTACAACTATCTCCATGAACCAAGCTCACTTAACCCCCTCCTAATTGATCTAGGTCACTCCAGTCTATTGCTTTATTATAGTATCTTCCCTATGATGTTCATGGTAATTGTAATGGTAGGATCAAGTCATTTTCACTTTGTCTTAACGTGAAACTACTCATGACTAGTTTTTTGATGCATGCCAAGGTGGAGAGAAGAGTCACTTTCATGTAGATGGATTTGGTAATGGCCAATAAAGTATATGTGTCCACATTTACTAGTCCTCAATGGTGCCACCCAATCCCAAAATATCTGCTCCTGGCTCAAATTAAATTTGCTCGAGCTTAGCTCCCATTCATACCTATTTGCCTTGGTTAAAAATTGACCAATTAAACTCTGCCTAAGTCATTAGGGATCTCCTTATATTTTAACCTTTATTTTCATTTATTATTAATGTTTGATCTAGATCCTTGACTTACTGACCAAATTGCTCCATTGATCTACCTAAAGTGAAAGAACGTGATCCATAAATCCTCTACTTAGACCCACACACTTGTGTCACTTATTGATCACACCTCTATACTCAGGGTTTGTTGACTCTTTGAATTGCTCACATTCCATTGATCTTGAATCCCTGATCAAATCCCAACTAGTGATCTACTTGGACCCACCATTTGAAAGACAATGACTAGTTCATGATCCTAAAAATGACGTCCTTGCTCCTACCAAATGGTGTTCATGTGACCATCATTGATAGTCATGCAACTGTCAAATTTAAGCTCACTAAGATTTGTCTCTATTTGTATTCAAATTTGACATCCCACTAAATTTCATTTGTCATCCTGTAGAATGTAAATGATATCCTACAGACCATCAAATTTAAACACATATAGATTATTCCCTGAGCTCAACTTGACATTAGCATGAATGTCCTTAGATTTTCAAATCCAAATGGCTATTTTTAAGGGCCCAATATTGACATCCATGCAGCTGTATTGAGATATTTGAATTTCAATGGTCATATTCTATGCTTAAAATTAACACTTATGGGGCTATTTTGGACCTTTTTAAACTCAAATGGTTATTTCATGAGCTTAAATTGACGTTTGTGCACCTATCTGGATCATAATTTCTATGAGATTTTCTTTCAAACCTTTTGCAAAGAATAATTATTTTAGGATTTGTGTCTTGGTGAATTCCTTTGAAGGAAATAGCTTTCCACATCTATTCCTTGAGTAATTATTTCAGACAAAATGTATGAAAGAATTCATGTCTTCAAGATCTTTATCTTAGATAAATTTTTCTGAAGAATCTACCTTTGAGAAAATTATCCCAGATAATTTTCCTAAAGTATGTCCTTAGAGTCGCCCTCCAACCCGGTCCTTTTCCCTTTGTAAATTACCCTTAGGAACATTGTCTTGGTCCACCTTGCTAGAGAAAATATCCTTCAAAAAAAATGAAGAGAACACTTGCCAAAGAAACTGGCCTTTCAAGATTCTTGCATTGGACCATTTCCTTTAAAAAAAATCCTTTAGGCAAAAATGAAGGGGACACTTATCTTCAAAAGTGACTTTTATAACTTATTAAAAGGACCCTCTTCAAATAAATGACCCTTTAGGGAAATTATTTTCGTTAAAGTGTCCAAAATAATTCCTAACGCTTTAATAAAAAGGACTAAACAAAACTCCTGAAAGAATTTGAATACTTAGCCAAGAAAAGTGGAACAAAACTCTCAAAATAGATAAGCCTTGTACTTTTACTATGGGTTTTATATGGAACACTTCCGTTGAAATAAATTTGAATGCTAATACTTGGCCTAAAGTTGAAGATGTGTAAACTTAGCCTTCTTTTGAACCTACTTCTGTAACCATTCAGTACCCTAAAAATCTATTTGGATCCTTCCATTTCCATTTTGACCATGATTCAAAGCCACTTGATTCATTCATCAATTTGGAACCTACTCAATTGTTTAAACTAGATAGAATCTTTGTATATGGGCCACAATGGCCAACAATGTTGGCGACTCAGTTGGCTTGACCAGCCTTTAGGTCATGGAACCTAGACTTTGATCATTATTGCTCAAATGAAAAGTTACTTAAAAATAGACCCTTTTTAACTTTTGGAAACATTATTTTAGAGTAATGGTGAGGGGAAACAATAATAAATCAATAAAAGATAAAGAAAAAAAATTAAACTACAAACATAACAGCTAAAATAATAGTGCACAAAAACACTTGGAAGAAAAGAATAAACCTATCTATTAATGTACAGGGGGCAAAATATGAAACTAGTAGCAAAACTTGAGATGCCTCCCATTGACAATGATAGGGAGGTTCTTTCCATTCAATCTATCAAGATCAAATTCATCATTATTTTTACAACTTGTAATGACATAGGATCCACTTCAAAGGGTATCAAACTTGGAGTCTTTTCCTAGTTTTACATGGCCTTCATCACATTTGTGGACTATCACCTTGCTAGAATGTCTTCGATGAAGCTCTTTTATCAAATTGTATCTTGACTTGCTATTAGTTAGACCACATGGCATGTATGTAACTATCCCTTATTCCTCAAGCTCTCTTAGTTCATTCATTTTGACCTCCATTGCATCACTTTGTAGAAGCTCTAGTTGGTGTACAAGCTCCAAAGCTAGAAGATCTAATGACATTGGCATCCTTGCTTCTCTTCCATTTATTAAGATATAAGGTGAGCTACTAATGGCCTTCTTGGGGGTGACTCTGTCAACCTATACGGTAGTCTTTAGCTTTGTGTGTAGTATCTCTAATTATCTTCCATTATTCTCTTAATGATTTGAATCATGTATTTATTAGTAGACTCAGCTAGTCCATTCCCCTACAAATAATAATTAGATGAAGATGTTAGATATATAACTATCATTGTGCTAATAGATACCAAATAATTATTTGATATTATGGTGGATGGTGCTCCAAAATCAGTGACTAAGCTCTCAATAAACTCAAGTATAGAGTTCTCATTTGTTTCCATCAAGGGAACTGCTTCCACCCATCTGGTGAAGTAGTCTGTGGTTGTTCAGAACCACATATGGCTAGCATTAGATGGAGGATTAATCATTCTAATGAATTATAAGCCCCATTACATGAAAGGATATTCAACTTGAATAGGCTTGAGTGGCATAAAAGCTAGCTTTTATTTTCCTATAAACATGTCACACTTTGAACATCACCTCACCCATGCATGTGCATCTCTGAATAAATTAGGACAAAAGTAACCATTTTTTATGATTTTTATAGCTATGGTCTTCGATAAAAATGGCTTACTTGAGGACTATCATGAAATTTACTAAGAAGCCTATTAACTCGGTCAGTCTTAACACATTCTAAGAACATACCTCCAATAGCCTTTTTGAACAACACTCCACAATCAAGATATATGGCATTGATTACATCTTGAAGTGTTATCTTTATGATGCATTGAAACCCATTGAACACTCTCCTGTTTGGAGAAACCTAGCAATATTTTGTATCCAACTTGATGCAAGAGTAACTTCATCTTCTTTTTGAGTGTCTTGGATTACCAAGATTTTATCTTTTTCTTATCTCGAATCTTCAGCAAGATGTTCACATAATCCCTTTCCTCAGACTAGCTTTGTGATTCTGACCTCAATGTCATACACCATACACTTAGTGACCCATCCAACTCTATTTTTATTCAATCATGTATTGAGGATAAAATATTTCACACTTGGATGAGCCACCATTAGTATGATCTTACTGTTTGAAACTAGATGCCTAAATTTCTTCAAAATTCTTACAATAGTAAGCACATGTTTTTCCATAAATCTATATCTTTATTCATAACCCTCCAAAGCTTGGCTGAAGAAAGTAATGGGTTGATCTATACATTGATCATTCTAATGCATGAGTATAAGCTAAATTTGCATCTAATGTGGAAAAGGCATACATATTGAAATCCTTATTGCATATAATGTGTTTCGACAGTGATAGAGCAAGGATTGATTTTATCCTTTGTAGATCAATGGAAAGACCAGCTTCAAACACCACATGCCCAAGAAGTCATCCCTCATGTATTTAAAAATGCATTTCTTTATATTCAAAGAAATTTCAAATTGGTTGTATCTATCAAAAATAAATCTCAAATGTGTTAGATGATCATTAGGATTCTTTGAGAAAATTGTTATATCATCAAGGTAAACCAAAACCATATCATTCAAAAGACCATAAAAATCACCATCTATTGCTCTCTAGAAGGTGGATCTAGCATTAGAGATTCCAAAAGGCATCTTATAGTATGCATAGGTACCCCATTTTATAGTGAAGTTAGTATTATGCCTATCTTCCTCTTTTACCATGATTTGATTATAAATAGAATAGCGATCAAGTAGTGAGAACCTGACACCCTTTGTATAATTTGATGCATGAAGGGAAGTGGGCAATCATCCTTGAGGGAAACCTTATTTAGGTCCCTGAAGTCAACACATAAATGAATCTCTCCTTTCTTTTTCCTTACTAGCACAAGGTTTTCCACCTAAGAGGAATGCTTAATTGGAAATATTATCCTTGATTAAATCAATTTATAGAGTTCTCTTCTCATGAGATCCTCCACTCTTGGGTTGATAGGCCTCTATTTTTGCTTGACAAGTTTGGCATTGATTTCTATTTCAATGGTGTGTTGTGTAAGTTTGGGGTTAACCCCTTTCAATTTTTTGTTCTCCCATGCAAATATATCATTAAGTTATTGGCACAAAGCAACAAATCCAGTTATTTCCTTTGTTTTATTGACCCTTCCTAGCTTCAACATCTTGCCCTTAATGATCTCTATCTTTTCATAGTGTTCTTCCTTAGTTGAGATGCATGCTTTCCCTCTTCTTACTTGGTCCTATTCATTGAAGATGATTTCTAATGTCACAAGCCATTTAAGAATCTTATTATATCTCAGCTATAATATTTAATCATCATATTGATTCTAGAATTTATCTTGATTCCTATGGTATAATTCTACTTCTTACATTTAAAAACATGTGATTTGATCATCATTATCAAAGACTTACCAACTCAAATCATTGTTAGGTAAATTTGGTCTGCATATAAACTTCACCTTATCTTGGCTTTGGTTTTTTTGACTCCTTTTGTTATCTCATAATGGGCATTGATGGAAGCAAGCATATTTACATGTTGGTTTGCTTCTCTCGGTATGGATTAGATATCAAATGTCAATAAATCCTCCATAATGTCCCATACCCAATTAGGATGATTTAAAATGATGACTCTTTACTTCACTTAGGCCTCTCACCTATTGCACTACAAGCTCACTATCACCTTTGACTTTGAGGTGTTAATACCTCTCTTTCTTATTTCTTGCAAACCATGCAAAAGACCTTCATATTCAACTATATCTGAGGTGTAACTAAATTGGAATCTTACAACAGAATGATACTTTTGAATTTAAGGTGAAATCAACATGGCTCCCACTCTACTTTCATTCTTTGACCTTGAGCCATCAAAGAATAAAGTCCATATACCATCCTTTTCTTGAGTAGTGTTAGTCAAGGAAGGTATTACAATACCTTCCTCATGCATACAGTACACTCCCAAGCATATCTATTATATGTTCTTATATAGATCAAATCCATGGTTATCATCTTCCCACTCATCCAAGTACAAATTTTAGATGCCTTCAAGATGAATATGGGGTTCTTGTTCAACAATCTCTTCAACCTCTTCAAATATGGCATAATTATATTCGCAAGATTGGGCATGTAGGGTTATAAGTGGAACCTGGTGATAGGATCAAGCCTTAGAGTGACTTTGGTCCTATATCTAGTTCTAAAAACCATGTATAACCAATCATATGACAAATATCCCCTAATATTAGTAGTAAAGTCCCTAGAAAAGCATAGGGAAAAATTTGGAGGTAGGTATACCACCATTACATCTTTATTAATGACAAAATTTGGATAGGCAACTAATGTAATCTATATATATTTCAAGATGCCTAATTTATTAGTAGGGGAGCCATCCAATTGGAGCACACCCTTTTTTTTAAGCACATATTTGAGCCCAAGCTTGTCTGTTATGGTTTTACGCATCACTGAGGTTGAAGCACCTAAATCAATCATGCAATTATGTACTAAACAATCCCCTATTATGGTTGATAAATAAAAATAGGGTGATTAACAATCTTAGAAGGATGAACAACATTTTGAGATTCACTTATTATTAGAACTTGATTGGGAACTTGTCCAAGGGCTTAGTTAGAGACTTGGTTAGGCTGACTATTATTGATGAAAATAGTGTTCACTTTATCAACCATCTTTTCCACCTGGGAAAGTTTGGAGATTTATTGGTTGAGAATCTATTTTTTCCCTAGGATAGATAGAGCATCATATATGGACATAGTTACATTATCCTTCTTTAAATGATCCATAATATTAAAGGGAAGACTAGTACATTTGGGTTGCACCTTAGAAGTTGAAGCATCACTTGTCACTTGAGTAACATGAGGAACAAAAGGGGACCTATGTTGTCATAAAACACTAAATACAAATTAGAAAAATGACTACTCCAATAGGTGTCAAATAAAATTCTAGCAGAGTCTAATCGTACCAGCCTAAGGGATGCAAAATAATAGCTTAAAGGCTACATTTATAGCAAAAGGGAAGTAAGAGAGGGATTTTTTGGCACTCAAAAAAGGGAAAAAATGAGTTTAAAATCATTTGAAAGGTCTTTATAACTGTCTCTCAAAATCAATCTTACTCAACCCCCTCCTGATTGATCTAGGTCACTCTAATCTATTACATCATTATAGCATCTTTCCTATGATGCTTTATGGTAGATGCAACAGTGGGATCAAGTAGTTTTCACTTTTTCTTGATCTGAAACTAGTCATGATTGGTTTGTTGATACATGCCAAGGTGGGGACAAGAGTCACTTTCATGCAAATAACTTTGGTGATGGCCATTGAAGTATATGCATCTACCTCTACTGGTCACCAATGGTATCACTTGATCTTTGAATATCTGATCTTGGCTTAAATTAAGTTGTGCTCAAGTTTGGCTCCTAATCATGCTCATTTATCTTGGTCAAAAATTGACCAATCAACCTTCACCTAAGTCATTGGGGTTTTCCTTGGATTTTGACCTTTATTTTCATTGGTTGTTAATGTTTGATCTAGATCCTTGACTCACTAACTAACTCACTCTATTGATCTTCTTGAATTTAAATAACATGAGTCATAGATCCTCTTCTTGGACCCACATACTTATGCCACTTATTGATCATGCCATGCACTTAAGGTTCGTTAACTCTTTGAATTGCTCACATGCTATTGATCTTGAATCCTTGATCAATTGCCAACTATTGATCTACTTAGACCCATTTTTTATAATCCAATGGCTAGTTTAAGATCCTAAAATTGACATCCTCATTCTTATCAAATGGCATTCATGTGACCATCATTAATAGTCGTGCAACTATCAAATTTAATCTCACTAAGATTTAGCTCTATTTGTATTCAAATTTGATGTCCCATCGACTATCATTTGTTATCTCATAGAATGTAAATGATGTCCCATAGACCATTAAATTTAAACATAGATAGATTATTCCTTGAGCTCAACTTGATGTTAGCATGAATGTCCATGAACTTTCAAATCCAAATGGTTATTTTTAAGGGCCCGAAATTGATGTCTGTACAACCATTTTGAGATATTTGAATTTCAAAGGTCATCTTCTATGATTGAAATTAACACTTATGGGGTCATCTTGGACCTTTGTTTTAACTTAAACAGTTATTTTATGATCCTAAAATTAATGTTTATGCACCTGTCTGGATCAAAAAAATTGTGAGATTTTCTTTCAGACCTTTTACAAAGAACAATTCTTTTAAGATTTGTGTCTCGACCATTTCTTTTGAAGGAATTAGCTTTCTACATCTATGCCTTGAATAATTATTTCAAACAAAATGTTTAAAAAATTTCATGTCTTTAGGATCTCTATCTTGAACAAAAGTTCCAAAATAAATTTGCCTTTAGTAAAATTATCCCTGATAATTTTCCTGAAGTAATTATGTCTTTAGATTGGCCCTTTGGCCCTTTGGAAAGTACCCTTCAGAACATTGTCTTGGTCCACCTTGCTGGAGAAAATATCCTTTGAAAACAAAATGAAGAGGACACTTGCTCGATAAACTGGCCTTTTAGGATTCTTGCATTGGAAAATTTCTTTTAAAAAAAATATATCTTTCAGGAAAAAATGAAGAGGACACTTATCTTCAGAAGTGCCCTTCAAAACTTTTGAAAAGGGGCCTCTTCGAAGAAATTACCCTTCAGGGAAATTGTTTTGGATAAAATATCTGAAATGATTCTTGACACTTGAATAAAAAATATGATACAAAACTCCCTAAAGAATTCCAACACTTAGATAAGCAAAGTGGAATAAAAATATCAAAATAATAAGCGTTGTACTTTTAGTTCAAGTTTTGTGTGGAACACTTCTATCAAAGGAAATTTGAATGCTAACACTTGGCCTAAAAGTTACAGATGTGTAAACTTAGGCTTCTTCTAAACCTACTTTTACAACTATTCAATACCCTAAAAATCTACTTGGATCCTTCCATTTCCATTTTGATCTTACTTTAAAGCCACCTGATTTATTCATCAATTTGTATCCTGCTCAATTATTTAAACTAGGCAAAAGCTTGGTATGTGGGCCAAAATGGCCAACAGGAACCTAATGAAATAGCATCGAATGACATAGGAAAAATACAATAGTGAAACCACATAGAAAGTAAGAAATACATCAATTTTTTTCTTTAGTTAACAAGAAGAAGAAATACAATATTAGGGTCTATTGGCACAAAGAGAAAGAAATACACTATTTATAACTAAGTTTTGATTTTTAATGTATATCATTTTTCTTATTCTTTAAATATTCCTTATATCTACTACATGTAAATTGTATTTAAATGTCAATTGTAATCAAACTCACTTAAACATTAATTTCTTTTTTAGAATTTAAATCGAGTGCAACATTTACATTAAAAATGAAAATGATAAATTCTTTTGTAAGCTCCTTGTAATCTCCTTGGAGATGTAGTCATACTAATTTGTTTGTAAATGTAGTTTAACACATAAATTTAAAAAAAAATTGGTTCCTTGTGTAATCACTATGTATATATTTTCCTCAATTTTAGCATTATTTTCCAAGCCTGGCTTGAAGCTTATTTTTCTATAGATGTAGTTTTCATTAAAAAAACTTAATATCAAACATTACTAAGTCATTATGTAATCTCTATGTATATTCTTTCCTGAGTTTTAGCTTTATTTTCCACCAGCTTGACTTTATCTATATGCAATTGTCATACTGTAAAAAATAATTATCAAAAAGCAATTCCTTTTATACCTAGTAAGTATTTTTCTCCCCTCTAAAATATATAATATAAAAAAATTAAATAATTATTATTAAATATTATGCAATATCCTCCTTGTGATAATTTTAAATTTCTTTCAACTTTTGATTCTTGTGTATATGCAAAAGTATTTTTTATGAAAAAATAGTTATAGTAAAACGATTTGATTTTGAACAATGATTCTTATTCCTCTTTGAATGTGCACTCATAACTTATAATGAGTAATTGATATTTATTACTTCAAAAATTAGTATTTATTAATAAATAGAGTCTTATATTCTACACAAGATAAGAATATTTGATTCTTAATTGATAAAATTATTTTTAACGTGTTTAGAATAAGCATAATTACCTATTATATATAGATCTCATAATATATTTTGAATATTATCAATTAATAATCCAATGGTCTTAGCATGTGTGAAATGGGCATGTAGAATGGGAATATGCCCATGACTCCACATTATTAAGATAATACTATTAATAATATTCCAATATGCCCATTTTACACAATATATTAATTTCATTATGAACATAAAGTAAGAAGTGATCATGTTATGCCCCATTATACTAATGTATTGATAGTATTTTAATAAAATTATTAGTTAAAAATCCAATATTTATATCTTGTGTAAAATTAAATTGTTCCGCTTCCACAAAATCCAAGACTATGGGAGTCTTTAGTGATAACGTTAGGCTTACCTTAATAGTATAGAATGGACACATGCCCAAATTTTTGAAAAAGGATAAAACATCATCAATTAATAATCTAATAGTCTTCTAATGTGTAGAATGGGCATGTGCCCATTTTACATAAATTAAAAATATTTGATTCTTAATTGCTGATGACATTATTATATTTTTTGAAATGGGTATGAGCCCATTCTACACAAGCTAACAATATTATGAGCATTGAGAAAGAAGTGTTCATATTATGCCTCATTCTACATAGGTCTAGTATATTAATAACATTATCAATTAAGAAAATATATTGTGCTCAATTTATATACTTTCATTCCTTATTAAATTAAGAACATTATCAATTAAGACTTTAATATTTCTATTTTGTGAATAATGGGCACATACAGACTCTACACAAACAAAGACTATTGGATTCTTAATTGATAATGTTATTACTTAATGTGTAAAATGGGAATGTGCCATTTATACACAAATTAATACTATTGGATTATTAATTGATGATAAAATTCTTATCGTTTTTTCAAAATGGGCATGTTTCCACTCTACACAATCCAACAATATTATGATCATTGAGTAAGAAGTGCTCATATTATTCCCCATTCTACATAGGTCTACTATACTAAGAACATTATCAATTAAGAATCTAATATTTATATTTTATGTAAAATGGGCACATGTAGATTCTAAAAAAATGAAGAATACTAGATTTTTTATTTAATAACATTATTATCTAATGTGTAGAATAGACATGTTCCCATTTTATACAAATTAAGACTATTATATTCTTAATTTATGATGAAATTATTATATTTTTTCAAAATGGGCATGTGTCTATTATATTTTCCATCAGTTTGGTGTCTCATAATGCACCTATTGGATTAAGTTCACTAATTTACCTTAGGGAAAAAATATGGGACTCTCATCATCTCATTTAGTATTGTCACTGAAATAATCTAGGGCACAAGTTGTAGATATTAGGATCCATGGAATAACATATTAATAATATATCTCTAAGAGATGGAACACTACCACTAGAGGCTTAGTTCATGATTCACTTCATACTAAACCCTCTATACTATATAGTACAATTCAATGGGTTCACTACTCGAATAACTTACTTTGATTTTTTTTAAATAATGGAGTAGGTCAAAGATAATAAAAAAACATCAAAGGAAAGAGAAAGATAAGGCAAATAAGGAAGGTTTATAGATAAAATCGAGAAGATTAATGTTTTAGAGTTAAATATGTGTCTATCTATAGTTTTAACATTATATGTTGAGTATCACACAAGCTCAGATTTTAGCCATATAGGAAAGAAATGTGAGGGAAAACTATGTATGCTTGGTTCCAATAACTCTTTCTAAGAGTAACACATAATTAATTGTTACTAGTTGCACACTAACTCACAATGGTCTAATTAAAATTGAAAGAGTAAAATAACTAATCATAATAATGTATTATCCATCCTAACTATCACATAGTTGTATAAATTCATATATTTGAATTCATAATAACAATATCATGCATTATGCCACATAAAATTGGAAGACATTCATGAAAATAAAACATAATAAGTTGAAAACAAGATCCAAAGTAGTATATATAGGGTTGAGATGGGGTATGTCTATAAGTAGCACATAATCCCAATCCAAACTATCATGGCTCAAAATGGTTATAGACCTAATCACTACCACAAAATCATAAGAAAGGAAAAATAAGAGAGAGAGAGAGGGGACCAAAGTTTTGATAATATACTTCCAGTTAGGACCATGATGATCTTTAGTTTGAGCTTGATGAGGGACCAATTTCTAGCTAATTCAAGGCATCATATTTAATGAGTTGTTAATGCATATTCCAATCAATTACCCTTCTAATCAATTTTTGGTGGATTAACAGGTGACTCTTAGAGGAGCACCTTTCCCTAAATTAGCAGCCTATCATGAAACTTAAATGGGTCTTCAAATGAGATATTTACCTTATTGACTTGGTTAATACTCATGGTTGATTATGTGATAAGATATAATATGGACCAAGATCCATATTTGTTGGCATTCATGACCTTCCTCTTAATTATCACCTTGAATTGCTCCAAGTGGACCCAAAATTTGTTAAGGTCGATCAAGGTGTTATATGGGTGAAAGAGGAATGTGATGCTAACATCCTTGAAATAAGCAAGGATCTAGTCCCTACTTTTCTCCAAGGGTCGATGGTGGCCTGAACATCTCTATTCCAATATTTTATTGTCATCCTCATGCTCCCTATGAACATTTGATACAAATTCAAATTTTTGAGAGGCATAAGTTTAATCTCAAAGAACATTCCTTTGTTAATGATAATTACCATATTATTGCAATTTTTTTCCACTCTAATGATTCAATCCAAATATTTTTGTGTTCTTTGGGAGAGCACATTTCTCTTAGACAAATCTCCGATCACCTTTACAAGAGCTAAAATTAATTCTACAAGTCCAATCTCCACTTTTCTAATGAGGCCAATAGGGAATGAGCTTCTCACCTAGGATTCTAGGGTCCAGAATTATTCCTTGAGGTCCTACATTAATTTATCTTTGAGTTTATTTATGGATTTTATTATAGAGACTAGTTCCTCTATAATTTTTTCTTTCCTTACGATAATCTCTTCTTCATAAGAAAGAATAGGTCACTCTACATTATCCATACTAAAGGGTCCTCATCTTGCATGAAGGTCATTGTAATCACCCTTTTCATTTTACATGTGTCTTAGTTATATTATAGCTAATATATATGTCTCTTTGGTAGACTATTTCTTGTCTCTATGATTTGAGGCTTTGATGGGGCTCATCCAACCTAGTCCTACCATTAGTCTTAAGGTAGTGGAAGGCAAGACAATAAGGGTGGTGAAAACTAAAGTGGAAGATGAGAGATGGGTGGAAGAGGTAATAATGGAGAGGGAACATGAAATGGTTTGGAATATAGAGGGGTGCATGGAAAATGGGATAAGCTATCAAATGGGAATCCTAAAGGAATAATTGGGATGTTAATTAGTCATAGGTCATAAATACTTGGGGGATAATTATGCCTGAGAGATGAGTATTTAATATAAATGACTAAATTGGTTGATTGAATCCAAGTCATGTGAAACCCCATATAAGGGGGAGAGAGGGCCATGATGTCACTATGGGTACAATTAGAGGTTGTAGAGTTGGTCGAGGCATAATTATCCTTGGCCTCTTAGAATATTTTTTCTTAGGGCTCACTTGTGGTGATAATGAACCTGAAGGGAGGGTCTTAGATGGGGTGTGCAGACATGTTGTAGTTACCACTAGACCTATTAAATGACTATAATTTTTATGAGTCAATGACAATAGGGCACTCACAACCATAGAAGTTGTCAAGATAATTATAATACTAAGAGGTATTAAGGCTATTGGGGCTATAATAATAGTAGGGGAAACATTAATTTAGGTACTAATGGGGAATGTGCCAACTTATGGGGCTAGCTTTGGAGTAATTGATGAGGATGGCCTAGCTATTTTAACCATAATGGGTGAATACGAGGCCATAAATAAATTTAGAGCACTAAATATTATAGAAGCTATAGGGATAAGGAGAACTTAGGCACTTATAGGGGATGATAAAAGACAAGTTTTAATAGTGAAAGGTTGTAACTAGTTCAGGAAATTAGGAACACCAAATAAAACCAAAGTCAATAGATCAAGGTAAGTTTGTGTACTTGTCAAAGGTGATATAAAGGGTATAAAACATGGGTATGATGTGCTTGATCTAGTAATATAGGATGAGTAATAAGGGGTTTATTAGACAAACCAAAACTAAGGGTTGACACCTTTGAGATCCTCATAGGCTAGTCATGAGGTGGGATCTCCTGAGACTATGATCTACTTAAAAATTTAAGTGCATGGGTATCCTAAGGCTAGCTTACCTAGGAGGTTGTTTTAGGTGAAGTAGACATTGAGGCTAAAGAATTTTAAATAGAAAGTTTCCCTTGAATAATTAGTTCAAAGAGCTTCTTCCTAATTATCAAAACCTTGATAACAAGTTGTGGCCTAATAGGTCATGAGGAACTAGTCTGTCTTCTAACATTAGCTTGGGTTATGCTTGTTCTCTTTGGTGATGTGTTACTTTGATCTTTTTTATCACCTCCATGTAGTTAATATAGTTAATTTGGATCACATCATCAGGGTGGATCTTATGGTGGTATGTAGTGTTGAGTCATATTATATACTTATCCACATGGGTGCTTACCCTTTCATAGGGATCCCACTTCTTATTTTTAGCCTTAGGGAGGTTGTAAGAGTCCTAATGGAGGGAAAAAACTTTTAGTATGGCAAGTATTGTACTCATGACACATGATAACCATGAGGGATGGAGGGTATGCCTTCTATATTCTAGCATGGAAAATACCTATGATATCATTGGCCAACTATCAGGTGATTTATTGCTCAGTAAGGTAGTCACAGTATGGTCTCAATAGTATGTTGATGTAAAATTTACCTCTAGCCCACACTCTATTAAATTTTTATGTAATTTTGAAGGTGATATTGTCCCTGAGATCAAGGACTTACTCCATTTCAAATGATGTTGAGCAATGATACCCATCTTTTGTTGACATGAATGATGTCACTTTCCCCATATAGGCAATTGAATAGTAGGATGATGGTTCACACTTCTTCCCAAAATGTTTTGATGGTTTAGGAATTAGGGTCATATGTTTTCACCTATTGGTCAAGGTATTCAACCAGGTCCTTAATTACCTCATAGATATCATGAGTGCTCAACCACCTAATAACAACCTCTACATTATATGAAATGTCAAACTCCCTAAGATTTAGTATTACTTTAAGGAAACCCCCTAATATTTATACCATTTCTAGGTCTACATTGGGTGAATGGACAATATCATTGGTGCATTTAGAGGTCTTTATTAGATTACTGAAGAGGTTGATATAGGGAAAGACTCTCAGCCTAGTGGTGACTTTATGTGAACTCAAGACTTTGAAGGATATAAGATCATTTAGAACTCCAGATCATCATCATTCAGATGGTCATCATTTTTATGCATATGCATATCCTCAATGGTTTTGAATATTTCACTATATATCTTATATCTTGTGATTCCCAATAGGAATGTATTATCCTAGAACTCTTACTCTGATTTAGGTTTTAAATTTGAGTCATCCATCTCTAAGTTATTTCATTTTTGCATAGAGGACATATAAGGAATATACTTTGGAATATAGAGGTAATTTAAGGTAGCAAGATATGAATAATTTAAATACATAGAAGATATATAATGGTGATTTTAAATTAAATTAGACTTTATAGGGATCTATTATATTTTTTGTAGTAATGGCTTTAGAGGCTTGCATCATGTGAGTTAAACTCTGAGTTGATGGTTTTGATCTTAATTTAACTTTTTTAATCTTTTCACCTAGATTTATTTTTTTATGAGATGGGACTCGATTAAAGTGGCTAGCATCGATGGGTTGCATCTAGGTGTCAAATCATGATCCACTCAACTAAGCTAATAAATGTATAGAATGTTGGGGTCACATGCTTGACCTTGTCTCTATGGCATCTGATAAATATTTTTTCCATCTATGCATCATTTGTGAATTGATGGGCTTAGTGGGTGCCATGATGACTAGGCATAATAAGACACTTAACTCAATTATTTTACCTACGTGTATTAATTGCCCAAGTGCACTGAGTACACATGAAATTATGGGGTCTTAATTTGTACCACTTTTTGACTCATCATGTTACTCTAGGATATATTTGACCACTTGGGTGTATGAAATTACATGTAGCACTTTCTCATTCAATTGGACCTCCTTGGGCTCTAAAAACTTTGGGTTTACTTGGTACATGTGGTACTTTTTCATTTGATCAGACCTCTTAGGCATATAAAAATTATTATAGTTTTAGGGCCTATAGAAAACACATAAAATATAAGACATTAAAAAGATTTTAGTAAGCAAAAATAATATTATCTATCATCCAAACAACTTTTGGAACAGTGTTAGAATGGGCTTCAGGACTGTTGCTCTGGAGATTGGTTGCATAAATATTCTCTATAGGAATAATTAATGCTCAAAAGCAAACTAAATATGAAAACACTTAAATAATGCAATGGGATTAATTATTTTTAGCATGAATAGATATGAAATATCTTTATAAATAAATAAACAAGATATCATCTAGATTACAGAAAATATTGAGGAATGGGAAACCTAATAGATGCCTAAGATTTTGAAGCTGATAGGGATCAAGATGGGCATGATACATGCAAGAGTTTTATAATTTTACATGATGTAAATGTATCCTTTTTGTCTTTGAAAATAGATGTGTTTATCACAAAAAATTCTACACAAGCCAATAATATTATAAACATTAAGAAAGAAGTGCTCGTATTATGTCCTATTCTACACAAGTCTAGTATACTAAGACCATTATCAATTAAGAATCTAATATTTTTATTTTATTTAGAATGGGAACATGTATATTCTATATAAGTAAAGACTATTAGATTTATTAATTGATAACATTCTATCTAATGTGTAAAATGGGCATGTGCCCATTCTACATAAATTAAAACTATTAAATTCTTAATTAATGATGACATTCTTATCTTTTTCAAAATGGGCATGTGGCCATTCTATAAAATCCAACATTTATATTTTATGTAGATTGGGAACATGTAGATTCTACACAAGTGAAGACTATTGGATTTATCAATTAATAATATTCTTATCCAATGTTTAGAATGAGTATGTGCCTAGTCTACACAATCCAACAATATTATGAGCATTGAGAAAGAAGTTATCATATTATGGCCCATTCTACATAGGTCTACTATAGTAAGAACATTATTAATAAATAATCTAATATTTTTATTTTTTGTAGAATGGGCACATGTAAATTATACAAAAACACAAATTATTATATTTCTTAATTGATAATGTTCTTATCTAATGTGTAGAATGGGCATGTGCCCATTCTACACAAATTAAGACTATTGGATTCTTAATTAATGATAATAATATTATCATTTTCAAAATATTCATGTGCCTATTCTACACAAGCCAACAATACTATAAGCATTAAAAAATAAGTGCTTATATCATGACCCATTCTACACAGGTCTAGTATACTAAGAACATTATCAATTAAGAATCTAATATTTCTATTTTGTGTAGAATGGGCATATGTAGATTATACACAAGTGAATATTATTAGATTCTTATGTGATGGCATTCTTATCTAATGTCTATAGTGTTTCCATTATATATAATTGAAGAATATTAATAATGATCAATCGAAAAAAAAACGTAAGGGAAAAAATGAAAATCTAATTTATAAACCAGTAAATGGTGGCTTGGAAAAAATATAGAAAGACAAGTTAAAAACACACAAATGGTAGTTTATGGATAAGATCAAGCAAGGGATAGTAGACTTTGGGCAAATCTTGTTGGGTAAATAGAGCCAGGATGGGCATGTCAAGAAAATATGTTATGGCATCTGATTCCAGATGCCTAAATAAAATGGATAAGTTGATCAGCTACAATTCCCTTAGTAGGTAGATAAATGAATTGAATCAAATTAATGGAAACCACCAATTCAATCATTAATTAACCATAATGTATAATGTGAAAATTCAAAATATAAAGCAATCAATAGGGAGTCATAAGAAAAGAGATGATGGAAAAGACATATATAGTTTGAGTTTTACATTTGTGTCACAATATTGTACCATCCAATGATCCTTTAACCTACTAGAAAACACTAACTATATAGAAGTAACACCTTCATGTCCACCTTGACATGTAAGTGACACCTTACTACCCTAGACACAATCCTAGGTTCCACAAAAGAAAAATATGGGTGTGTGCCCAACATAATTTTAGTAATAAATGGGAAATCATTGAGGCAATTGAGTAGGTTAGGGATAGACACCTACACATGTCACATTACCTAGAGAACTCTAACACCAAAATAAATTTTAGAAAAAAGAAAATTAAGATAAAAAAAATCAGCTCATTTTAAATCATGCCATCAACTCAAAGTTTAATACATATGAAATGAACTATATTCACCATTATGATTATCCCAATTCAAATACTAAAAGGTTCCATCTGAGTTGAGCCCATAATTACATAAGCTAAGAATATTTGATTCATAATTGATAATGTTCTTATATTTTTAAATAGGACATGTTTTACACAAGATAACAATACTATGAGCATTGAGCAATAAGTGTTCATAATATGCACCATTTTACATAGTCCTAGTATATTAAGGTTATTATCAATTAATAATCCCAAATTTTTATCTTGTGTATAGAGGGCATATGCCCATTCTACACAAACTAATATTATTGGATTATTAATTGATAATATTCTTATCTTGTGTAGAATGGGTAGGTGACCATTTTAAACATAAAAATTATATTATGCCTATTCTACACATGTCTCATATTTTATTAATATATAATTAGTTAATTAAGACACTTTTACTAATATAATCATGCATATTCATGTGTATTCTAAATGCAGTTATGGGTTTAACCCATGGCACACTTTTCCCATTTTAGATAATCATGTAACATCATAATAATCCACCACAATTTCCATCCCAATTAAAAAAACATATTCATCTTGCATGTCAAGTTTCATATATGATTTGTTACTCAAGGACAAGTGAATGATTAGCTGGCAAGTGTGAATTCCATGGAATATTGCATTATGAAAATAAGTGCTACATGTGTGGAAAATGCCATGACAAATGTTATGGGTGCCCAAACATGTAATCAAGGAAAGGTAATAATAATTGGCAAACTATAGGTAAATTAAGAAGGATATTCTAACTAATAGATAAAACATCAAGAACCATTTCAATTACACCTCACACAAAACATAATGTAAAACCCTCTATTTTTTTTGAGCCAATCAAAAACCACCTTTGCTCAAGAACAACACTTAGGTGATATGGGAGGCTATGTGGGCAGAATAGAACGCATACCATTAAGGATAAGAAGGAAAGTTTCAAATATTTTTTATAATACAGGATGGCTTGGTTATTTTGAGAAGTTAATAGGGTTTGATGGTGTAATTTCCTAATAGTTTGTAAAAACTTTGTGCATAGTATAGCCACTATCAGAGGACTACAAATAATGTTTATAGAAAAGGCAACTGATATGCCTCATACATGGGAAATTTGGCATATGAATCCTAGTGTTACTATAGTAAGGACTATATTTTTCACATAAGGAAAGAAATTAGATTCCTCAAATAAAGGTACACTTCATTGTTCATTGTCCCAACTTTGGTCAAAAGTTTCCCTCTACATTGTTAATTACTTAACTTGTGATGGAAGATATTCAATTTTATGTGTATTACATTACAAGATTCTTAATAATCTCAAGCATTGGATAAGTTTGAATGTACTTAAATTTAAATTAAACTTGCTAAGAAATATGGCAAATGAGTACTAGAAGGGGAAACCAATATATTTATCCAATCATTTTCTAATTCAACTAATTTTACACAAACATTTAATGCACCAAATATCTAACCTAAATTAGTAAAATTTATTGACAATACAATAAATATCATAATAAGATTAGGAAGTTTTTGATGAATAAAAAGGAATGGATATTGAAGAACATGAAGTGGTTGTAGAGGAAGAAAAAAAGCATGTGGAAAAATAGAATATTAAGAGACCTAAGAGAGGAATAAGTATGAAGTTAATACTAACTCCTTCCTCATAATATCAAGGCAAAATTAAGAAGATGTCTGAAGACACCCCCTTTACATCAATATCTAGGAAGAATCAAAAGGTTCCAACTCCACTTGCTCATAGAAGATAATCTTAAAGTATTAGGTGTAGAATAATATACAAAAATCAAATAGCCCCTAATTTTATTTAAAAAGAGAGTGGGTAATCATATAAGAAAGAGGAGTATATTAGTGTAAGTGAAAGTTAAGCTACTAGTGTTTTTATTAAGGAAACTCTACTTCATCCAGCTCTGATATTCCATTCTTTGGGGAGATGGAGCATTGGAGCACTTCAACTAATATGGTAGGAGAAGAGGTAACATAGGAAGAACAAGAATATAATGTGGTGGATGAAGAATTGGAAATGGAAAAATAAGAAACCCTTGGTCAGCCCAGGTAGGAAGAAAATAATAAATTAGTGGAATCCCTTTGGTAAATTAAAATGTTAGGGCACACTTTTAGGAACTTGAGAAAAATGAGAATTGGCTAGATACACTAGCTAGGGTGGTAGAAGTAAAAAGTGTAAATTTACAATCCCTTACAACTCAGACTTTAATTGAAGAATCTCCTAGGGCTGAAAGACACATGGAAAAGACTTTTTTAATAAATTCCACTCAGACCAAAGAACTTAATCAGGAGGAATTATTCATAAAAAGAGATGTCAAGATATAGACCATGCAGATTTGATGGCATAATTAGTTTAGTTAATTAAGAGATTAAAATAAAGCTTTAACGAATAAGGTCAAAGAGGATGAGTCAAAAAATTTAAAGATAAAAAATAAAGTTAAATATATGAGTTAGTTAATAGTGCAACTAATGAGTTATAGACCTCTTGCAAGAGTGTATGTCCTCTACCTTGAAGATTAGTGGCTAAAATTATAGTTCATGAGAGTCTATTGTGACATGTCAAAATTATTCAGTGAGCCTCACTCCTTTGAAAACAATAATTATAGCACTCCTAAGGATCAACACCAATCATGTGAATTCTATATACACAAATATGTTGTTCCTCATGACCAAGAATGGAATCCAAACCTGTATTTGAGTGATGTACTTTTGAAATATTTTTCTTCTTATCTTACTAATAAGAAAAGAAAAGGTGAGGAATTAGATGAGTATCATGATAAATATAAAGAAACCAAATTAATTATCATAGATTGGGATACTAGGCCAGATGTGATATAATTTGATTAAATTTAATTATGAATAAAATAGAGGTAGCTACAAGAACTATGATGAAATAAATAAAGACCCAGAATCAATACTTAGCCTTGATCACATAAATAGTTCAATAAAACTACAATTCTTGTTTAGTTAGATGGAATGAGCTTACCTCTAAATTGAAAATGAAGGAGCCATTATCAAGGTATAACTTCATGGTAACTCTCAAAAGAGTCACCAAATATATTGACATGGTAAGAAGGAATATAATTAGTTAGATTTCCATAATGTATCAACCTATTATTTTCTAGTTTCTCATTCCTAGTTAGGGAGAAATATAGTAATTCAATGAAAGAACTAAAGATAGGAAATGGAAGAGGATAAAAGATAGAATTGGATTTTATAAAAAAAAATAAGGGACAAGTACAATATAACCATTTGAATTTTGAGTATTAAGCTCTCATGTGAATAGATTTAAATTACTTGAGGACTAGTAACTAGTTCAATTGGGGGGGTGTGATGAGTTGATAAATCATTTATAAAACTACTCCAATACTATTTTGGTAATTCCCTCACACCATTCCTAAGTATATAAATTTACTTTTTGTATACCTTACCTATCAAATAATATTAATAAATATGATGTGCACACCTTTGTGTTTTGTGTTTAAAACCATTATTTTCTTATTGAAGCTTGAATCATGAACTTTTATTATTGATTTTATTTTACTACTCATTTTAATATTTTATTTAGTCCCATAAGCCATTCTTGGCCTCCAGTGTACATTAATATATAAATCTAATGAAATTAAATTAAATATCCATTCAAAGCATTCAATAATAGCAATAAATCATTATTTGCAGGGATCTATACCTGACTCATAGTAACAAGGTGGCCATTCAGAGAGAACTTATAGAATTGTAAATTAATGCATAGTAAAGTAATGATGGCAGTATTTTCTAAAAATAATCATATTTTTCCTTAAGACACTTTTAGTAATGTAATCATGCATATTCATGTACATTCCCAATGCTACTAGTTTAACCCATGGCACATTTTTCCCTTTTTAGCTAATCATGTCACATCATACTTATCATGTATAATTATTGTATCCATCGTACACAAGTTATACAAATGGTCCATCACTCAATGAAAAATAACTTATTGTGTGAGGGGTATGAATTCTATGGAATGTTGTATGATGGAAACTTTGGTGCTATCAATGTGGATAATGTCATGACAAGACACTATAGGTATCCAAGTACATAATCAAGGAAAAAGTATCATTTTTTTGTAATAATGTAAGGGGAATATTATGAAAAATAATTAAGTAGTAAATTATGTGAAGAATATAAGAATAAGAAAGGATATTAGTAAAAAAAATGATGCATATCATTATCATGTCTTTCATTTTAAATAGATATATCAAGCACCTCATTACCTAAAAGCAACTACAAACTTCCAACCAACCACTTCAAAAATCAAGTATTTTTATTACACAAGAGATAGTACCATTAAAATGTCATACCCCCCTCATTGGGGCTATACATATTCATTCATCATGTGGACTAGCAAAGAAAACACCAAGAAATGATGCAAAACTTATTTGGGCAATCAGACAAAGAGGTAGACTCCAAATAAGAATTTGTTTAAGCATCTACATTCCTTTATGATGAAAAATGGGAAGGGGAAGTAGAGGTTGAAGATGAAGTTAAAATTGAAGGAGAATGGGAAGCTAAACCTAAAAGTGAATGAGAAAGTGAATATAGTGATCCTAAAAATAATTAAAGGTAAAGGAGAATGGTATATTAACTCACTTCAAAGAAAAATTAGTGAATAAAGGATGGAGAGTGAAGTAAAGGAAGAATAAAGGGATGCAAAAGAATATGATAGAAGAGAATCAACAAGTAGGAAACATGCAAACATTCCAAGTGTATAAGAAGGCATTAGAGAGCATAAGGGTCTAAGGGATGAGATGAAAATATTGAACAAGTCAAGGAACCAAGTGATCAATGATCCCACCAATTTGATCATAATCAAAAGGAAAATCCATTAGGTTTGCCATTAGAATTGGAGATTCCATTATACTCACCACCATGTCATTGAAACAAGATGAACATTGTGAGAGTGTAAAACATAATGGGAATTGAGCCAAAGGCATTTGATCTAAAGAGATTTGCTGAAGAGAATGTATTCATGATAGATGAATTTAGGAATAAGAAACATATAATTTAGAGTGTAAGATATGTAGTGTAATGTAGGGTTCAAAATCATAATGTTATTGTATCGTGTGAAAGCAATGCCCATTTTATGAGGTAGTTTGATAGTAGTTTACAATTGGTTATAAAAATTGAGGTGCTTTAAATATTTGTATAAGATGAAAGACATGATAATTCTCTCCATTAAAAATACATGATTAGAAGAGAAGAAGGAAAAACAAAGATTTGAAAGAGAGGAGAAAATAAGACAATGGAGTTTATAAATTGAAAATACAAAGGAAGAATCAAGTGGAATTGCCATGGAAAAGTGAGAGGAAAAATAAGAAGAAAAATATAATACAAAATAATCAAAGATAACGAGTAATGTATAATTAGTGTTGACAACACCAAAACCTACAATAAGAATGGAAGGAGAATGGGAAATCAAATATAAAATAGATGCAAGAATCATATAGTATATACATAAACATGGTAGAACAAACAAATGCATCAACGAAATCATGTAAGTCCATGACAAAGGTGTTAAATGAAATAATAAAGGAAGAATCTTTGTAAGTGGAAGACTAAATAGGATCCTTACCAAGTATAATAATATTGGGTTAGATAACAGGAAAAAATAGATAATAATAAGAACAATATTAAGAGATTAGTTAATATTAATAGAAAATAATGGGGAGGGGGAAGGACTTGATAAAAATGTTATTATCATGAATATGGTGTCCTAGTCTCTTGAAAGATGTGTTCCTTCATGTGCAAAAATGTGATATTTGTCAAAGAGTGGGAAAGCCAAACTCTAGGGATGAATATTAAGTGAAAAATTTAAACCATAGAATCTCACAATCACACTATAGCATCAAAAAACCACACACATTATTCATAGTATCAATTATAATTTAGATCATCTCACAAAAGGAAAAAACAATAGAAAGTCAAAAAAATGTGTCTATTAATCTTTTATGTTGTTTTTATGTATAGTTGTGTTGTATTTTTTCCTACTTAAACACTTCAGTGATGTATTGTGCATTTTATCTTTAAAATTTTTAGAAAGTCGTATTACCTAAAAATATACAGGTATTTTTTATAGTCAATTTGTTGAATTAGTAGTGTGTATTAGAAAGCTTTTAATAAGCTATTCTTAAAATATTAAATGTTTAATTTTAATTTTAAATTTGTTAAAATAATAATGTGGTGGTTACAAATCCAATTCCATAAATCAAAACCAAGTATTATTTAAAATGATTTGATAATATAGATTAATGTGAATGTTTATTTATATCAAATCTTAACTATATATGTTGGTAATTTTTTTTAATTGTTTTTAGATATATGTTGGGGGTTGAGGGGGACCTTACCTATACAAAAATAAGAGTGTTTCATAAAATGGTGGGAAAATATGAAAACATTCATGATCCACACCCATACCAACTTGTCATCAATTAGAAGGAATCATAAGAGGGGCTCAACAAAATGCATGGGACAAAACTCCAACATACAATATGATGAAGCAAAATCAAAGAGTTTATTTAGTTTTATAGTGAATTGAAGATACATAGATGGATAGATATTTTAATAACTTCCACAAGTAAAAAAATAGTTTGTGAGATCCCAAACCAAAAAATATAACACAAATGAGTGAAGAAACCATTAGCAAAAGAAAGAAGATTTGATTTGTTGGACCCTAGTTCACAAGCCTACCATTGTTCTACCTTTGAAGGTTCACTCTCCTACTATGGATTTTGCTCAAAACAATTCTATTTCTATCAATGTTATCAATTCAAATATAGTGAACATAGATACTCTTTTTAGGTTATCCAAGTATTTAAATCAGATGTCATTATATGTAGATCACTCCTTCCATATTCATATCATAGTATTAGACACATTTCTCTTATTACTTGTATATATTGAAAGGGAAAATACTTATTATATCTTAATTATAGCAACGTTATATTAAAATAAAATGCAAAACAAATCCCCACATATCATGGTTTTGAAAATAAAAACCTTAGAAATAAGTTTTTGAATATACACTAATAATTATATATTTCAGTGCATCCATATTCAAATTTGGATGCCAGCATAATTTATAAAACTTTTAATATGGGATGTCATTTAGAATATTGATAGTATTGAAAAATATTATTATAATTTGAGGACACTTACATATCATTCAAATATTTTAGAAATCCAAGGGCAACTTATGACTTGCTTTAGCTTCTATCAAATGCAAAAATACTTATACTCATTGACATTGTTAAAATCTTGGAGAAAGTTTGAACATTGAAACATACTAGTGGGAATAATACTTCCACACAAAGATTTATTTATAAAAAAGAATATTCTAATGGTAAAATGGAATGAAAACCCACCTATACCTAAATACCTATGATATGCATTAAATGCAATCTTCCTCAAGTAGATATAATTAATTTAATATAAGAGCTTTATGCTACTAAGCTCAATCTTCATCATCAATCTTACATGCCTTAAATATCAACAACCCAATAATTTTGGGTTATAGGGATTATAAAATGATATTGATCTATATGAAATCTATAAAAATATAGTTGTAGAGTAATAATTTCAAAAAAAATCTTTAACAATGAATATGTAAATGGTCAAATGAAACAAGAAACTACTACTACCCAATTCCCAAGAACTACATTAATTGTGTTCTATTTTTCATTTATATCTCTAAATCTACATATTTTTTTCTTACTTTATATGGCTATTTCATATGATTTCCCACTCATTATATAATTATTTCAAGTTCAAAAACAAAATGTTTATGTCATTTTATGTCATATCACACATTTAAGCTCATACAAATAGTATTTAAAACTTGTAGATGAAACATGAAAAAGTTGTAGTATACATGTATACACCCTAAATTGGTCAAGCAATCACACATATCATGTTTTTTCATTGTCCTTTCATAGGAGACTCTAACTAGAGAATATGAGCTTTGTTCATGTTTAGTCATGTCTTTCATTTTAGTCATCTTGGTCTTGTTTTAGGCTTGAGTCACTTTTCTACCTATTCCCAGTCAATTCAAGATTTTCAAATGATCATTTCACCTCATCTAGGTTAGGTTTTTCATGCTTATTTCATCCCCTCTAGTCCCTATCTTATAGGATAGGAGCGTTTGGATTGGACTATAGCAGTAGAACCTAGGGTGTCCAATTTATAGCGCTCTTATCCAAAGTTAAATTGAGCCTTAATGATTAGTTTCTTTCACTGGAAGAGTCTTACCTCTTTTCTTTGCTTCATCCTTAAGTTTTCCAATGTTGGCCAAATGCAAATAAAGCTAACAAATTTGAAATAACAAGTATCCTATATAAAGGACTACACAAGGCATTTTATATCTATCACTTAATACTTTGGCACATTAGACATAATAAAAATCAATCAATAGTATAGCTCAACTTTTCTGTATCACACATAGACTTGCATGCTTGATCAAGGAAGGGCCTAGGTGAAAGTCATTCTTACATCTATCATGCATTTTTATTATGCATGTTCCCTAAGGAAAAATTATATTTGATATGAGACCCTAGCTTGAGTTTTAATGTAGGTAGTGATCAGGATAGTAGGGGTTTTAGATCATGCAATCATTCTTCCCCTAACCCAATTTTTCCCCCTTTTTCTTTTGATGTGAGCCTATGTGCCAAATTTTAGGGGTTGGAATTTAATAGAGCTCATTATAGGTTCAATTTAGTCTTCAATACCTATATTGAATTGATAAGACTACAGTGCTAGACATCAAGGTGTCTTATTCTATTACTCCTATCTAATCAAAAAATGAAATCTAGGCTTAGATTCCTAATAGGGTCTCAATCCTGCTTTTCAATTACCATCTTTGGAATCATTCATTTTAGCCTGATTTAAGATAAGTTTATTATTCTTCCTCTTACAAAATTACTTGTTTAAAATATATATTTTCCCCATTAAACTAGATTTTTCCTATTATTTAAAACCCTTATTATTTAGGATCTAAACACTAGATTTCCAAAAATAATAAAATATTTTGGTAAACCCAACTTACTTTGAACAAACCTAAAACCCTTGCTACACTTAGGTTTTTTTGTTCATATTTTTCTGCAAAAATTTAATCTCCAAATTTTTATTTTTGTATAAATTTTTGTGCATTATTCCTATCCAAAATTATTTTTAAAATTTAAAATTATTTCATAATTTTCTAAAATTCTAAAACCTTAGCTAAAAACCCTAGATTTCAAAACTAGGTCCTTAAACCTCAAGCCTTCCTTCCTTGCAAATTTTAGAAAACTATTTTCTAAGTTTTGCAAATTGATTACTTTGTCAAAAATAATTTCACAATTGGTAGTTTTGTTGTGCAAAAATTTAATTTCCAAATTTTTATTTTTGTATAAATTTTTATGCATTATTCCTACTCAAAATTATTTTTAGAATTTAAAATTATTTCATAATTTTCCAAAATTCTAAAACCCTAACTAAAAACCCTAGATTTCCAAACTAGGTCGTCAAACCTCAAGTTTTCCTCCCTTACAATTTTTAGAAAAATAATTTTAATTTTTTGCAAATTTTTTGGATTATCAAAAGTAAATTCAAAATTTTGTTGATAGTAGTTCTTTGTGCATGTATTTTCTTCATAGTACTTTTCAAAATTCTCTTTGGTGAAAGAAATAAAATGGCCATAAAGGCAATTCCTCTTTTTCATCCCATAGATGAATTTCTAAAATTTTCTTATAATTATGATAATGATTGGACAAATTTACAAAATTGCACATTACCTAAGAATGTAGAAAATGATTTCATTTATAGTAAAGATAATGACTATTGTTGTAATGAAGGATATGATGATATACTAATGATGATGGTGAAACATAAATAGATGAATATTTTTCTCTAAAACCCATCTATTTTATTCTTTCTTCTAAAGAAAAGAATTTTGATAAGTGGGAAAGATACTTCTCACCTCATTCTCCTATGCACAATGTACTAAATGAACAAATTAGTCATGCACTTACAAGTGAACCTGTTATGGGTGATAATTTGATTCCATGTGATCTCTCTCTCTCTCTCTCTCTCTCTCTCTCTCTCTCTCTCTCTCTCTCTCTCTCTCTCTCTCTCTCTCTCTCTCTCTCTCTCTCTCTCTCTCTCTCTCTCTCTCTCTCTCTCTCTCTTCAAATTACAATAATATAAACTCAATAGAATCAAATTACCAATGCATAGTTCAAATGATACATCTCATGTTCTTAACACTGCTTTATCAAAAGAATGTTTAAATGAAAAAGATCTTTCACTTCTCATATTGTACATGAAAATAATGCGTGTCTTTCATCCATATATAACATAGATGCAAATGATATTCCAATCTCAAGTGATAATTTATTGCATATTCGAAAAGAATTAAATTCTTCTATTACACTTCTCCCTAGTGATGATGGAAGTGATAATTACTATGATAGTGAGCATGCCAATGAATATGAAAATGATAATTATTATGAACAATATTACATATATGATAATGATGATGATAATTATACACATAGTGAAGAATAATGTGCATCTCATAATTTTAACTCTTCTCTCAAACATAATGTTCTTCCAAATGTTGTTTTTACTTTTATGAATGATTCTATTTCAAATAATTCACATGTTGATGCTAATATAACATTTTCTACTCCATTAGAATATGATTCACTACAACATAAAGATACCAATAAATCTCCAAAGCTACCCCTCACTATAGTAGAACCCAATTCTCACTCTTCACCTAAAGAGAATGGTATCCCACATCCCTCCAATAAGGTCCAAGTTACCATTACTCCCAAGGTTCAAGTGAGCACACACCCTCTTTATGATCCAATTGATAAATTTAGCATTCCCATGGTTAAAATTAACAATCAAATTCAATGATTAAATGAACCACTTCAAGATACTAATGTACCATCCTAGGAGATCATCTCTTTGATGCATGAAGTTGGTGAATTACAACACCAAGTACATCTCCTTACCTTGGAAAATAAATATTACAAGTCTTGGATGGATGCTAATGATCTACATGGTAACCTTGTTCCAAAGACATTCATAAAAGCTTCATTACCTAAGCATTTCCAGCTACCATCATTACCACACTTTGATGGAACTAGAGATCTATTTGTATACCTTCAGGCCTTTTAGAAGGCTTTACCATCTCATGCAAGCTCATTGATTCTAATCAAGTTATTATAGCAGACATTAGTGGGAGAATCATAGAATTGGTTTTTTCATCTACTCCCTTTTGGTTCATTTCACACATATGATGATGTAGAGGAGGCATTTCTCAGATATCACATTATAAACATGATCCCTTGTGTTACATATGAGAAACTTACCACACTACATCAGAATTCTTCAGAGCCAGTTAGTGAGTATATCTGAAGATTCAAGGCTCACATGTTAAGATTGATATACAAACTAGCAGATCTAGAGATTTAGCATATCTTTATTAAAGGGCTTCACCAACTTCTACTCAAGCATTTACTATATCAGATAGAGTCTTCTTTTAGACACTTGTGTTATATAGTTTTATCTTTGAAAAATAAATTAGGATTGATTGAGGAAGATTCAATTGATCAAATCGCTCTAAATTTCATAATAACATCTTTAGCTATAGCTCTTAGCACTCAGCATCCACCATGTCCTAAAAAAGATAGGAGATCATAACTAGAAAAGTAACCAGTCAAGAATAAAGAGCTAGTTTCCAGAGCATAACCTATAGTATACAGTACAGAGAATAACAACAAGCCACAACTAAAATTTTATTATATTTTGATATCCCATCTACCATATTATTAGAACTACTATATAGTAGGTTAATCACACTACCTTATACTCATCGAAGAGATCCATGTCTCTTACATAAACAGCCACATCGGCCCTTTTGTAACTATCATCGTATCCATGGACATAGAGATAATGATTGTTATGGACTCAAGGATTGAATTACTAGATGTGTTAATAATGGCATCATAACATTCACATAGGGGGCATCGATATCTCCTCCATCATGGAACCCTAGACCTCATCCCTTCATGACTGTTTCATCCTAAGACATTCCCTTATAGGAATCATCGATCACTCATCGTGAGTACAATGTAGGTATTAGGATAGAATTTCATGGGAGATATCATATTTCACTACCTCATAAGGTTTATAATCTAGTACATCAAGAATAACCTACATATACCATCATAATCCGAGGAATAAATAGTGTTATTCCATATACATATCTAGCAAAGTCACAAGCACCGTAATAGAGTCCTACTCATGAGAAATATTCATTATGGGTAGATTTTTTGGGTCCTATCTCATGTAACAATACACTATGATTAAGATTAAATGACCCTACACCATAGAGTAATGCTCATGAGAAATATTCATTATGGCTAGATTTTTTGGGTCCTATCTCATGTAATAACCCATTACAATTAAGATTAAATGATCCCTCATCACAAGTTTTAGATCCATCTCGATATATTGCTTAGTCATATACATCATAGTAAAGGCCATAGGGTATCCATTTAGAGATAGATGATCGTTCTTCATAACCCACAATTTTAGCTACATGACCAATAAAGTTAAATTTTATAGAATCTTGAAACATAACTATAGTTATAACACAATAGATAGTATCATATCTAGAACACATTCGTACATAGCATGAGCAGTATGGGCACTTATTCAGTTGGCTGATAGGGTTCAGATAGTGATACAACATATAATAATATAATGTATTGTCATACCAATTTTAATTTGTAAGCTTCACTTAGCAAGGCAATGATGGAGGCAAAGGTCTAGCTAACCTTTATATTTTTGAGCCACTCTTAGGGAGGTAATATGCACACAGTGATATCTTACATCCTCCTATTAACAACTAACATTCTTGATTCCAAATAGTCATCCCTAACCAAACCAACTTATCTAAATTCAGACCTTACCAATATCTTAATTTTTCCAATTCCAAACCAATTCACTCTACCAAATCAGTTTTACAAATTACAAAACTAACAAATTTTTGCTTATATATAATCACAAATAAAACCTAAACAACATGTCCAAACATATCATAAACAATTAAATCGCATCTCAAATGTTATCTTACCAAACATATCAATACAATCAAACCACTTATCCCAAGTACTATTTTACCAAGCATATGCAAATTCAAAATCAATAGTAGATCAACTATTTTTAAATCAACCACCTATAATCAAAATATTAGTATATTCTGAAATCCATAGCACAATATACAGGAATACAAAATCAAACTAGCATCCATATATGTATAATGCAATTTTTAAAACATGTACATCATATAAAAAGAAAATAAATCATGAATGGGCATCATGCCCTAACTCTCAATCTCACTCTTTCCTCTAATATTAGTCCCATAATCCAATCTAGCACTTGATGGCCCCACACTTCATCAACCTATCAAATGCCTCTTATGACATCTCTCTCACTCCATTAATTGATCATGCTCCTCACGTAAATCTGCATACTATCTCTAAAGATCTATATACTCATCCATAATCCATGTTTTCACTAATCCATAATCAGGTGGAGGCATCTTATGCCTATTTAGATCAGCCCTTAGCTCACCTCTCTCTCCAACTACCTTAATATATGAAGTTATAGCTATATCAACCCTATCAAAAAAATGAGCATAAATACTAGCAGTAATGGTCACTCGCTCTATTAAACCCTCCTCTGTTACACCATCAGGAATATGCCATATAAACTCATGAAGTGTAGACTCAATAATAGTCTCCAGAACCCATCATCCCCACATCCTCCCTTAGTAGGTGCTTCATCTTGATCACTTCCCACTCCACCTGCATGTAAAGATACAAACATTACATTAGACATGCACTTTCAAAACAAACTAGAACAAGTTCAACCTCGTAAAAAAACTCAAATATAATCAAAATCTTACCTCTTGTCATCTAGATCATAGCAAGATGCTCATACTCAAGGGCATCCCCTACACCAATAGGGTACAATGGGGCTCACGAATGCCTTTCCCATCATGTGGTATATGCATTTATGTAACCAACATCATCTACATTAGGAATATCTATATCTATATTCCATGCATCCAAGGGTAGCAGTGCTAAGTCAACCTCAGTAAGCCTATCATGAGCTCTTGCTCCACACACATGTTACTCAGGGCATATATTGTGTAACCCCAAACTATCTAGTCACACACTCATCCAACACTCCTTATATGGCTGTAGAGGTTACTACATCTCTCTTGGTAATCCTAGTGGGCATACAATCACTATGTGCTCATAGACCCAATAATGCAATAGATTAGGAACACTCAAACCACCATTGAATGCCTCTTGAGTAAACCTATATATATCTATGTATAATTGAGAAAGCATAGTCCTAACCCATGAGAACATAGTGCCATATACCTCTACACTACATATAATCTTATGTATCTTATATGCAATTGATACCCCACTCCCATCCACTACAATAAAAGAAGTCAACTACACTACCAACCCCTTTTGTAGACGTGTAACACTTGACCAAATAATAACTAACAATAGTACATCAATATCACTACATCTCTTATGTATACCTAAGGGCACACCAACAAAATATAAGGATGTAGGATCAGTGGCATCCACACTAATATCATCTTGTAAAGTCACAAGCCATCCACTAACTGACAAATGCAAAATATGGTACACATCCTCTGGAGTAATAGTCATCTCTCTAGTAAGAAGCTAGAAAAGATAGGTATCTACATCCCACCTCTCGTATAAGGTGGTAATCAAAGGCATATTCCATTGCATAGTGCTTAGGTCACACATATGACCCAACCCTACCCTATCCATCACAACCCTCTCATTATCTAACAAAGGTAACAATCTTAGAGTCTTCATCACCTAGCCTCTATATAACTCCCTCATATGTACCTTACCCTATAAAACACCAAAAAATAGCATTTATATTATTCAACCATGCCAAATCAATAGCCAAGCAAAATTACAATAACTAGACTAAGCATAAGCCTAAAAACTATAGCTTCTAGGACAATATCATTGAGTACAAGAGCACTGCAACCTAGACAACAACACTAGAGCCTAGATAATAGCATTGAAAAAGGGATAGGAGCACTGGATCTAGTAAAAATTTCTTAAAAAGCTTCAAAATAACTCAAAATCATTAAAAACAAGCTTCCAAACAAGCCTAAATCACATGTTTTAGCTACTTACAAGGTTAACCTCTCCACCAGCCTCAATCTAGGCTACCAACTACTCAAACTAGGTCATGACAAGTGATCATATCCTTGGCATATCTCCTACTACATATCTCCAAATCTCAAACTAGTTAATACACAAATGAATCAAGAATCAATCCAATTTTCCTATATCAGACAACTTTTTTTCATTCAAAGCAAAATACCATTTTGCCCATAACTTGAACTCTGTAGCTTCATTTTACAAATCATTTTATCCCACAAAACCATGATGACAATGCCTTCAATATCCATTAAACCTCAATCTCTTATTACATCATTTGCCTACTATGGAACACACAAATCTCTATACCTATTTTGTACCTAGATACATATAACTTCATCCTCACCAATAACAACTTGTTAAACTTTTATACAACTTGGTCCTCAACAATCAAAGCTTGTTCAACTTTTAAATAACCTAGTCTAAATAATCAATCAACTTTCAAATTAATTCAAAAATATACCAACCTTGTTCCTAACATTATGCCACTAGTCATCACTTTTGGCTCAACCTTCTCTATTACAAATTTTATCTCTCTCCCCAAAAGGGGGGCATCATTCCTACAATTCTTATTCCTACACCTACCCATCACACATATCTACTCTCATATATGGATACACCATGGTTATTGCACTTATAATAGTTAGATTATCATATTCAACTCAGATGGGTCAAGATATACAGTGATTCAGATTGGATGGGTCATTCAACATTAATCAAGACATTCAAAGGGACATACCTTCAGTTTATAGATACATAGATTACTCAGATATATAATGGTTTAGATCATATGGATTCATAGTGACTTTCATATAGATTCAGACCAAATATTAAATTTAGGGGCATGTATATCACTACATGTCTCACACATATATCTTCATACAACATGACATAGTTATAGACCAAATAGAAAATTATAGGCATAGTGCAGAGCACGTTATTTTGATCTCCAATTTTATATATGGGACATGACATGATAACTCATTTCACATGTAGTTATATAGATTACCAGACTATATAGATGTATCACTCACATACCATATTTGGAGGCATCGAATAGATGTTCATGTTTTTAATCATCTATGATTATACAAATTGAAATGGTAAGTCATGCCACTTTCTTATTACACATTTAATAGAGTTTTCAAATTACACCCAAGCATACCTAGGTTGTCACCAAGATAGACCATATGATCATCTGCAATAATTGGTCCATAGCATTACCTAGACCTAGGCTATATGAGTTTGTGTGAGACATAGGGTATATATTGGTTTTTGGACCTTTGAGAACTTCTCAATTCTAGTTTAAATTATTTAGAGTGGGGGCATGACAAATTTTGCTCTTCATATCATATAGATTCTATACACACATTCTGGATTACATGAGTTTATGTGGGATAGAGGGTAGACATTGGTTTTGGGCCTCTGAGCATTTCTCATTTCTATTTATATTTAATACGGGGGCATCCATTTTAGGGATTCATTCTTTCTCCAAAAACTATTCAAATTTAGTACAGGGGGCATCCATTTAAGAGATTCCTTCTTTCTCCAGGGACTATTCAAATTCAATATAGGGGGAATCCATTTTAGGGATTCCTTATTTCTCTAAGCACTATTCAGTTCTCCATCCACTTTCTTGGCCAAGAAGTTAGACCCTTTTTCAACACACTTATCTCCATGCAAGTAAGCTCAGGTACGCATCTTCTTTCTTTCTTTTACTCTAGTACTTCATTTCATTACATCACTAGATTAAAAGGGAGGGAAATTTATACACCCTAAATTAGTCAAGTAACCACACATATCATATATTTTCATAGTCCTTTCATAGTAGAATCTGACTAGAGAATATGAGCTTTGTTCACATTTAGTAATGTCTTTCATTTTAGTCATCTTGGTCTTGTTTTAGGCTTGAGTCACTTTTTTACCTATTCCCAGTCATCCCAAGCTTTTAAAATAATCATTCCACCTTAGCCAAGTTAGGTTTTTCATGGTTATTCCATCTCCCCTAGTTTTTAGCCTATAAGACAAGAGTGTTGGGATTGAACTATTGCACTGGAACCCAGGGTGTTCATTTTCTAGTGCTCCTATACAAAGTCAAATTGAGACTTAACGGTCAGTTTCTTCACTACATGAGTCTTACCCCTTTTCTTTGATCCATCTCTATGTTTTCCAATGTTGGCCAAATTCAAATAAAGCTCCCAAATTCAAATATTGAGTCTTTTATATAAAGGACTATACAAGGTATTTTATATCTATCACTTCCTACTTTATCACATTAGACATAATAAAAATTAGTCAATAGTATAGTGTGGCTTCTCTACATCAAACATACACTTGTATGCTTGATCAAGGAAGGACCTAAGTGAAAGTCATTCTTCATCTATCGTGTGTGTTGTCTATGCATGTTCCCTAATGGAGAACTATATTTGATTTAAGACCCTAGATTGAGGGTTATATACATAGCAGTCAGGACAACAAGGGTTCTAGATCATGTGATCATTCTTCCCCTAACCCATTTTCCCCCCTTTTGCTTTTGATGTATTCATTTTTTGCATGTGTGTAGATGGATATAGGTATTGAAGACTAAAACAAACCTATAATGACCTTTATTAACTTCTCACCCCTAAAATTTTATACATAGGATCACACTAACCTAGCAAACAAAACTTAGAAAACTTGGATCTTGAAGATAATAGTGTCAAGGAGGGACTATATCATAGGACACTAGGGTGTCCTATTCTATTACTCCTATCCAATTAGAAAATGAAATCTATGTTTAAATTCCTAATACTATCTTAGTCCTGCTTTTCAATTACCAGCTTTGGAATCATTCATTTTAGCTTGATTTAAGATAAGTTTATTATTCTTCCTCATGCAAAATTAACTATTTAAAATCTATATTTTTCCCCATTAAACTAGATTTTTCCTATTATTTCAGACCCTTATTATTTAGGATATAAACACTAGATTCCCAAAAATATAAAATAATATTGATCACTTAAAAAATTAGAATATCCATGTTAGGTTAAATTAATTTCATCGACTGGTCAATATTATATTTTAACACTCTCCTCATTTCATTAATAAATTTATGGCTATCAAGAAGAAGGTTCTACCCAATTATACATGGTTCATCCATAATTTCTCCATTAAAAAGCAACATAATATAACATCATTCATGATACTAGTGAAATCATTGTGAGAAGGGTGTTGACTAAATGATCCATATAGGCCCTCATATAGTCATAATTATTCATCCTCCCCCTCTTATGGTATAAATAGATTAAAAAAATAAAAAACTTATTTGAATTAGAGGTTCTAGGGTTTCGTAATTTACAATGTTATGAAACAAGTTTGGAGAATACATATTTCTTAAATATACGAGAATATAAATTCTTCAAAATTACCTTTTTGAAATTCATTTGAAATTAAATTTTTTATAAAATAAATATATGAATTTTTTTTTAATAATATTTATAGAATGACCTTAATGTAAATGACTATAGAATTGTGATCAATTTGTTTTAAGTAAGAATATTTTTTTAAGATGTTTTAATTATGTTATATTTATTTATTTTTAGTGTTACATTTTCTATGATATATATTTTTTATTTTAATTTCTATAATTTTAGATTATTTATTTATGAATGTGAAAAATTGTGATTATTTTGTAACTTTTTTCAAGTGTTATAGTAATTTTAAAAAAAATGGCATCGTAGTTTTTTATAGAATTAAGTCAAATTAATATTTATAATATTATTATGATATTTATAAACCCATCCTCTAATTGTCTAATACATCTTATTTTCCACATTTTGAGAAATTTAAATTGAAATAAAATGTTTTTATAAAATAAATATATTTAAATAAGAGGTACTAAAGTCGCATCAGACACTTCTTTAAATTAATTTTCGTAACTTTTGAAGGTCAATGTTGAATGAATGAGAGTCATTAATTTTTTCCATAGTCTAACCAGGGTTACCCATTAAATTTTAACTCTTATATGTAAGCCCTTCAAATCCCCTTCAAATTTGGAACAAAAACATTATTTTGAATTTCTTTATGAATGTTATATATTCAACATTACCCTTCAAATGTTAATATTATTTTAATAGTCAAAAGAAGAAAAATTATTAAAAAATTATATATTTATTATATTCTTAGATTTTACTATAATTATGAGCATGATATGATGTGGGATTAGTTGAGTTTTGAATGGGCTTTGAATATTAACTAGTATCTATCAATGTACTATTATTATATGTGATTAATATATTATAAATCGATAAGTTATAATAAAAGAGTCAACTATTGTTTTTAGGTTAATATAATTAGTTTAATATTAAACTAATAAGGAATTTTATTATGGGTTTGGGATGCCATTATGATGGATTTAAAATTGGATAATCAAAATTTCAAAAGAGCTCTGAATACTCAATCTTGCAAACATTTTCATTTAAAATGGAAATTAAAATTGATTTGAGATCATTTTACATGTCCCTTATATAAATTTGGGAGTGTCACATGGTATAACATCATAATATTACAATTAAATTGAGACTATAAATTTTGATCAGTACATTCTATGTGTATCTTATGATTTAAATTGGTGATAGTGTGAGACACATGGCATCATTGTGTAGAGTTGAGTTATCATAAACTTTTATTTTCATTATTTACTCACTTCAAACCTTGTCAACATTCATAAGTATAGTATTATGACATGTGGCATCATAATGTAAAGTCACATCATTTTATACTTTTGTTCTCATTGTATCCCATTTCAAATCTTTCGAAGGTGTGGAAGTGTGAGATCAAAACATGTGGCATCATCCCACAAAGTCAAGTTATTGTAAACTTTTATTCTTTGGAGATTTGAAATGGATTCTTAATTGATAAAATTCTTGTTGACCTATGTAGAATTGGTACATGCCTATTTTACACAAGTCTAGCATATTAATAAAATTATCAATCAAGAATCAAATATTATTTTTATCTTGTATAAACTAGACCATTATTGAAATATAGTCTTGTCTAGTACATAGATACTTAGGTGATGTATGCATTATGGCCACCTTGGTATTTTTTTATATTTCATCTATGATCCTAGTTAATTGGAAGTCAATTTATTTCTCAGTTAATTTTTTTGTACACAAGTCCTTGGTAAACAGAGAGGTGTTACTATTTCTTCTCTTACTAGAATTATGACTATGTGGTTAGGGTACTAAGCCAATAATTACCAAAATATGCTTGTATAAACCTATTATTTCATAAGATAGCCTTCATGGCATACACTTCCTGTTAATATTTTGATATACAGGTGTGTAAAAATCAGTTGAGCTATATTTATATATAATTCATCAACTTGTCAATATAATTAATATTAAGAATGTTAAAGCCTTCACAAATACCTTTTGTCACTTTTGGGTGTCCATTCAGGTAACCTTAGGAAACTCATGGTATCATAAACAACATCAATCAAGTAGGACATCATACTCTCATTCATCGATTCAAGGGCAAAACATTGTCACCACTGTACTCCTTTGTTGCTTTGACCTTGTTCTCATAAATGGTTATGTAATAGGGGAATTTCCCATGCAGAGATACCACATGTTCTGAATGAGAACAAAGAGGGAGCTTGAGTCTAATTGGGAGCTAGAATTATAATATATTTATGTACTTGATAGTGGAATTTTTATATTCAAGTGTTAAGGGAATATAGAGTTCTAGATATTTAATTTTTGTAGGTATTATGTTTGTAAATGACTTTAAATTTTATTTAAAACCATATAATAGTTGTGAGGCACTGATCCAAGGTTAGTCATAGCCAAATCCTAGGAATTAATTGCTTCCCAATTGTCTGTGATGGTAAAATCATCATTTAAATTTAATTTTGTAACTTGTGGTTTCACTAGAGCTTTCCTTGAGAGGTGTTGGTTTTATCATGATTTATTAGAATTTGAGTCAGTCATCTTTTAATGTTAAATTATTACATTCATTAGTGATCCATCAATAGATTTTTGTAGTGTTATGTGTCCATGGATAAATCTTTCTATTAAAAGATTCAAATTAATTGTTCTAAAAACATTCTCTGATAGCCTTTCTAAAACTATAGACTAAGAAATATTTGAGAATATATATTTATTATTTTATGATATTCATAGATACATCGATGATTTCCAATAACAATGTTGAATATTATTTGTAGGTAAATTACATTATTTTAATAGTCAACTATTTTATATGGGTTTATGTCATGTTTTAATGGTTAACTATATATTTTCAAATAACACTTATAACCATTGAGGTTGTTGGCACAAGTCAGTCTTAAAATCTTATAATTCGGTCAACAGATTATGAATTTTTGGCATTTAAACTTGGGTGGGTAAACAAGGATCCCACCCAAATTATCAATAAATATGTTTTTATTAAAAACTTTTAAGTATTTTAAACTTATTTTTATCTATCTATAATTAATGATGATAATGCTCCATTCTTTTCATGATAGTATGTTCAGATCATTTTTGCATCAGTTATTATTTATTTTCACATATCATCTTGCTTAAATGTTCTTATTTTTATATAATACATATTTATTCCTATCAACACATAGATCCTTAGTACATAGAACTTAAATTATATTTAATAATTATTATACATTTTTACTTTCATTCCACATTTATGTTTAATTGTTTTATGTGATAGGGTTTTACAGATTTATTTTTGTTTCACACTTATTTTTTGTACTATAACAATGATGTCTCTTGAATATAGATATGATGATCATGTGGACTTGGTTTCAAAAGGCACAAAAGTTATAGAGGGTAGAGTGTATCCAATCATGAGGATACTACATTACATATTCATGGTAAGAGGATTTGGTGTTGTTAGTGTTGACATAGTATTGGATAGAAAAGAACAATTGCCTTATTCAGATGATGGATATGAAACTTTTTCAAATGTTGAGAATAATGGATACTAAATTCCATGGAAAAAGAGTATTTTTCAAAGAATGTATATCCATCCATTCTCATAATTTGTATTGATTACATTTCTAGTCATTCAAAGGATTATAGTGCCATGAAAGAGAGAGATTCTAGTGATGGTAGTGAAAACACCATCAATTATACATGACCTAAAGATAGAATTGATTTTATCATAGACAATGTCACTCTCAAACACAAATGTTCTATCATAGATGAGGACATATCCTAAGGTTTTATAACTCATGTTATTGAATATCATAAAATTCATGAAGTGATATTGGAACCCTTGATGTTTGGTGTAATGCCAGAGAATATGTTAAATTTATGTTTTGATCACTTACACTTACTGCAACCCAATAAATTAATATCTTAGCCAGTAAAACATTATTTTTTCATGAAACAAGAAGATCCCTTATGGTAATTAAAGGTAATGCTCAATTATATGGTTTATACATTGTATGTATTGATGAAAACAATTTGAAGTTTAGGGTAGTTGCTATCAAATTGATCCATTTGTACTCATATGTGAGAATTTATGTTATATATGGAGCAATTAAAAATGTACTTGAAAGGGACATGATACAATTTAAGGGATTGGATGCCAATAAATTTTATGTGTATATTTATAGAGTATTCAACCCTCCTTGCAAAGGATTATCCCTATCTAAAGGCTATCTCATACAATGACCTATTAGGCAATTTGCCAACATAAGCAGTTCTCCTCTAGATGTGAGATTCAAACAAGTCCCATATGAGGTTGAGGTGAATATGTGGGAAACATTATAATATCGACAACCCTAATTGATATCTCTAGTTTATTTTGATGCCACTAACTACAATAATTATAAAATGTGAGCACAAGACCCCACAATGCTCAAAAACATCAAAAATTGAATGCCCCTCTAGCTAGTTTATCAAATCAAAATGTTGATGAGGATATAAATGTTAATTTTTTTAGATGAAGTGGATAATGTGAAAATCATTTTTGAAAATATTATTGTCTCAAAAAAGTCCCCTAGATTTATTCATATTTATATGGCACAAAATTAGAGCCATGAATGAATACGACAAAATTAGAGCCATGAATGAATTTTGTGTTAGATGCATTAACATCAAATGCCATATTTAATGTGGGAGATGAATCTATGGAGATACATAAAATGAAAATTGATATCTATTTTTTTTTATTCCACTAATTACAATAATTATAAAAAAGTGAACACAAGACCCTACAATGCTCAAAAACATCAAAAATTGAATGCCCCTCTATCTAGTTCATCAAATTAAAATGTTGATGAAGATATAAAATGGTCATTTTTTTTGGATGAAGTGGAGAATTTGAAAAATTATTGTTAAAAATATGATTTCCTCAAAAAAAATCCCCTAGATTAAATCACATTTATATGGCATAAAATTAGATCCATGAATGAATAAGATAAAAAAAAAATTGTGTTAAATGCATTAACATCAAATGCCATCTTTAATGTGGGAGATGAATCTATGGAGATACAAAAAATAAAATCTGATGGGATGGATGTCTATCAAAATACATGGCACAAATATTATGGGTACCCAAAGAACACCTTACATAGTCATAGATAAAATTTTGTAAATGGTCATAGGTGTGAAGTAAATGGTAACATCAAGAAGAGAAATAAAGGTCAAATACCACCACAATAATTACTTTCATATTAAGAATGGTTGAGATAAATTCATATATTTTTTTGAATTTAACTCATTGTGTAAGATAAAATGGAATAAAAAATCCTCAAATGTTAATTCATGCATTCTATTCTCACAATTCAATATGAAATAAGTGTAGTGAAGAGATTGAATTGCTGAAACTTCCATAAGGTCACAACCAAGTTTTAGAAATATAATGACCAAAACATTTCAACATGTTTTCATTACATGAACAACTTCTTTACCAAGTGTGATGAGTTTATAGTATGTAACAAAAATGTATATCCACCACATTCCTAGAAGTTCGCTCAAAACATGAAAAGGAATAAATATGACATAATGAATGCATTCAAAGTTGTCATGCACATTAATACTCCCATATATTAAAATCAAAGGAATAACCTTAGGGATTATTAATCATCATGAATGATAAAATGGAAAAGATGAAAACTTCCATACCATGGATGGGCAAAATATCAAAGTCAATAAGTAACATTATGAACCTCCCAATTACTTTCAATAGTATGTTTTCACATGGATACAAGGATAAGGTTTTTGGCCACTTTGGCATACCATTTTTTGATCATTGTTTAAGCTACGTAGTCACATAATTAGCTTTATGTCTCAGGAAGATCAAAAAACCCATCATTGATGAGTATGGACATTTATTACATAGTTTTGGATCATCTAAACAACCATTGCATGATGCACTATTGCATAATGAAGAGTATGATAAGTTCAAAGGGTACAAGTAAAAATTTATCCATGCTAAATAAATTAATAGTGTTTCTAATACAAGTAACTCATTCAAAAAATAACCACTAATCCTCTAATTGCAATAGGATAATGCATAAAATGATAAAAAGAATCATACCTTATTTTCATTTGCATTAATGTTTATAGTAAGAAGGGTATTCAACATTGTGTATGTAAGCTTCCTACTAGTGGGACACACCCATGAGGGTATAGATGGGAATTTTGGTAGATTAGCAAAATCATTATTTAAATTAGACACTTTTTGTTTACTACATGTCATGGACACCTACAAAATATGCCACTATGGGTGAAGTACAATCACTCCTTACCTTATTGAGGAAGTGTATGACTTCAAAGCCTTGTGGAGTCACACTTATTGGATGGAATCCACAAGATAGTGGGCATTAGAAAACCTAAATGTTTAGATTCCATATTTTGGATAGCATACCAATGATGGAATATAAATCAACAATAAAGGATCTCTAATGGTCTCATTCAATTCCAATCTAGTGTACAAATTATAATGGTGAACCAAACTTGTCGGAAGGGAAGCCTCCTCTATCATCTTTCAAATAACTAAAAGAAATTAAGATCTAAAAAAGGGAATAAAAGAATATATTAACATTGGGGGAAAAATACAAGAAGTAGAGCTAGATAATACGAGCTTCCAAAGATAAAATATTGGGAAATGTTTTGTGTGATTTGGATAGACTGTTTGTAAATTGTAGTAAGATGTCAAATATTTATTTTTGGCCATAAAAAATATAGTATAGTGACATATATGACCAAATAATGGGAGCCATTCATTTTCATATACAAGAATACATTAATTAACATATCCCATGTAATAATTATAGTTATGTTGGGCCTATTTTTTTAAAGATCGAAACAAGCATTCAATCCATTGATGGATGTGTATGTAGAATAGATGCTTATAGTACAACCACTAATGAAAATGAAAATATATAGATGGGAAGGGTAGATGGGGATATTTACCTTAAACTGAAAGGTGATAATGTGGATTAAAAAATGAGGATTCAATATTTTAAACTCTTATAGATATAAGGTGGTGACGCATTATATCAAGATTACTTGACACCTAGTAAAACATGGATCAAATTAGATTAAATTAAACAAGACATTGATGTAGATACAATCATCTGAGCATGGACATCAAATAAAAAAAGGGAAGGTGGATTGATTAAAATTCCTTAAAAGAGACATGAGGCCATTGAATCATACCTTGCACTACTTGAACAAGGTAATAAATACTAATGTGAAATTATTAAATGTCATACATTAATATGTGATATCATCTTGGCCTAGGATGAGGGTTTTTTGAAATTTATATAACAAAGCATGCTCCAATAACTTGGCATTGTATTTGTACAATTATTTTTTTAATATGAATTAAATATTGATATTGATTGCTTCTATATGATCATCTTTTATTCAATATTTGTATCCCTACTTCTATTCAAGCTTCTTACTATTTACCCATTAATGGGGTAACTATATTGTTTATTGAATATGAATGTAATATTAATATTTTTTTCAAAATATTTTTTTATAATTATGTAGAGATAATAAAATATTTCAATTAATATTCAACTATGTAATAAAAATATTTTTCATTTACTAGCATTATTTTACTTAATTTCATGGGAGATGCTCTAGTAGTGATGCAAAACCATAAGTTTTAGGGTTCTATCACACTAATTTATTAATATGTATTTTAAAAACACAACATAAGTTGGTGATGCAAGAAGAAGAGGGTTGTGAAGTGTTGAACTACAAGGAAATTATTTAAAGTTTAGGTTTGGGTCATCAGGAATCCATAGAGTCATCGAGGTCTATTTTGTTCTCAATGTGGCATTAGCAAAATGTGAAAATATGTTGAAACTTTTAGTCCACTTTATCTTTCCATATGTACACCTTTTCATGCTTACAATATTCTAACATACTAGGGATCAAATGTTAACTATGAAATAAAAGGGGCCTTCTTGGACATGTTAGTTTGTTTACTTCACATTAGAGTATGACTAGATATGTTAGTCAAGAAGATATCATATACTATGTCGAATGAAACTAAAATTTGTGAACCTTCATTTAAAACATATCTAAGTGGTCACACATTTTCACAAATAAAATAAAATTAATTAACATTTATTTAAACAAGCATTCAATCCATTGATGGATGTATATGTGGGACAGACTCTTCTAGTATGATCAACTAATGAAAATGAAAAGATATGGATGGGAAGGATAGATGGACGTATAAATCACCTTAAATCGAAAGGTTAGAATGTGACTAAAAATGCAAGGTTTCAATATTTTAAAACTTTTATAAGATAAGGAGGTGAATCATTATATTAGGATTGTTTGATGCCTAATAAAACATGGATCAAATTGGAGGAAATTAAACAAGGCATTGATGTGGATAGTGTCATCTAGGCATGGATAAAAAATATAAAATAAAGATGAGAATAGATTAAGATACCTAAAAAAGTACATGAGGCTATTGAATCATAAATTTCACTACTCAAAAAATGTAATGAATGATTAAAGGTGAAACTATTGAAGATTACAAATTAATATGACATATCATATTTCCCTAGCATGTGGGCTTTTTATAATTTAAATTTGAAAGCATGATCTAATAACTTGACCATAAATTTGTAATATTATTTAATATGAATTGAAGATTGATATTTATTTTATTGAATTTTTTGGCACACATGTGGAATACTTACATTAATACCTTAAGAATGTAATGGTATTATTTGTTAAATATGCGTGGAAGATTAATTTTTATTTTCAAAAAATTATTTTTCATAATTATTTAGCTAAGAATATATTTTAATTAATGTTTAATTATGTAATAATTTATTTTATAAGTGCAATTATTATCAGTATTATACTTAATTTCATGGGAGATGTGCTAGTAGTGGTGCACCATAAATTTTTGGGTTCACACTTGACATGTTGACATTTTGTGTTTTAAGAACACAAGTTACAAAAGCTAGTTATCTTTTCTTCACATTAGTGGGTTCCCTACACATTATTAATAAATAAATATATAGTATCTAAACCATTTAAATCATATCATTTTGAATTTGAAGTGATTAATTATTTCACATAATATATGGGTACATAAAGTGTTAAGTTTTAAAATTTTGATTAATGTATGTGGTAACCACTTTGGTTTTACAAGAATATGACAATTTTACCCAAGATAGGAATAATATGAGCAACAGAGGCCTATATTATTATCTTGGGTAGAATGGGCACATGTCCATTTTATACATTGAGATAAGGATAATGACCTCTAAATTGATAATATGAGCAACAAAGTCCTATGTTATTATCTAGTGTAGAATGGGTACTTGCCCGCTCTGCATAAGATAAGAATTATAACAAGTTTGTTTTACATTGGTCACATGGGAAATGAAAAGTGTTGTCCAATACTTATACATGGTGGCTGTAAGTGTTTTAAAATATTGTACTAATGTTTTAAAAGCATCCATGTCGTGATGTGATTGGTTAATGTATGATAAATTTTAGATAAATATCAAACAATACTATAATATTTATAATTAGGTAGTAGTATGATAACTATGGGTTTACAATATGTAAATTATTAGGACCCATTTCAAGTATTGTAACATGTTTAATGATCATCCCATTTCCCCTAAATATGATTTTAAAGGTGAAAAATCAATTAAGATATAATTAGAATTTGAATCCACACTATACTTTAGAATCTGATAACAACTATATTGGAATCCAATATCACACTAATTAAAACCAATAATAATAATACTAATAATAATAATAATGATGTTAGAATCTAATATCCCACTAGTTAAAAATTAGTAATAGTAAAAAGGAAATCTAATTTTAATAATTATAACACCAGAAATAGCAATATTGTAAGTCTATATTCTTAGGAATATGTTTATATCTAATGAAATTATGGTTAATTTCAAAAGATGGTAGTATAAAATCATTGATTTGGATTGTTCAAATCAGTCAAGTGAAAAATAAGAGCCAAGAGGCCAAGAAGTCATAAAGAGCCAAGGGATATAAGATTGATCAAAAAAATTACATGTTAAAACTAGAAGAATAGAATGATGAAGCAATCAAGAAGTAATGTATAGTAAAATATGTGTGGTGAACTAATCCAAAGAATTACTCCACCCTTTTGTAAGTAATAATTTTGCATAATATGGATCCTTATGAGTAATTGAATTATGTTTTAATCCACCAATTGAGGTAGGATTATGATATGTAGATTCTATATCAAATAAATGAATGACCACTTTTCATGAGAAACAAGATGTATGTTTCCAATCATGTCCATCATCTTTTAAATCCTTCACTATATTATTGTTTTAAAAATCATATCTTGATTTATTTTATCTTTATCACTATGGTATCAATCCTCAAGGTTATCATAATCATAATCATAATCATCTTCTTTGGCTTAAAATTATGATATGCCTCTCTAATCATCCTTTACATATATATATGAAAAACCAATTGAATCATGTATTGGAATACATTATTGTATATTTGTTTCTCTTGAGTATGTTAATAATTGTCAGCATCTTGCATCTCATTCTAAACTAGATAATAATTAGGTATCATTATTTTAAACTAGGAAGAGAAATGGTTTATTCATTTACTTCTTGACTTTGAGAAGTAATCATAGATTTGGACTTATCTTGTTCCTCTATGCATGAAGTAGATATCATGATTGAAACCCCATAAACCACATTTATACCATTAGTCTTTTTAGGAACTTAGTTCTTTTGAAATTCATATTAAAACAAATCTTAAGGATGCCTTATTTCTTATCTTGATTTTTTTTTGAAACTACTCTTTTAGTTATTGATCTTTTATTAACTTATCTTGTTGTAACTTGTGTAAGATTTCTTATTCTAATATTTCATGTTGTAACCTTTATTGTTCTAAATTTTCCATTTGTTATTTTTTTGTATATTCCTTAGGAGATGTAATTAGAGTGTGACCAAGTTGATCAATTAATTTATCTATTATAGGATCACCACTATGAATGTTATTTTATATTTTATTCATTAAATCTAAATAATTATTTCTATAATGCACATGCATTCTATGATATGCAAAATTGTATTTTGATATCCTTATAGGATGCATAGGAGGCAATGTGATTAACTTATTTCAAAGCATTTCTATTAGAATCTCACTTGAACTCTTATTTGCCTTATTTACAATTTTTAAATCACTAACTAGAAATATATCATATTTTGGCTTCGAATCTTGAGTTGAATTCTTTTGAGGCATAAAATATCTAGATGGATATGAATATATATGATTAACACCAGCATGTTTTGGATTCTTTGTATATGTATATTATTTTCAAGTGATGTGATCCTTAAACTGAAATATTGATTTTATTTTTCCAACTCTTCTATGGATACTCTCATATAGATTATTGGATCTTGAATGGCTTCACAAGCACAATCCTTAGGTACTTTTACATTAAAATACTATCACAAAGGTGTGTGGGAGGTGAAGGGTGTTGAGGAAGGACATGTTGGTTGCCTTCATTTTTCACTAAATTATGGGTGACATGGGATTCCATAGATATAAAAGATGTATTATGATTGATTTCAACCTTGTTTTTATTATACATTAGTGTCCCCAATTCATTACATGATTATGAAAGATGTTGATTATTGTTTTCTGACACCATGTAATTATAATAATTATTACTTGAATTATAAAGTATACAAAATGGGTATTCTATGTAGCCATTATATAATGTTCACAAAAAATAACCAATCACTCCAAGAGATCTGTTAGGTATTTTTTAAATCCAAGAGAGGGTCTTAATTATTTTATCTTGATTAACCATTATTATTTAATTTTTAGGTATCTTGACCTCTAAATTTCTACATGTATGTTTTATTAGAATTTGGAATTAGTTAGTGTATTAATTATAATTAAGTTAAAATGAATTAAAATGTATAAAATGTTGTAAATGACTTGTAACTAATAGAATGAAAGTAAAATATTGAAATGAATAAAGCTTAAATTAATTTAAAAAGCTAACTATGAAAAACATAAATAGGACTTTTGTTAGGTTGACTATGTATGACTAAAAGATTGAGAGGATCCTCCTATAACAAATCAATAAAAATGCAAAAAATAATAGAATTATAAAATGAGCAGAAGCATTAAATAGATTATATTGATTACAAACCACTTTGAGGGGGAAACCTCCTTTGAGAAAGCTCAATACAAATAATTTTTGGATGCCTTCAATGGCTTCAACACTGACTTATATATGAATTCTAATCTAAGAAACTATTACTTCCCATGAATGTTGGATAAAACAAAATGCTCAGGAGATGACTTACAAAGCTTATGCATCTATAGCAACTATTAAACTAACAAAGTAAAGAAAAAAGATATCACAGGTTCATAACATCCCCTTCCTCTTAGAAAAAGCTTTGTCCTCAAAGCTTCAGATATGAGAATTGGTGTTGAATCTAAAATAGTGGTTCCCATATTATATCCTCTGGTTGCATTTTGTGCCACTGAATTAAAACATTGGTGATGGAATGGGAGCGAAGATGGCATGTGCACCTATCTAGGATTACTTTCGGCTCAAAAAGAATGGATCCTTCACTATTAATTTTAGGTAAAATAGTCTACACTCTAATGTTTGTGCCAAGAACTTTATTCAAACAAGAGACATGAAATATTGGGTAAATTAAAGAAGAAGGTGGGAGCTCCAACTTATGAGCAACTGACCCAATATTTTGAAGAACCTTATAGGGCCCATAAAACTTAGGAGCTGATTATGAAACCCTTTGAGTTTTAGGGAGGATTTTTTGTAGGGATGCAAGCGAATAAAAACCATATCACCTACTTGAAATGTGCACTCAAAATGGTGTTGATCTACCTATTGTTTCATTCAATTTTTTTCCATATGAATATTTTCTCATAGGGTACTGAGGATCTCATCTTGAGTGCAGATAATCATGTTGACCGCTTAAACTGATGAACTATTCAGGTTGTATGGAAGGAGCACTAGTGGCGTTTGACCATAGACTACATCATATAGAGTCATTTTTGTTGAAGTGTGGTACGAGGTATTGTACCACTATTTGATGAGAGGGATCCACTTTTCCCATTGATGTTGTTGTTCTAAGGTGAATCAATAAAGGAAAGTTTCCAAGCATTTGTTAATAATTTCAATTTGGCCATCTATTTATGGATGATACCTAGAACTCATCTTCATTTGAGTGTTGGTACATTGAAATAGTTATATCCAAAAATGGCTGGTGAAGGTTGCATCATGATCTAAGATAATGGATGAAGGAATGCCATGAAGATGAAAAATATGGTCCAAGAAAATGTGTGTGACTGTGCAGGCAGTATAGGGATGGCTAAAGGCATAAAAATGACCAAATTTAGAGAGGCAATCAACCACAACCAAGATCACCATTTTCCCTCTAGATTTAGGGAACCCCTCAATGAAATCCATAGAAATATCTATCCAAATCTTGGTATGGATGGGCAATGGTTAGAGCAACCTAGGGATGAGTGTTATTTCACCCTTATTACATTGATAGGTCTCACATTTAGCCACCATCTATTGAATTGCCTTTTTCATTCCCTTCCAAAATAAGTTGCATCATGCCCACTCATAAGTTTTGAGAAACCCTAAGTGTACTATGGATGGAGAATCTTGGAGTTCATATAATATAACCTGTTATAGATCTTTGCTTTGGAGAAGCACTAGATGGCCTTTGTATCATAGAGAATCACCATCCCAAGAATAATGTAGTACAACTAAGGGGTTAGTGGATAACTATTGAATTATTTAAGATAATGAGGAGTCATTAACATACCATTGCTATATAGTGTCCACCCAATTTAGAATAGGCATGAAAATAGCTAAAAGGGAAGTTTGATCCACAAATGTGTAAGATAGAGCATCAACCATAATATTTTCTTTACCCTTCTTATAAGTTATCTCATAGTCATAACCAATGAGTTTATTGACCCATTTCTATTTTGATGGGCTAGAGACCTATTGTTTCATGAAATATTATAGACTTTGGTGATCATTTTTGATGTAAAAATGATTACCTAATAGGTATGGTTGTCACTTTTGTATTGCATGTAAAATGGAATTCATTTCCTTCTCATAAGTATAGATCACTAAATTCTTGCCAAAAAAGGGCTTTATTGGTGAATGTAATGGGGAATCCTTCTTGGAGGAGAACAACACTTTCTTTATTACCACAAGCATCACTCTTGATAGTGAAGGTCTTGGCAAAATCTAGCATAGCTAGAATAGGTGTAGTACATATAGCTTGTTTCAATGCTTCAAATGTGCACTCAGTAGCTTATGTTCAAGTAAAAGCAGCCTTTTTCAACATAGATGTCAATGAAGCTACAATCTTCCCATAATCCTTGACAAACTTGTGATAGTATCCAATTAGCCCCAAAAAACCATGAAGACTATTGAGTGTCTGAGGATACAACCAATTTGTCACAGCAACTATTTTTTCAGGATCCACTCAAACCCCTTAGGCTGAAATAATATGCCCAAGATACTCCACTTCATCCTATCCAAAAGTACATTTGGAATATTTTTCATAATTATGATGATCAAAGAGAATTAGTGTGAGCTCCAGATGTTGGAGATGCTCAGACCATGTTTTACTATAGATGATGATATCATCAAAGAAGACTAGAACGAATTTCCATAGGTAGGTCTGAAATATTTTATTCATCAATACCTGAAATGTTGAAGGAACATTAGTGAGGCCAAAGGGCATGACCAAGAACTCATAGTGGACATCATGTGTGCAAAAATCTATCTTGGGGATATCATCCTTATGAAGCTGGATCTAATGATATCTAGAACAAAGATCTAACTTGGAGAAAAAATGAGTGCAATGAAGCTCATCAAAAAGCTTATCAATAATAGACATTGGGAACTTATCCTTGATTATGAGGTGATTAGGAGCACAAAAATCAATGCAGATGTGCCATGACCCATCTTTTTTATAGATAAGGAAAACTAGGGAAGAATATGGGTTATTATTGGGGTGAATAATGCCTTTCTATAGTAAGTCTTAAATGAGCATCTTGATCTCAATATTTTGCTGAAACAGGTAGTGATAAGGCCTAATGTTGGGAGGAATACTTCCTAAAAGGAGCTGAATAGAGTGGTCCTCTAACTGTGAAGGTGGCAATCCCACTAGTTTGGTAAAGACATGTGCATACATTTGTAGAATGGTTTGTAGGTTAGAAGGAGTAGTGGACACTGTTGAGGGTTGCATTTGAATGGAATAGAGCTAAGTAATGATGCTATGTGAATTCTTATTAAGAAATTTTTCCATACGATGTGAATTTATGATGCTGAGAGATCTAGGTTGTAATCCTTTCAATGTGTGTTTTTTTCCCATTATCTAAAAACTACATCCAAAGTTCAACAAAATTCTATAAGATGGGTCCAAGTATGTGTAACCACTGGGCTCCCAAAACAACATCACATCCACCTAAGGGTAAAGAAAACATGTTGGATCACAAGTTATACTCTCTAATAGAGATATAGATATTGTGACACTTCCCTTTACAAGGTAATGTTCCCCCATTGGCAATCATGACTTCAAAGTTAGACCAAGGATGGATAAAATAATTAGCCTGTTTGGCAATCTGAGGGTCAATGAAGTTATAAGTGCTACCCAAATCAATGAGTATTGTGAGAGGGAGCTTCTTGAAGTAACCCCTGATCTGCATAGTTTGTGGGGTAGTGACTCTTGCTAAGGCATGAAGATAGATCTCTAGTTGGTCTTCTTGAGAAGTAGGCTCCATAATCGGTTGAGATTCTTTTAGATCATCTATTGTATCTTAAACATCTTTCTAATCTATAGTTTTAGGTGGAGAGTTCACATCTAATAGGTAGAGCTTTTGTTTGGCACATCAATGTCCTCAAGTGAATTTATCATCATATTTATAACATAGTCCTTTTAATCTATGGGTTTGCATCTCTACTTTAGTCAAATGTTTGATAGGAGTGGTTTTGGGGGCTGGTGTTGTTTGAGATCATTGTGGATCTATTTTTTAAATGAAACAAAATTAGATTTGAATCATTGTTGACTTGTGATCTTGTTCTCTTCCAACTTAGCTAACCCTAAGGTTTCCATCATCATGTTGGGCTAGGAAATTTTGACCTCAAATAAAATTACATCCTTCAGTCCACTGACAAAGTAACTCTTAAAGAATTCATTAGACAATCCCTCTGTGTGATTGGCTAGTTTTTCAAAATTACTTTGATATTCTCTCACTATTCCTATTTGGTGAAGTTTAGTGAGTGCTCTAGTGCAGTCATCAAAAGTAGTAGGGGCAAACCATTGCAAAATGAGGGTTCAAAAATTGATCCATATGGGTTCATCATGAGCCTTGGTATACCAATGATATAATTGAAGGGCTTCAAGTTCCAAGTGAAAGGATGCAAGTGGAACCTTGTTGGCATCAAAAGTATTATGTAAACTAAAATATTGTTCTGGTTGATAGATCCATCTAGTTGGATCTACACCATTCAATCAAAGAAAATTAAGCTTTGGCCCATGATCATTGCTAGAAGAAGAAAACATAATGTTTGAAGAAGACTCTAGATGTCATCTATTATTTAGGTGGTATGTTGAAGACTAAGGGCAAGAATTTTTTCATCAAGATCTTTGATGTGGTTTTGGAGGGTAGCAATTTTATCTTCCATATTTTTTTCTCCTATTTGGGTTACTACCATGACCCGAATAATAGATTTTTTTTTGGCAATGGATAGGAAAAATAGAGTTAAGACATGTTTAGTAAGAAAGGTTTTGAATTTGGGCAAAAACAGATTGGGTAAAGGGGCTTTTAATAAAAAATTTGCATAGTGGGAATATGATTGACGAAGGTGAGGGTAATTTTAGGAGTGAAAATAAAAAAATTGGAAAATTGGTTAAAGAGAGACAATGGAGTATAAAGAGATGATGAACACAGTGGAAAATTTTTGAGGAAAATACACAAAAATAGAAGTTATGGCAAAACCCAAAAAAAGGTAAAATTGAGATTTGTAGGAATTAGGAGGGGAATTGGGATACGGGACCTCAAAGAAGAAAATGTTGGGAATGAAATTTGAGGTGTATGTATAAATTTTGAGGAGAAACGGGGCTACAAATAGAGAGATATTACAAAAAAATGAAAAAAAATACTTTTTTGTTTTTGTTGGTTATTGTGCTCTATAAGACACGTCTACTGGGAATATGCTAAAACAAGTCTACACATTTGCTATGGTGATTTTTTGTTACTTTGATGGTATTTTTGATAATCTATTGGTAATATTATGAAACTGATAGAAATGGACCCCAAGTTTCAATGGTTTCCTAAGGGTTTAAAGATATCACTCTAGCCACCAATGTCATCCAAATTATTACCTCTATCTAAAACATTTCTAGCCATAGATTTATCTCTTAGCGAGAGTTCTTGGTTTTCCTCACAGATGGGAACTACTCAATTAGGAAGGGGTCATTACCCATTTTGCTAGCATGTCCTCTCAATGGGCTAGCTACTTTGGGGTTCCTATGGTACTCCTCATAATAAATTTTAGGGATTTCACCCAAGCATGTCCCATAGTTATGTGGTGAGGTTTTACCCTGATCTAAAAAAGATTATTGTAATGCAGAACAAAGTTATGCAGTAGAACAGAGTTAAGAATTTTTGAGAAAAATACTGTAAATAAATTATACAACAGAACAAAGTTTAAAATTTCTATAAAAATAAAATTATGGCCCTATAAAGTGCTTTGATACCAGATAAGAGGATCCTCCTACAAAAAATCAAAAAAAAATGCATGAAATAATAGAATTATAAAATGAGTAAAAGTATTAAATGGATTATATTGATCACAGGCCACTTCAAGGGGACAACCTCTTTTGAGCAAGCTCAATACAAATAATTTATGGATGCCTTCAATGGCCTTAACACTTACTTATATATGAAATTTAATCTAAGCAACTTCTACTTCCAATGAATGTGGGATAAAATAAAATGCTCACGGGATGACTTACAAAGCATATGCATCCATAGAACTACTAAAATAACAAAGCAAAGAGAAGAAATATCATAGTTTCATAACAAAGATGGTTGCAATGATAAATTCAAACTTGAATGAGTGCATACAACTAAAATAGTAATTGTCACTATTTTAAATCTGAATCGATTGAAAACAATAATGATTAACTTGCACTCTTGATCTTTATGGGTCGATCTTTACCTGAATGGGAAAATAAAAAATTGATGGTATAGTCACTTGTCCTTGCATAAAATATAAATATATTTGGAATTTTGACCTTTATTTATGCATGGATGACCTACAAATGACCTCCTCAAGGTTAAAACCCCACTAGGATTTTGTGATAGCTAAAAATGTACAAAGAGGAAACGAGGGAGTGTAATGGTTTGAGTTGATCCCAATGACCACCATGATGATCTAACACTACCTACATATCCAAAGTACTCCAAAGATGGAATCAATCCCACTAGTTCTCCCACCAAGAGTGGTTATTACAATAGTGTTTATTTGTTACATGTTTTGCATCTATAATTGGATTTAATACTTGATAATGCTTTACTTGACATGGATAGAATAGGTTCTTGACTTTGATAAATGTTATTTCAAGTGAATATAAATAAAATTTTAAATAATATGGAAGCTTTTATTTGTGTCCAATAGTATAAATGTGCCTCAAAAATTAAATTTATAAGTGGTAGAATAAGTGGCTTAGATGTGCATTTATAGCAATAAAAATGGGTAAAACCTCATACTACCTATCCTAAAATAATGGATCGACTTATAAGGAAAGTTTTAATTTGATTATATGTGTAAAACTCTCACATAATGACCACTTCTCCTATGCATGCCTATGCCACTCTCACACCTGATGTGCCATCCTATATACTTATTCACATTGAGCTTGCTCTCACTCCCCCATATCAATGTCATGCTTACTCATAGATCTACATGCCTGGGTCATGCTTTCTCATATCTATATGCACACACTTCCACACCAAGAATGCCATCATTTATGTGCACATATACTTTCCTTACCTAAGTATGTCTATGTGTTAGCTTTCTCCAACAATGTGACTTTATAATTAAAACATCTTATCCTAGAACATGTTAATATATTGTTACTAGGTACCTATAAGACCAACCATTTCTTAGTAGGGAAGACAATATGACTCATAACCATCTCCTTTGTAATTGGTAGTAGTTTTGACTACCTCTTGTATTTATTGTACATAAATATCACATATGCATTCGACCCAGGGTTGATGTCATACACATTCATAACCATAGATAACATTCTTTGCATATTCATTTTGTCAAAAATTAAATTTAACTCATTGTACCATTCCCTATTCATTCATATTGAATATAATTTACATTTATACAAGTATAATACTTTTTATTTACTCTAATGTGTGTTGTTTGATTTGTCTAAGTATTATTTCACATACTCACTTTACATATCCATGTGTTATATCTAATGTATGGTTGTCACGCACACATTGAGTCCTAAGGGCCCATAGTGTAGATCATTGGTATTAGAGTGTAATTATTTCCTTTATATGCCTGTAAACACATGAGTGCAATAAGAGAGAGAATGATTATCAGTCAATTCTATTTTAGAATACTTTGAGGAACATTGTGTTAAAATTAAGATGGATAACACCAAAAAGTAACCTAAGGAAGCCCCAAATTTTGTAAGGCTTATTATTAATGCATAAGAGGAGCAACACATCAAAAATTTTGGCCAAGTTGATGAGGTGATTATGTATCTCAACTCAGTGTCCTTTGGCACACCTCCACAATTCATTCAACATTGGTTTCAAAAATAAACCCCCTTCAAAGTGAAATTCAATATTGCCATCCCTTTATTCGAAGGAAAAATTGATGCGACAACAATGGATGCTTAGATTTTACAACTTGATGCATACTTCTCAATTATTCAATCTTATGATGTTGAGAAGATTTCTATCACAATTTTTAAGATGATCATTCTAGTTGTTCACTAGTGGGAGAAGCTTAGTACACAATGTGTACAACATTATGTTTCAATTGAGTCTTATAAGACCTTTATCAATGCACTGAAGGAGGATTTTTATCTTCTCTATCATTTTTATTATGAATAAATCAAGTTATAATAATTACACCAACATAAGGAGTAATCAGTGGAAGATTGCACAAACACATTACATGACTTATTTGTGTGCCTATAATAGAATTTATCTAAACAACATAAGGTGTTAAAGTACATTAGTAAACTCTCACCTTATATTTGTGAGAAGATGGATTTATTGACTTATGATACTCTCAAGAAATCATATCTTAATGTTTCCAATATCAAAATGAAGTCAAATATGAAGCAACATCTCACCTCTTCATCCAATTTCATGTGTAAAATATAGCCCATGCATAATTCCTCATCATGTCCTTCTACATAGAAGTAGAGAACTTATTTCAAAGAATATCAACCTTAAAATACTATCTAACATTCAAAGGCTCCTACCCATTCTAATTTAGATAAAGGAAAGAAGAATTTTGGTGACAATTGGTGCAATTACCATTGATCACACACCTATGATGAATCTAAATGTCACACCCTAAAATACTTACTCACATAGTCTACATTAGGTCACATGCAAATAGACAACACTAATCTATATGCTACATGTCTAACAACTAACACCACTACAATAAAAAAATTTAAGGAGTGTAAACTCACTTTCACACCAAATTATGAATGAAGGTTCAGGCTCTTCATGTCATCATTGACAGTTGTAGTCATAAAAGCATAATTACATAATCCAAAACACAATACCTTGGCCTTGAAACTATTGTATATCCTAAACCATACTCACTAGTGTGGCTAAAATAAGGTAAAGATATACAACTCTAGTGATAATGCACCTTCTATTATAAATTCAAGCCTATAGAGGACATTTTCATTTGTGACATTGTAATTTAAGAGGTCTACAACATCTTTCTAGGAAGGCCATATTTGTATGATTGTGAAGCTACATATCAATCCAAGCCCTAGTGTTATAATTTTCACACACAATATTGCTTATTAAAAAAATTTAACTCAACCCTAATACTAAAGTCACCTTGAACTATACTAAATAATGTTAGAAATTCATCTCACATGTGCATAAGTTTGTATTACTCATGGTTTGTTTTGATACACTAGTGTAGGAGATGAAACGCACTTTGGTAGCATGCACCATATAATCAATATCACAATAGCAGTAGCTTAAAAATTTAATCTACCATTATGAATCCAAGCCCTAGTGTTATAATTTTCACACACAATATTGCTTATTAAAAAAATTTAACTCAACCCTAATGACTAAAGTCACCTTGAACTATACTAAATAATGTCATAAATTCATCTCACACATGCATAAGTTTGTATTACTCATGGTTTGTTTTGATACACTAGTGTGGGAGATGAAACACACTTTGGTAGCATGCACCATATAATCAATATCACAATAGCAGTAGCTTGAAAATTTAATCTAGCATTATGATGAAGTATTAAAAGAGATTGAAGTCCTTCCCATACACTACAGAGTAAATCATCACATTGATGTTGTCCTTGGATACCCTATTCCAAATAGCCCTATATATCATAGATTGTTTTGGGAGTATAATGAAATCTCACACTAAATATAAGAGATCCTAAATTAGGCTAGATCAAGCTAGATCAATCCTACCTCTTCTCCTTACATGATTTTGATAGTTATCACACCTAAGTAGGATGGGTCATAACATCTCTACATAGAATATCACACACTCAATAAAATCATGGTGAATAATTGGTATCCATTACCATGTATTGATGACCTCTTAGACCCATTATGAGGTGCATAATACTTCATCAAGATTGGCTTGAAGTTAAGTTACCATTAGGGTCTATTCCAACTTGAAGACATCTCAAAGATAACCTTAGAAACATAGAATGGATTATATGATGGTTGGTTATACCTTTTGGCCTAACCAATGTGTCAAAAACTTCATGAACTTATTGGATAATATACTCAGGCCATTCCTTGACTCTTTTTGTCAATGTCTACTTTGATGACATCCTCATATTTATCAAGATATGTGATGAGCATGTGGAACATAGCATGTGTTTCTTATACATCTTGTGTTCACATAATTTGTAGGCCATATTAGTAAAGTGTAAATTTCATGTTACATAGATATAGTATCTGAGATAAATATTGACCATGTAAGAATCCATGTAGACCCAAAAAAGATCAAATTAATCTAGGATTGGCTAATTTTATGAAATCTCACAAAATTAAGGAGCTTTTTTGGACTCATAAACTTCTAGTGTATATTTGTACTTAGTTTTCACACATCTTTTGGTCACTCAGCCAAATAACATGTTCAAAATCCAAGTTCAATTTAACTCAAATACTTGTAATGATCAACATTGCATTCTCTTTTAAACTTCACACCAATACATATGACTATGTACTCGATGCAGTAATCATGCATGATGGACATTCAATCACATACGACTCAGAACTATTCAACAACATGGTGAAAAGATACTCCACCTATGAAAAAGAGAAGTATGTTATTGTGCAAACAATAAATTGATGATGTCATTATATCTTGGGGAAGGAGATAGTTACTCATTCTGATCATAATCCACTTTATTTTCTACAAACACAAAGTAAGTTATATAACATGCACCACATGAAATGGATGACTTATGTATAATAGTTCCATCTCATGATTAAGAAAAATAAATGGAAGGATAACAAGGCAAAAAATTTCCATAGATGACTACCAATTCACGTGTTCATCACAATGTTGGACACTTACAACCATAATTTCATAGACTAGGTACCCCTCTACTTAAGTAATATAAACTTCATTGATACTGACACCCACCTCATGTAAGGTAAACAAGTTTGGGAGTTCTACTTATCTATCCATCTTCTTTACAAGCTCAAACATTTATATGTTCCTAGTGGTTCACCTTGATAATGACTCATCTATGAGGTGCACTACTTCAACACCTTGAGACATTTTGGTGTGAAAATGACTCTAGTTACATTATAGTCACACTTCTACTAGCCACAAATGGAATACCACATCAAGTCTTACATTCTTTATTTGCATCACAAAGCCCATGAATATGAATCTAGGACTTTATAGACCTCTATTGGTTCCATCCAAACCATGGTAATATATTATGATGTACTTCTTGACTGGGTTGCTTATGATGAGACACCAACATTGTGTTGTGTTCATTATAGTGGATAGGTTTTCAAATATGGATATCATGGTCATATATAAGAAAGACATTGATGCATATGGAATTACATAAGCCTTATTCAACCATATTTGGGTTCAATTTGGACTCCCAACATTCATAATTTTTTATTGAGATCCATGTTTTGTGAGTCATTTCTGGTAATCACTATGGGACTTGATGGGAACACAGCTTTACCAATCAATAAATTTTCATCCATATACAAATGGTCAAATATAATTTTTCAATCAAATACTTGTTTATCTTATGTGAATGTATAACTACATTCATGTTCGCACTTGGGATGATAATATATTATGCATTCAACATGCCTGTAATAGATCTCTACACATCTATATGGGACATATTCTATTCTAGACAAGCTTGGGTTTCAACATTTAACACTTCTAAACATCTCCTACCATACACCATCTAGAATTGATTTGCATTCATAAGAACATGAAGCAAACAAAGCAAAGAATTTCTTATGCCACATACAATCTATTCATCATCAAGATCAATAGATCCTTTCTCACACATAATCAAAGTACAATGAGTACCATGACATGTATTACACACCTCATGCATTTTTATTTGGTGATAAATTTTGATTGTACCTTAAGAAGGAGTGGTTCAAAGATCCACACCAGGAAATATCAAGCCTTTATGCTATGGTCCTTACACCATTTATGCACACAACTAGTGATAATGCCTTTATTGTTGGAGTAGTATACATAAGCTCACATAGAGTAAATATTTTTTATTCACGTCAAGTTACCATATGTAGTCAATAATCCCACATATGATTATTTTTTAATCATAAAGTCCATATTTATGATTGACTTATAGTTTTTGTTTCTCAACCATTATTAGGTTTCCCATAGGCTTGCCCACTCAATACGGTATTTAGTATTTTTATGATTTTTTAAGTATGTATTATGTTATAGTTTGTTTTTATAACAAACTATTATTGCATATATACATCAATCCTTCACAGTATATTTTATTGAAGTGAGAAATGCAAGTGTTATGAGATTATTATGGAATATATTGGTCATACATTTGTATTGATCAATAATATTTTTTCAAGGTTATTTTTATGATCTAAGTATTCATTGTCTATGCAAGATTTTATACTTTAACCCTATGTTCTAGATTGGTCATGTGAATTACATGACCTTCTTGAAGATTTTTATATGGTATCAGAGCTTTTGGATTTGCTATTTACAGGGTTTGATTGCTTATAGACACACTCAGTAGGACTTTGTTTGGTTTTGATCTTGTTCCTTAACAAAATACTTGATTCTTCATTTGATTCATGAAGACATTACAAGTAAGCTTATAAGATCAATAAATGCTATACATTAGTATTTATATTCTATTTGAAAGTCTATTTTTTTTACATAAATGCTAAAGTTTTTTTTTTTGGAGATCAATTTTTTTGAATAAATTGTTTTTCTATTTTGATTTTGTGAAGACCTGAAATTCTCCTCTAGTAACTTGCCCCTATATTTTAGGGCAAGTTTTTTGCCAATGCAGTCGTTAATTCTTAGAGACATTATTTGATCTTAAAATTGGGTGTCGATCAGACTTGGTATCCTACATATACCTTGTTCAAGTCTCTTTGTTGATCTTATGAAACAACATAAATGTGGTTGTTACATTCTACAACCCAGATACATAACCATCTAAAGGATAGACATTACCAAAAAAAATTGTGGTGCAAGTTTTAATCCATTTTGGTCAACTAGGAATGGAAAAGGAATGGTGTGTTGCATTATTTCCTAAAATCTAGCTTTTAACAAATCTTACAGTGTCCACTGTGGCTTCTTCATATCACAACATGTTTTAGCTCATCGCTTTTGGCATGGATGTTCATCTTGTCTTTTCAATGCCTTTTTTGTCTTGCTACTGTTTATAACCTTCTCATTGCATGGAATCTTCCTTTGCTAGAGTCACGCCATGTAACTGCTCTATTTACACTCAGTTGGTAGCTTTGACACTAGAAGGTGGATGAAAGTTGGTTTTAATGTTGGTTATTTATTTTTCAAAAAGACTTCAATATTCTAAGATGTGTGCAAATCCTGTTAAAAATTTTACAAACAATATATATTTTTATACATACAAAATGGACACTTGTTTTAATATATAGAGGTAAAAAAAGGCAAACCATTATAGTTGAAGTGTCTGCAAAATGTTTGAAGGTCTTTTTTTTAAAACTTGTAAACAATTAGTTATTTGTTTAAAGTAAAGAAGGGGGAATTTTTCATCATAAGGCGTTAAAATTGTAAAAGGGTTAATTTTTTTTAGTCAAAATTTGTAAGCATAATGTCATAGTTATTTACCACTACTTCCTCTTCATTGAGAAATGATTCCTAGATGTTTGATCCTTTTGACTCCTTCAACTATCATTCTTGGAAACCAAAGATGCAACAACTTCTCATGTCAAAAGGATTATGGAGGATTTTTAATGGCATAGCTCCCGCGGCATTCACATCTGAGAAAGACAAATATGTATATGGTTGCAAGCAAGATGAGGCTCTTGGTTTGATTAGCCTCAACATCTTAGACAACCTTCAATATCATATTTCTGATGTAAAATCACCAAAAGAGGTATGATACAAATTTAAAAACCTTTTTGGCAAAGTTAATTAGTTCAAAATGTTACAACTAAATGCTAAGTTAAATTCCCTTTTGTGTTTAGATTTTTTTCCATAGATGAATTTCTTGCAAAATTTAAGTTTCTTAGATCACAGTTGAAAGTAGGTGATAAATAAAAAAATGATAGGGAGTGTATGTTTTTTATTCTTTCTAAATTGAAAGTACCATACGGTGTTTTTTTAGCTGCTTTTTATACTATGATGGACACACTAGGTGATGAATTTAAGTGGCCTCCTTTGAAGTATTTTGTGAAAGATTGACTAGAGAAAAAACTAAACTAATGTCTCTAGATGCTCTTCCAAGTGCTAGTCGTGATTTGACTGCAAACACCTCCAAATGGAAACTATCATCTAAACCTAAATCAAAAACACCACCTTATAAAACAATTAAATCTTCCTCTCAGCTTCTTAAGCTTTCTCAGTAAAAAAAATTATAAACAACCTTTTAGGAAAAAGAAGACTTATGACCCTTGTGGATTTTATGGGGGAACAAACCATTAATAGTCACTTTGTTTCAAAAAAATGGAAGCTTTGGAAGCTATATTTAAACAACAAAATATTTAACTAAATTCCCAATCATCTACAAGAAATTCATCAAGCAAAGGGGAATCTCTTCTTGCTAGGGCCATATCTACATCCAATGATGATTGAATATATGATTTAGGTCCTTCACACCATCTCACACATTGACAATATCTTCTTACTTCTCTCTCTAAATGTAATACTTCACAGATAGTACTTGGCAACTCCTCTTGAGTTAATGTTTTGGGATCTGGCATAGTTGAGGTGATTAATGGTTGCATCAATAATGTATTGTATGTACCCAAAATTTATTCAAATTTATTATCTATGTATAAAATTTTAATTTAGGAAATGTAAAAATTATAGAATTTACATCCAAAAATGTTGCAATTAGAGAAAGTAATGACCCTAGTGAGATAGTAGATACAGGAGTTGTAAATCATGATACTAGGCTCTACACTTTTGAAGGTTTTGAGTTTAATTCTTCTTCTAATCTATCCCTTGTGGCTCATGCTGATTCACTAAGAAAATTATGGCATGATATGTTGGGGCATTTTAATTTTAGGTACATGTAGTATATGAGTGCAAAACATCTTGTAAATAACCTACCAAACATCTCTTATATTTTTGGAGTATGCCCTAGTTGTCTAGTTGGTAAATAACACTAGGATCCATTTCTAGTTGGTGAGGCCAAACATGCACTTGCACCTTTAGAGTTGGTTCATATTGATTTTATTTATTTTCCAAATCGATATTTTTTAGGATCTAAGTATGCACTCACATTAATTGATGATTTCACCAAAAGGACTTGAGTTTATTTTCTCAAGTTAAAAAGTGAAGTGTTTGAGAACTTCAAAGATTTCAAAGTGTTTGTGGAAAAACAATCTTCTCTTCCTCTCAAAAAGATACACACTAACAATGTGGGTAATATGATAGTAATGCATTATTTGATTTTTGTATTGAGCATAGAATTCAACATCAGTTCACTATGTCATACACTCCACAATAGAATGGCATAGACGAGAGAAATAATCGCACTTTGAAAGAAATGAAAAATTGCGTGTTACATTCAAAAAATTTACCACTAGATTTTTGGGTCAAAGTAGTAAATTATGCCAATTACATATAGAATCGCATGCCACTCAAGGTTGTGCAAAACATGACACCTGAAGAAGCTTGGTTAGGCATCAAGCCTGATATTTCATATTTTCATGTTTTTGGAAGTATGGTTTGGGCATTTGTTCCTAATGACAAGCACAAATCCTTGGAGAAGAAAAACAAACAAACAACTCATATTTGTTAGCTATTGTGAAGATGTCAAAGCCTATCATCTTCTTGATCTAGTTACAAAAGATGTATTATTTCAATGGGATGTTCATGTTAATGAACAACCCATTTCAAAGGCTTTTACATCTAGTTCATCTCCATCTCTTTTAGTTGATAGTGAAGACCTACTTCCACTTGATGATAATGATGAGTTTGTTATTGATCCTACTCCTATTCCACCTCTGCCTTCTTCACATTTGATGCCCAAGTGGGCATAAATCACTCTCCATGTAGTTGGTCCTTTGGTTGGTGATCCCTCTGATTCATGATACACTCACTCGTAGACATCAGGTGTTGCCCTTTTGGGTCATGCTATTATAGATGATCCACTTTTATTTTATCAGGCCAATGGTACACTTGAGTGGGATGCTACTATGTAGGATGATTATTCTTCATTTATGAATAATAATACATGGGATATTATATCTCTTCCCAAGGGAAAAAAACTTATAAAATGCAAATGCGTCTATAAGACCAAGTATCCTATAGATGGATCGGTAGATAATTACAAGGCATGACTCATCACAAAGGTTTTTTCATAGGTTGAAGGGGTTGATTACTCTAAAACCTTTGCCCTTGTTATGAAGATAAATTATATTCATGTTGTACTTTCACTCATGACTTCACATCATTGGATAGTTTCACATATGGATGTGAAGAGTTTTTTTTACATGGTGATCTTTAAGAGATCTATATATCTCAACCTCAGGGATTTTATTAGGACTCCTCATTGGTATGTAGACTTTATCATTCTCTATATGGTCTCAAACAAGCTCCTCAATCTTGGTATGAAAATATGGATAGCTTTAGTTTTTATCATTGTGAGTCAGATCATAACGTGTATATATATATATATATAAAGGCTTGATGAGGACATCATGATTTTGTTTTTGTATGTTGATTACCTCATCCTCACTGTTAGTTCAGTGTCTTTGATTGAAGACATCAAGGACAAGTTGAGTAATACGTTTGACATGACCGATCTAGGATATTTGCTTTACTTTCTTGGCCTCTAGGTGTATCAATCTTCATAGGGTATTTCTATTAGACAACAAAAATATTCTATAGATCTTCTACATCAGTTTGGTATTATTGATTGTAAACCTACCCCCACTCCATATTAGCTAGGTTTTGTTTTGACTACTACTTTTTAGACTCCTATTGATCTGACTTTGTATAGACAGCTTGTGGGCAGTCTTCTTTACCTAACACACGCTCATCCTGACATCACCTTTATTGTGAACCTTGTCTCTCATTTTTCACATGATCCTCATGAGATTCATTAGCTATCATCCAAGCATACTTTGTGCTATATTCAAGGCATAATACACTTTGGTATATAGTAGACATCACATATTTATACACAACTTATTGGATACACTGACTCTGATTAGGATGGTGACATTGACACACATAAATCCACTTGTGGATTTGTATAAACACTTGGTTTTGGTCCAATTGCTTGGGAATGAAAAAATTATAATGTTATTTCACTATCCTCCATTGAGGCTGAGTATCAAGGTGTTGTCAAGGCCAGTTAGGAGATTCTTTGGCTTCAATAGTTGCTTGAGGAGTTTGGCTTTCCACAGCAGGTCTGACTATTCTTTGGTGTGATAACCAAAGTGTGATTATGATTTCATGTAATCCTATTAAGCATCAGCACACAAAACACATTGAGATACATATGCACTTCATTCAGTAGCTTATTTAAGTTGAAGTTCATTATTTAGAGTTTGTGCCTACTATTGAGTAGATTACAGACATCATCACCAAACCCTTGAATTCTCCATGTTATCTTTAGTTATGAGTATTATTTGGTGTGCAAGAAATTATTCTTGGGGGGGGACTTTACATGAAGCCCTTCCTTTGATCAAATTGTAAATATGGCTTGGATTGTACATGGGTACCTTATTAGGCTAGTATCTGAGACCAATATTTGCTTTGTTTTGTTACACTCCTTAAGATTCGCTTATGGGAGGGTGTTGAATTAGTATGCATAAGCTTATGTAGAGTAAATATTTTTTACTCACATCAAGTTACCATACATAGTTAATAATCTCACTTAGGAGTATTTTTTAGTCAAAGAGTATATATTTATGGTCGACTTATAGTCTTGATTTCTCAACCATTATTATGTTTCCTATAGGTTTGCCCACTCAATACAAGATTTAGAATTTTTTATGATTTTTCAAGTATGTATTTTATTATAGTTTATTTTTCTAACAAACTATTATTGCATATATACATCGCTCCTCTGTAGTATATCTTATCAGAGTGATAAATGCAAGTGTTATGAGATTATTAAGGAATATATTGGTAATACATTTATATTGATCAGTAATATTTTTTCTAGGTTTTTTGTTTCATCTGAGTATTCATTATCTGTACAAGATTTTATATTGTAACCCTATGTTCTAGATTGGTCATGTGCATTATGTGACCTTCTTAAAGATTTTGATATTTATTCTTTATCTACCTTCATACTTGGGCATGCATCTAGTCTCCATCATGGATTTAATCAAACCATACACTCCACTTCTTGAGCCAACAGTGATACAACATCCTTCTGATCATGATCCCTAACACTTGTACCCAACAAATAAGGATCAAATTATTGAAGTGACAAATACACTTACACATCATAGCACACATAACATTTTTGGAGTGGTCAAAGTTGGGAAATATGATGACCAAGCTAAGTGGTATAACTCATGACAAATTTAAGTGAATTTTTTTATCTACACAAGGATGCAATGGAGATCTTTGATCTTCAAGAAAGGGAAAATTATGCATTTACAGCTCCCACACAACTACCACCTCTCCTTTGGGAACCTACTTAATGCTTATACCTATTTCACCATCCAACATACTTATCTAAAGTAATATTTAACGCACTCCTATGTGTAAACACATGAATATGAAATAGGTTAGTTCATGTTAGTATGTAAAATAAGATTAAAACAATATCAATTCTAAATTTTCAAGCATCGTCCTCATTTTGGGTGAGACTTGAAGCAACAAATAATGAACTAAAAATATAAGTAAGACTATTTTACCTTTCATTTGGATGTTCCCTTCGAAGTTGGATCATAGGCATGTTTGTGCCCAGATGTAGATCTTGAAGTCTTTAGCAATGTCTTGGTACAATAGCCATCAAACACTTCTAGAAGCACTATCTAGTATGGTTTGTGGATCAATTTGGAAAAGAATAGGTGAAACTTGATGGAGGATTTTACGCATAATAAATTTTCATAATAAATCTTGTATTTGGTCATTGGTAGATTTGGTATTTATAATTTTTCTAAATTGATTGTGGCCTTTGGATCAAAGATCAAGATGAGTGGCTACAATTGAATTCAATTTTGGAGGCAAATGCATTGATTATATTTGGAAGGAGGTTACATTAATGAGGTATGGCTTGCTTTAATTTAGATATTTGTTTCCATTAATGCCTAATTCTTGGAAAATTTATGATGATGTCATCATTCCTGCCATTTTTTGTGATGTCATGATCCACTTGAACACCTGACATGAGAATTGAGGAATAAATCCAATTAATGAATTTATAAAATAATAAATTCTAAAAGCTATGGAATTTCCTATTAGAAGAATATTAGACTTATTAATTGAATTTTATTAAATTAATGGAAAGTGGTATGAATTTTTAAAGTCAAAGAACCATTCGACATATTTGATCCCAAAATGTCTCTTACATAATTGTAATTTGACTCGGGGTGAATTAAGTGAAGTTGATGATTGCCCATAGTGCATTACCCTAATCAAAGATGTCTTAATATGTTTCTTAAGATACACGCTAGTTTTATGAAATAATTTAGGTGTTTTAGTGATTTGTTCACTATTGCTATAAATTATTCTAATTGTAATTTTCACACGAGAGTGGTGAGAATTGAGTGTCTATATTTTTCCCCTATTTGAGAAGGCATTGAAAGACACAAGAGAAGAAACAAATTTTCAAATAATTAAAAGTCATTAAAATGATATGATAATGTTTAAAGAATGACATATTCACATTTTGTTAAATCTTTTTCAATTTATTGAAAAATAGTCTCTAAGGAAGCCCCAAACAATGTTTGGGATGTCCATGATGCCCCCTCGAGGGAGAGGATGAAAATTAAGATTGATGAACAAGCCCTCAAAAATAAGAAAATGGACAAGAATAAAAAATTTAATTCAACCATAGATGAGATTAATCCATATGATCTAATGTTTTCATTCATTGATTTCCAATTATGAATAATAGTAGAATTGAATTGGTCCCAAGGCAAGGGGAAGTAGGAAGGATGCATCCCAAAATAAGAATCACACTTTGACATAGTATAAATAGGGTGAATGCTGAGGGATTAGGGAATGATCAATCATAAAACAAGTTACACACTTTAATTTGACCAAATAAGGTAAAACCTATAGAGCTTGAATTTAGAAGAAATATAGACTGATTAACTAATGATTTTCCTTATCAGGGTGGATTTAATTGTTGATTTAAATGATTTTCTCCAACAAGGTGGTTTCAATCATGGATTGGTCTAATTGATTTGATTAACTTATTGGTAAGAATACCTCAATGATATAACCTATTACAGAGCTTAAACATGAGATGAATGATGAAAACATAGGTCCAATGGTAGAATAACTTTTCAAAGAATGAATAAGCCACAAAATCCAAACATATGAGAATGCTTAAAGGTAACGAAATAAATGATTGGAAGGATAAAATAATGACAAAATAATGATGTGATTAGATTAGAGGAAAATGGATGTCAATAAGAACAAAACAAGGGTGGTTGAACTGACCTCATAAATTGGTTAGTACTAAGCGTTGCCTACATAGTCTAAATAGACCTCTGACCAATATAGTTCTCCTAAGATGGGAGAAAATAGATGAGGAAAATGATAATGGAAAGATTGAGAATAATAATGGAATAATGTGTATGAATTTGTTTGTTACATGCTTATTCAGATATACATGTCCTAATGAACACATATATAGCCAAAATGTTCAATTATTTTGATTTGATCAAGGAAAATGTATTGATGTGATGTAATAAAAGATGACCAAAATGATTTGATTAGATAATGAATGACTTTTCAAGAGGATAAACTAGCAGCATAGCATGACATCATATATAAACATCAAGTACTTAATTTTTAATGTAACACATGATGGTATGCATCATGAAATAAAACATCATGATGGCCTGGTTGTATTATACATAAGGACTAATTCTCAGTCTATTATAAAAATGGCAACAACACATCAATGATAAAAACCATGATGATAATGTTGATGTATATCAATGGAAGGACTCAAGTCTAAGTACATGATAAGGAACACCATGATGATTACCTCAGTAGCACAATAGACTAAGTCAAGGAAACAAACAATCAAACAAACACAAACTAAAAATAAAATTAATAGAAAACATCTTGTTGATTAACCAGGTAAAATTCCACTAGATAGGCTCAATGATAATGATAATGGAATAGTGCCCCAAAAAAGGGATATATGCAAGGGAAGGACACTTTCCAAGGTGACTGAAATAATTGGAAACAATAATGAATATGCCCTAGTAGGTCAAATTTGGGAAGGACACATCCTAATGGTTGCTAACATGATTAGATCAATCATAAATCAAGAATAATGATTAGATTTAGGACAAGATCAATGTTTTTGAATTTTATGGATTTATATCTCTCATGGATTTCTTAATCCTTTTTATAATTTTTAAGATTTTTTGGCTTTATATAATTTTAAGCCTTGCTCTAATTTTCAGGTCTTTTGGAATATTTTGAATGTTTTGGGTTTTGTCATATCAATTCAATGGAGGATTATGATATGTATAATGTGTTAACTCATAAAATGGTGAGAGCATGGCTTAGATTGTTCATAAAATGGTAAGAGTGTGGCTTCGGTTACTCACATAATAGTGAGAGCATAGGAGTGGTAACTCATAAAATAATAAGAGCATGGATTAGGATGCTCATAAAATGGTGAGAATATGGAAGTGGGGATGGCCGAGCTAACCTCAAAAATTGAGTGATACCTACATAATATGAATGGACCTCAATCCATTGTAGCTCAAACTACAGAATGGGGAATAATAATGAATGAAGAACTAATGGATAATGTTAGATAATAATGGATGATAATGAGGAAAAGGACTAGGAGTTTCCAAAGACCATGTCACATGAGAACCAAATATGTCCAATCATTAAATTTTCATGTAGGTAATATGCCAATAGGTTTTTTAAAACAAGTCTCAATATACCTTATACTTCTTGGACAACTTTAAGATGGGAAGACTTGGTCACAATTATATGGGTTGGGCTAAATAAGAGTGAATGGCCAAAATGGTAAGAATGGAATAGAATGGTCTTTAATGAAAATGAGGATGCCCCAGGTGTTAAGTTAGTTTAAGATAATAAATTATTTATGCATGATGTCATAAACCTAGTTTTCATCATGGTACTTACCCAAGGTGCCATAAGCATGGTTTTCACCATTGGACAAATTATTTATCTTTCCATTTTGATTATTTTATATTTTTAATTGATTTTTTTAATTTTTTAGCATCTCAACTCAATGAAATATTATGAAATGCATAATGTATACCCTTTGTTGTCTAACCAATACCCACTCTAAATAATATCTTAGTTTGGATCATATGACTGATGTGAACTATATTTTTGTTATTATTATCTTTATTGGTCATTGATTCTGCTTCCTCCAAACCTCTAAACAAGTTGTCTTCATAACCTCTTTGAAAACTAGTGCTACCAAGAAGGGTAAAGAAGGTTAGACATGAGATAAATGGTTTGATTTGGTGATGTAATATAGAAGTTGAATGAATGATAAGATCACAATGGAATTTATAGTTGTTGAAGTATAAATGAATATTGACATTTTTAGTCACACACATTATTGTTGATTCTAGATTTGACTTTATTTTAGTTATGTCAAGGTTGATGTTGACTTAGATAATATCTTTATTAAGTAATGAGGAACTAATTAGCTCAGTGATTGGCACTTTGAAGAGGTGTTTAGCAATAAAATATTCTTGATCTTTCTAATTTGGGTTGTCTAATATCACCTTGAATTAAGTTTCACTAAGGGATATTGATAATTCATTTTGATTTCCCCTTAGTGCCTGTAGCAAGGTTTCACTAAAAGATATTGATTTTAGACTTTGATTATCCCCTAGTGCCTCAAACAAGGTTTCACTTAGATATTATTATTATGCTTGAATGTTGTTTTGGATCCCCAAAAATTATGCCACTAAGATGTTGCCATTGAACCAATTCAATAATGTGTGATTTTATTGGTCCCAATTGACATTTTTAGGAGGTGTAACATCAATATAATAGCTAGGCTAGCTAATGGTAAAGGGTTATGTAATGGTGATATCAATGGAAGGGTAAAAGGCATCACAATCCTCATAGATGCTACTAAGATAACTTGAATTTATGTCAAAATAACCATTCTCAACAATTATAGAAAGATCAAAAAAGTTTTTAAGTTGATCTTTAAGGAGAGTGTAGCTGATGTCGTAACATCTACTAAGGTATGTTGATTTTGAAGCTAATTTTAACTCAAGGAGATCTAATATAAGTATATATCCAATGTCATAATACCCAATAATATATTTTGATTTTGAAGTTGATTTAGACTCAAGGGGATTGGAATTTGATGTTGAGATTAACATTGATTTTGCTTTTGGTCTTAAATCAGATATTAGCTCTAGAATGAAACCTTTTTTAGATATTGGTTCTGAAATAGAACCTAATTCAAATGTTGATTCCAAAAATAACATTAGTTCTAAAGGGGAACCTATTTCTGATGTGAATGTGTCTACATAAATGGCATGTTGAATTTTATTATCCACAAGTACCTTGTTCACCTTGTGCTTGGAAATGAAGGCTTTGGGATAAAGGAAATTTATAAAATGGGAAATGTTTAAAAATGGACAAAAAATGGGTTGTTGCTCAATAATAATAGGATCTTCAAATATGGACTCATTGAAGATGGGTTCTTCATCAAATATAAGTCCTTTGTCAAAAATAGATGGACCATCAGTGGTGTGGCTTTAGTCAAATATGGGTGATTTGATAAAAAATTTAAGGATTGTTGATTATTTATACCTTGCTTTGGAAGTGGACGTATCTTATCGTACTTAGGAAGGGGATTATGATATATCCTAATTGATTAGTTATAAAACTTGGAAACACTTGGATTTTCAATAAATAATGGCCTTGGGTAAATGATTGGCTTTGTTGTGGCTTTAAGACTGGATTACATATGGGACAAGTAGATGGGGAATTGTCAAATAAAGTAGCAACTAGAAAATTATTTAAAGTAACCATGAGATGATTAGCAAAGAGTTGACCATCACATTATACTTGAAAAGTGATGGCCTGGTTATGTTTATGTGAGTCTACATGTTTATTCTTCCACATAGATATTTCCTCTTTTCGAACCAAGGTATGTAATTAGACCATATGAAAATTAGGTAGGAGTTTGGTCCTTCTTCTATGAGCCACAAAATGATAGCATTATTGTATTGTTTGAATAGGGATTTATCCAAATTAGTTTTAAATTCCATGGATCAATATGGAAGAAAGGATGACCCCAAGTAAGGATATATGTAATGGGATTGGTCTAGAATGGAATTGCCTAAAGAGGGCATAATTGACTTGGTACAAAAGGCCTAAAGACGGTAGTCTTGGTCTTGGTAAAATTATCCCAAAGAGGGAAGTATTAGTCTTATTAGAATTGACCCAAAGAGGTTGGTCTTAGTCTTTGAAATTCACCCAAAGAGGGTAGCCTTGGTCTTTGAAATTGACCCAAAGAGGATGGTCTTGGTGTTTGAAATTGGCCCAAAGAGGGATGTCTTGGTATTTGAAATTAGCCCAAAGAGAGAAGCATTGACTTGGTATAAAAGGCCCAAAAAGGGTGGTCTTAATCTCCAAAATTAGCCCAAATAGGTTGTCATTGATCTTTGAAATTAACCTAAAGAGGGAAACATTGGTCTAGAAATTAACCCAAAGAGGGCATCATTAGTTTGATATGATTCAAATGAAAGAAAGGATGGATGACATGACTTCATTGTTCCCAACCAAAAGGTGCGAGAGATTTAATGGAAAGATAAGAAGTAGTTTGAACTATCATGTGATGGGCTTAAAATAATTGGATTTGGTTGACATGGACCTGATTTTAAATTATTTCAATTGTTTGTCTTTGAAGTTAACATTGGTCAAATTTGACCTAATTTGGAATTAGAATTAAAAATTGGTTCAAAATAAACATGATCAAATTGGAATGTATTGGCATGTAGTTCAAGACAAACCAAATTGAAATTGTAATGGCTTGGCACATGGTTCAATATGAACCTATTTTGGCTTTGACTAGCTCAGTACATGATTGGTTTGGTATGTGGTTCAAGATGAACTATATTTGGATTTGATTAGCTTGGTACATTGTTCAAATTTAACCTGATATGGCATGGAATGGCTTGGTATATGGTTCTAAACAAACCAAATATTGCATGGAATTGGCTTGGTATTTGGTTCAAGATGAACCAAATTTAGATTTGATTACCCTAATACATGGTTTAAAATAAACCTAATATGGCATAGAATGGCTTGGTATGTGGTTTAAGATGAACCAGATCAGAATTGGAATGTGGTCCAAGATAAACCTAATCAGAATTGGAATGGTTTGGCATGTGGTTCAAGATGAACCAAATTTGGCTTTAATGGATTAGTACATGGTTCAAAAAAACTTGATATGGAATGAAATGGCTTGGCATGTGGTTCAAGATGAACCAAATAAAAATTAGAATGTGGTTCAAGACAAACCTAATCAAAATAAGAATGGTTTGGCATGGGATTCAAGATAAACTATATTTGTCTTAGAATTGGTTTGGTATGTGGATCAAAATGAACCTAATATGGCATAGAATTGGCCTGATAAATAGTTCAAGATGAATTAAATTTGGCTTGGTATAGGAATGGTGTCAAAAGTGACCCAATGTGAACAATTGATTCCAAATGTGATGTGGATTCAAATAGACCTAATTTGAATGGTTTTCAATCAAACAATATAATGGTACAATGTGAATAGCATAATGGTACAGTTGTACAACATAACACTGAGATGGGTTAAAGATAGGCTAAAATTGGTAAAGGTAATGCCTCATCTCATAGGTGTGGTATGAAACTATTTTAGACTTTGGTTTTAGACTTGAATTTTTATTAGATTTGGTTTTGAATATGAAAGGGTTTTTTGACACAATAATAAAGAATAAATACACAAGTAATCACAAATTTTCTTAGGGATTTTAATAATTCATTTTGATTACCCCTTAGTGCTTAAGCAAGGTTTCACTAAAGAAGGCATCATGGGTGTCCCAAACATTGTTTAGGGCATCCTTATGAACTCATTTTCAATAAATTACACAAGATTCAATAAAATGTGAAAACATCATTATTCAAGCATTATCAAATCATTTTTAATGACTTTTTCATTATTTGAAAAATAATTGCTTTGCTTGTGTCTTGTAACATCTTCTCAAATAGGGGAAAAATTTAGGCACTCAATTCTCACCACTCTCATGTCAAAATTGCAATTATAATGATTTATAACAATAACACACAAATAATTAAAACACCCAAATTCTTTCACAAAATTGGCATGCATATTTTGAAATGTATTGGGGCATCCCTAATTGTAAAAAGACATCGTATGCAATCGTCAGCATCACTTAATTCATCCCAAGTTAAATTGTGACTATGCAAGAGATGTTTTAGGATTATTTTTATTGAATGGTTATTTAAATTTCAAATTTTATGCAAATTTCCATTAATTTAATTAACCTATTCTTTTTCTAATAATAAACTCCATAGCTTTTCGAATTATTTATTTTCCTTAATTCATTAATTAAATTTTTCCTTCAATTATGGAAAGTGTATAAATTATGACATCATTGATAAATATCATCATCATAAAATTTTCAAGCACTAACAATGAATGCAAACAAATATCAAAATTTGGAAACCTATGCCTAATTAATGCCAAATATTAAATGCATTTACCTACAAAATATGACTAATTTTGAGCCCATCATCTTGAACCACATCTAATGGTTGGAAGGAATTCAATAAATATGGAAATAGAATGGAAATTTAACATTATTCTTAAGTCTTGAACATAAAATGAAGTGCTACCATTTTTAGTAGCCTTTCAACCATCAAGCCTTCAAATAATATCTTACATTTGATCAATCATCCATAGTGTAACGGAAGATGTTGCTCATGTGATCATGTTGTAATATTGACAAAAACTCTAAGCTTTACATTCAGGATTTATCATCTATGTGATCTAGATTTGAAGGAGAGTCCATGAGGAAGGTATAAGTATACATGTTTATGCTTACTATTTGTTCTTTATTTCATAAACCTTATGATTTAACTTATTTAGGATTTGTTGGGTGAATATTTTGTCAACCAGCTAACTGGTGAGCAAAATAGTTCCTATCACCACATCATAGGGAGATTGGTCATCCAAAGTTGCAGGTTTACCACATCCAATGGGGACAAATCTCTCCTCTGATCAAGGGGAGGTTCCCTATTAAATATGCAGCGCTATATAATATATAAATAAGCAAAAAATAACACTCAAGGGCAGAATACATCATCCATCTCTCTTCTTTTAGAGATGATGTTAACACATAAAGGAGAAAAATCTTAGTGGAAAAATTGAAGGCACTTCTCTTCTTTCCAAAGTGTTCTTGTAGGGAACAGCAGGATTTTTTTCAGGTAGTAAAAGTAATTGGTGACAAAAAAGTGCAGTAACCTACAGGATGAAATAGAACACAAAGTTTCCACCTCAACTACCCAAAGAGCATAACACAAAGGATAATGGAGGCACAAAGTCATCCCAAAATCCTCAACACAGAAAGAATAGAAAAAAACACGCTGAAAACAATTATGAAAGCACAAAGTCTTCCCACAGTTGGCTTCAGGACACCTCCCTTATTACCTTCACTAATTTTTCTTGTCAAATTAAATAAATAAGAACACATTTAGAAGATAGACATAAGAATAATTTTCTAAAATGATACAAGCCAAAACAGCACAAAGTCTGCAAACAACTTGCTTTCTCATTCAAATAAAATGAAATGAAATTACAATCTGAGCTCAAAGTCTCAGTATTCTTCTTTCAACTAGGCAGAGTTTCGCTCCTATAAAAATGAAAATTCTCTCTTACTAATGAGAGAAATTAAAAACTTATAGCAACTACGCAAGGCTTGGCATTCTTTCCCATGAGACGGCCCATGTTGTAGTCAACGTCTTCAATGTGCCTTTAGTTTTATCTGGAGGGACCATGCTGAGAATAGTGTATTGCCATAACTATGGCATGTCCATTATTCTAATATGTCTCTTCTTAGTATGAAATGTCTGGTCCTTTTTCTAATATCTGTGTAGCTGCCTAATTCACCATTACTTTATAGAAAAAAAATAGGCTTGCATCCTTGATTTGGTGCGCTCAGAAGTCTAAGTCTACTTGATCCACTATTCCACCTATTGGAAATAACTCTTTTGAAAATATTTATGGTCCTTTGGTCTCGCTCCTCTCTCCCTTGTAGCAATTTGAGTCTTTGGGCTCTCTTTTCAGTCAGTCACTTGATTCTTCCTTTAAATTCTGTACTTTATTTGAATTTCCACATATATTCTCTTTAAATTTGACGTCCATAGGACCATCAATGGTCGCCAATTGCTTGAACCATGTTGAACCTTGAACTCGTGAACCTATGAAAGTTCATTGGTTCATTAGTTCATTCTATCTCTTTTGTTCCATCACTTCTTGGTTCAATCACTTCTCCGCTCCTTGGTTGAACCACCTGTTTGCTGCTTTTTTTCTTGACTGAGGCCGCCTTTGAACCTTTTGAACCTATGAACCATTGAACTTTGAACTCTTTCAGTTCAAGGTTCAATCAGTTCATTGGTTCATTCTATCTCTTTTGAAGCCCTTTTTGTCTAAGTCTTTGAAGTTTCCTTTTTGCGTCTTTGTTCAGCCTTTGGAACGTCTCGAAGGGAAGGTGTCCCTTCAGACTTTTTAAAATGGTCATTTCTCTGTCATCAAGTTCCCCCCACAAGGGTACCTATCCTTTAGGATTTTTTAGGTAGACTTCAGGCTTCAACTTCCCTGGCACATTCTTTGTTTCTTCGGCGGGCTTTTGACTTTTGGGCTTTTTCCATTGGCCAAAAATCTCGAAAGAATTCTTTCAAACAAAATGTCTGAAGGAAAGTTTTTGTTACTTAGCAATTTGTTCTTTTCCATTTCTTTGGACTTTCTCTTCGAGTGAATTCTTTCAGATTAAAAGTCTGAAGGAATTTTACCTTAAACATTTTTTCGAGAAAAATTTTCTCGAAAGAATTCTTTTGGCCTCTTTTACTTAACCATTTTCACAGGGGATTTTTAACTTTTGTCCACTTTTGCTCACTGCCCTCTGCAAGGGCACTTGTTTCTTTGGCTTTGGGGTAGCCCCTTGAACCTACTGATTGAACCAACTTTGGTTCAACGGTTCAATGGTTCAATCGATTCATTCTTTGTTATTTGGCTAAGTCTTTTTTTCTTTTTGCACCAAGCGTGTTGAACCAATTGGTTATTGAACCTTTGAATCAAAGTGGTTCAAAGTTTAATGGTTCAAGCCTTTGTTCTTTATCATTTGTCGATTGAACTCTTTTGATTGAACTAAGGTGTTAAACCAATCTTGGAAATGACTAAGTGTTAGAAACTTGTTCTTTTGATTGAACTCGCCTGCAAAAGCCTTTTAACCTATTGAACCTGCTAGTCCCTTTACTAAAAAAGTTTGAAAAATGAGGAATTTGAAAGCTCAAAATAAATTTTGAGAAGGGAAGAGAGAAATTTTGGTCTGTGCAGGGCCAAATTAGTTCGTAAGTTATCCCAAAAATGAGTGACATTTTTTGGGGACAACAGCTGGCTCCAGTTCAAAAACTACCTTCAGTTGGAAACTTGAAACACAGTTGAGGGGAGTAGAAACTAGAATCTCCAGTGCCTTGAAGTGTGCCATTGGGCTATGGAGTCGTGCTCCCCAAAAAGAAAGGATCCAAAAAAATGAAAACAAAAAAATGAAATAGAAACAAAAGACTATACATATGTACAGGGGAACTCATCTAATACGTCAAGAGTTCAAGTGCTTCAGATGTTGCCCATTGTGAGGCAGAGAAAAGAGAGTGCCATCTTGATACTTCAATAGGAAATTATTTTTATTATTGAGCTGATGAATAGTAAAAGGGCCCCTCCACAGGGAATCAAACTTTTTGTGCATCCCCTTTGGTTCTCTTCTCTTGTCCCACAGCAGGACTTAATCTCCAATCTAAAAATCACGATTCTTTGCTTTTTGGTCAAAGAGCTTTTTCACCAGACCTTGATGGGTGGCAATTCGATCCACCACTATAGTTCTCTGCTCCTCCAGCTCAGTCAGGCACATGATCCTCTTATCCAGGGCACTTTCATACATTTGATCTTCAATTTCTTTAGCCAATTTCAATGCTGGCAACTCCAAGGTAATTGGTATTTCAACATTGACTCCATAAAGAAGTTGGAAAGGTATAATACCAATTACTCTCTTTGGCATAATTCTATCTACCCATAAAGCATCAACCAATGCCTTATGCCAAGTCCTTTGGTTGTCATCCACTAGCTTCTTGATGATAGTCACCAGGTTCTTATTGCTTGATTCAGCCTGTCCATTCCCTTATAAAAAGTAAGCAAAAGAGTGGGAGAGTGTGATTTCATAGTGGAAATAGAATTGAGTAATCTCTTGTGAAGTGAAACAAGCTGCATTATCAGTGACAATTTTAGTTGGGACCCCAAACCTGGAAATGATGTTCTCTTTGAGGAAATTGCATACTACTTCTGAAGTAGCATGTTTGGTTGGAACTGCTTCCACCCATTTGGTGAAGTCGTCTGTTGCCATGAGAACATACTCATCTCTAGCACTTGATGATGGGCTTACAGCTCCAATAAAATCAATTCCCCATTGTTGGAATGGCTCCTCTATGATCATTGGTTTGAGGGGTAGGGCAGCTAACTTGGGTCTTCTAATAAACTATTGGCACAGTTCACATCCCCTAACCCACTTGTATGCATCTTGAAAGAGAGTTGGCCAATAATACCTGGCTCGTAGGATCTTATGGGTAGTCATAAGGGCAGAAAAATGTCCTCCACAGGTTGAATTATGGAAGGACTTCAGAAGTCAGCTTTGTTGTTCCCTGTCCACACAGTGAAGGAACATTTCATCAAGGCTCCTCTTGTATAGGCCATTATCCCAGAGGACAACATTAGTAGCTTTCAACTTGATGGTTCTCTTTTATTTATAAAATAGGTGAGCAAGACACTCACCATAAATAAGGAAATGAGCAATATCTAAATACCACTCATTCGTAGTGGAGACAAAGAGGATTATTGGTGTGTCATCCACTTCTAGTTTTTTATGCTCTGTTCCTCTTGGCTTGTTATTAGCAATTAGTTGGTATAGCCCCTTTTCAAGCACCAGCTTTGTTGGCATGATGACCAGATTGAACTCCTAGATCTTTGCAACCTAATTGCCCCTTTTCATCCTAAACTCCTACTAAGTCAATATGGATTTGATCATGGTGTTAGGAACCAATGCAGTTGTATGTGTATTTAAGATGTAGAAGCGAAAATGCTTCACCACCTTCACCAATGCATAAGAATGCTTCTTCATATTTGAGTATTTCAGTTCATGAGCTTTGAGAGGGCATCTCATGAAGAAAATGGGGGATTCCATACCTTCTTTATTTTGTTGAACCAGAATTGCTGAAAGCGTATGTTCTAAAGCATAGTTGTAAATGGTGAACTCTTTGTTATAGTCTAGACAAGTCAGAAGTGGAGCATGGGCAATGGCAGTCTTGATATCCTCAAATGCTGACTTACCTTCTTCAATCCAGCTGAAGGTGGATTTTTCCTTCATCATGTTTACAATGTGCCTAGTCTTCTAAGCAAACTCGACGATGAACCTCTGTAAGAAATTCACCTTTCCAAAGAAAGAGTGAACAACAGTCTTACTTGTGGGCAAGGTAAGCTCTTGGAAAGACTTGACTCTGTTTGAGTCAATCTTTATGCCTCCTTAGGACACAATGTGCTCGAGAAGTTTTCCCTCTGTTATTCTAAAAACTGACTTCTTGGGGTTTAAAGAAATGCCATTCTAGCAATAGCATTCTAGCACTTGTTGTAAATGGTGCACATGATCTAATCAATGCTTAGATATTATGGTTAAGTCATCAAGATAAACTATAATAAACTTACCCATCTCATCTTTGAAGGCAAGGTTCATTGCTCTTTAGAAGGTGGCATCAGTATTTATCAAGCCAAAATGCATCTTTTTATATGCAAACGTGCCCCAAGGCATAGTGAAAGCGGTCTTATGTTGGTCTGCTTCACCAAATTTGACCTAATTATATTCTAAGAATACATCTAGCATTGATAACATCTTCAAGCCCGTCACTGTCTGTAGCACTTGATCCATGATTGGCAAAAAATAATTATCCTTCAAGAATGCCTGATTCAAATTTCTAAAATCCACACAAAGGCAAATTTCACCATTCTTCTTTCTTACAGGCACTATATTGGCAATCCATGTGGAATGATGGATTGAAAATATTATCTTGGCATTTAGCATTTTTTGTATTTCAGATAGAATAGTACTTGATATTTTCATATTATAATGCCTAGACTTTTGCCTGTAAGGTGTTGAATCAGCCTTGAGAGGAATGTCATGTTAAATTTCATCAAGCCAGAGTGACTTCAGATCATCATAAGAATATGCCAAGACGTCCATGTACTGGTTAAGTAACTTGGTAAACTTGAACTTCTCCTCAGGAGTATAGCATTTCCCAATGTTCACCATCTTGGGGTCTTCCTTGGTTCCTAGATTTACTTGATCAAACTCCTGAGATGAGCTTGAATCTATTGACTACTATTTGATGAATCTATCATGCTTATCAAATAGTTTCTCAAAGAAAACTAGGCCTTTGGGAATCTTATACCCTTTGAGTTGCAAGAACTCCTCACCTGTGTCTGCATTTGATTCAAGAGCTAGTTCACACTTTTGAGGTTCACTGCCTTCAAAATGCAGCCGTTCAAAGCTGTCTTTTTGCTCCAAGAAGGCAATGATTTGGTTGTCATTATTAAATACTTGTCAATGACTGGTATTATCAAGTACACTTGGCCGAAAGACCAGTTTAATCATGTACTTGTCTCCTTTTAAATTTAGGTGGGGGACCAAAAGAGTAGCTAAAATAGCTAGTGCATCTACCCAGTCATTGAATTCTTTGAAAACTATAGAGATGTTGAAAGCATCAAAGTCTTCAAGCTGGTCTCAGACTAGATTGTAGTAATGATGCAATCTTTCATTCTTGGTTTGATACAAGTTTCTCACCTAACAAACCACTAGTTTAGCATCTCTTTTAGCATGAAGGAGCTTGATGCCTTTGTTTCGAGCAACCCTCAATCCAAGCAACAGAGACTCATATTCAGCTATATTATTCATGTTGTTGAATTGCAATTTATAAGATGAGGAAAAAATATCTCCTTGAGGAGATATTAACACAACTCTGGCTCCTGAACCAATGGAAGAGCAGCTGCCATCAAATTCAAGAATCCATACCTCATTTGATACTAATTTTTTTTGAATTCTTCTTCATTCAGGGGTGGAGATACTTCCACACTTGCTTTGTGCTCAGCTAATTCTTCTACTATTCCAACTGAATGCATTTCTAGGTTGTCACCTATAAGAGCTTCATCAGATGTCTCATGAACTCCATCCATGGATAGAAAGTAGTTATCCATGCCTGAAGACTCAAATAGAATTTGAGCTTTATGTGCTGAGGTCTATTTAACCACATATTTTGCTTCCTTCTTAGGGAGTAGCCTCTTCATAACACCTTTGACTGGAATCCTCGCCTTTAATAAATCCATTCTCAATTCAACACCAACATCCTAGCAAAAAAATTTACCCAAAAAGGATGCCATATGATGTTGGGACATCAACTACCAAGACAGTCATCTTGATTCTTTTGTCTGGAAACGCTGCAAATGCAAATTAAGCATCTTTAATTTATCCCAGCAAAGGTACTTGCTTGTTTTCCATGGAGAAGCATCTACCAAAAGTCTTGGTCAATATGAAGTCAAGGGATTTAGCCACTTTAGCAGGCATGACATTGTCTGAAGCTCTAAAATCAATTACGCAATTATTTAGTTGATGTCCATTTATCAGTAATGAGACATAAAAAGGTTTAGTCATGCCAAGAGCAGCAAGGGGAGCAATGACAAGGTTGTTCCTGGTGGGTGCATTTTTGGGGGGATCATGTGTCACTTTGGGAATTGATTATTTGATAAGGACATTCTGATTTTTAACACATTGAGCCAGTCTGTCTAATTGCTCAGAATGGGACTACAAAAATTTAAATTTAGACATTTGAATTTTGGTTTTTTTATATGGTCAATGATATTAAATATTTGGAATGAGCTAGCATCATAGGATGGAAGTTCATCCTTTTGATTTTTGAAAAGAGGAGGACTAGACTACGAATTTGAAGTAGAAGGCGTAGGGGCATTTGGGGTACTTACCTTTCTTGTAATTACTGGGTCCTTTGCCTGAAAAAGGAAAGTGGATCCCTACTTAGTAATTGAAACTATTGATTGAGGTCACTCCTCTGCTTTCTCTTTATCAGCTTATTGAGTTGATTGATTCTTAGATCAGGGGAATACAACATATGACCCCTCATCTGCATTGCCTTCTCTTCTGGGTTCATCCTTATAGTTTAAAAAACCAATATGGGATTCGCCAGCTAATTCTTCTTCATCCTTAGTGAAGAGATTAGCATCATCTTCAAAATTCAACTCAGGCTACAATGAGAAATTTGATTCAGCTTCAAGATATCCAACTGCTGAGTTGTTTCGAGGTGCTTCAAGGGCAAAGTTCCTCTGTGGAAGAGGAAGGCGATTTTGTTGTCCTTGATTCCTGACAGCATTGCCTTGGTATGCATGATTCTAAAATGTCTTCTTGGGCATATCTCTGTATGCAGGGGTAGATGACATCTCTTGCACCATTTACTTTCAGAGAGCTAGCATTTTATTTGCTAGCTTTTGTACCATTGGGTTAGTGGTGACTATAAGTGAGTATTCAAAAGTTGAAGAGGTTTTACCTTTATTAGGGTCTCTCCTTATCTTTTTTGCCAAGATAAGGTTATCTTCTACCTCAGTAGCCAAGTCTTGAGCAGTAGCAAGGTCTTTGTGTCTAGCCCGTCTCAGCAAAAAACTCATTTCAGGTAGCTGTGAGTTAATGAAGAAACACTTGAGATTTTAAGGTGTTGGTTGGGCGACCATGGGAATCTTGTGCCTCAGCTTGTTGACCCTAGCAATGAAGTTCCTCATAAGTTCATGGGGTTCCTTTCTCATTTGTGTGAGTTGGGCCAGTAAGGCATCCACATCTTTTGTAGACTTGAACCTGGCTTCAAATTTATCTTTAAGTGTATCCCAGTCAGTCACTGATCTAGCCTGCAGGTGGTAGAACTAATTTACAGCAGTGCCTTGTAGTGTCTCCATGAATACCCTATCTGCTATGTCTTCAAATTTCACCCCTATTATGCCATAGGCTATGCTGAAAGCTGCAATGTGTTCATCAAGGTGAACATTCCTATCACCAAATAATTTGGAGAAATTCTTCCTTGAACTGTGTGGAAGTTCATGCAAGGGTGGAGTCAAATTGAGTGAGCCGAATGAGTTACCCCAAGGGCCTTGACCCATGATTTGATCATGTAAAAGTGGGATCACAAATCTGGGTGGAGAATGGATAGGTAAAGCTCTTCTAGCAGTAGAAAATGAAGCTCTGCTTTGTGTTGGTGGCTTGGTAGGGATAGGAGGAAGACTCATATTTCGTTGAAGGTGAGGTTGTGGAGGAAATAACTCAAAATTACTCTGTTGCACCAAATCAAAAGTAGGGTCAACAACACCTTGGGATTTTTGGCTTCTGGTATAACGTGGATTTATTAGATTGCAAAACAAAAATAGAAAAGAGTAGGATCTACTTCAAGTTGAAGTTTGAGACTTCAAACTATGTGCTCTTCTCTAGCAGAGTCACCAAAAACTGTTGGGTGAATATTTTGTCGACCAACTAACTGGTGAACAAAATAGTTCCTATCACCACAACATAGAGAGATTGGTCATCCAAAGTTGCAAGTTTACCACATCCAATGGGGACAAATCTCTCTTCTCATCAAGGGGAGGTTCCCTATTAAATATGTAGTGATATATACTATATAAATAGGTAAAAAATAACACTCAGGAGTAGAATACATCATCTATCTCTCTTCTTTCAGAGATGATGTTAACACAGAAAGGAGAAAAATCCTAGTGGAAACACTTAAGGCACTTTTCTTCTTTCAGAAGTGTTCTTGCAGAGAACAGCAAGATTTTCTTTCAGGTAGTAAAAGTAACTGGTGACAAAAGGGTGCAGTAACTAGTAGGATGAAACAGAACACAAAGTTTCCACCTTAACTGCCCAAAGAGTATAACACAAAGGATAATGGGGGCACAAAGTCATCTCAAAATCCCCAACATAAAAAGGAAAAAAAAATACATGCTGAAAGCAATTATGAAAGCACAAAGTCTTCCCACAATTGGCTTTAAGACACCTTTCTTATTACCATCACTAATTTTTCTTGTCAAATTAAATAAATAAGAACACATTCAGAAGATAGACATAAGAATAATCTTCTAAAATGATACAAGCCAAAATATCACAAAGTCTGCAAACAACTTGCTTTCTCATTCAAATAAAATGAAATGAAATTACAATCTGAGCTCAAAGTCTCAGTATTCTTCTTTCAATTGGGCATATTTTTGCTCCTATAAAAATGAAAAGTCTCTCTTACAAATAAGATAAATTACAAACTTATAGCAACTACACAAGGCTTGGTGTTCTTTCCCATCGGACGGCCCATGCTGCAGTCAACATCTTCAATGTGCCTTCAGTTTTGTTTGGAGGGACCATGCTGGGAACAGTGTATTGCCATAACTATGGTGTGTCCATTCTTCCAATATGTCTCTTTTTAGTATGGAATGTCTGGTCCTTTTTTTGATATCTATGTAACTGTCTAATTCATCATTACTTTATGAAATAAAAATAGGCTTGTGTCCTTGATTTGGTGTGCTCAAAAGTCTAATTCTACTTGATCCACTGTTCCACCTACTAAAAATAACTCTTAAATATATTTTTGGTCCTTTAGTCTCGCTAATCTCTCTCCCCTGTATCAATTTGAGTCTTCAAGCTCTCTTTTCAGTTAGTCACTTGATTCTTCCTTTAAATTTTGCACTTTATTTGAATTTCCATGGATATTCCCTTTAAATTTGACATCCACAAGACTTTCAATGGTTTCCAGCTGCTTGAACCATGTTGAACCTTGAACACGTGAACCTATTAAAGTTCATGGTTCATTGGTTCATTTTTTCTCTTTTGTTCCATCGCTTCTTGGTTTAATCGCTTCCCCACTTCTTGGTTGAACCATCCGTTGAACCACCTGTTTGCTACTTTTTTTTCTTGACTAAGGCTGCCTTTGAACCTTTTGAACCTATGAACCATTGAACTTTGAACTCTTTCAGTTCAAGGTTCGTTCATTGGTTCATTCTATCTCTTTTGAAGCCCTTTTTGTCTAAGTCTTTGAAGGTTCCTTTCTATGTCTTTGTTCAGCCTTTGGAATGTCCCAAAGGGAAGGTGTCCCTTTGGGATTTTTAAAATGGTCCTTTCTATATCATCAAGTGCCCCCCACAAGGGTACCTATCCTTCTAGATTTTTTGGGTGGATTTTAGGCTTCAACTTCCCTGGTGGGTTCTTTGCTTCTTCAGTGGGCTTTTGGCTTTCGAGCTTTTTCTGTCGGGCAAAAAGCCCGAAAGAATTCCTTTGGATAAAATGTCTAAAGGAAAGTTTCTATTACTTAGCCATTTTTTCTTTTCCATTTCTTTGAACTTTCTCTTTGAGTGAATTCTTTCAGACAAAAATTTCAAAGGAATTTTGCCTTAAACATTTTTTCGAGAAAAGTTTTTCCAAAAGAATTCTTTCAGCCTCTTTTACTTAGCCATTTTCTTGGGGGATTTCCAACTTTTGTCTGCTTTTGCTCACTGACCTCTGCAAGGGCACTTGTTCCTTTGGCTTTGGGGTAGCCCCTTGAACCTACTGATTGAACCAACTTTGGTTCAACAGTTCAATGGTTCAATCAATTCATTCTTTGTTATTTGGCTAAGTCTTTTTAACCTTTTGCACCAAGCGCGTTGAACCAATTGGTCGTTGAACCTGTTGAACCTTTGAACCAAAGTGGTTCAAAGTTTAATGGTTCAAGCCTTTGTTCTTTATCATTTGTCGATTGAACTCTTTTGATTAAACTCTTTTGATTGAACTGAGGCACTGAACCAATCTTGGAAATGACTAAGTGTTAAAAACTTGTTCTTTTGATTGAACTCGCTTGTAGAAGCCTTTTAACCTGTTGAACTTGCTAATCCTTTTACTAAAAAAGTTTGAAAAATGATGAATTTGAAAGCTCAGAACAAATTTTGAGAAGGGAAGAGAGAATTTTGGTCTGTGCAGGGCCAAAATAGTCTGTAAGTTGTCCCAAAAATGAGTGACATTTTTCAGGGACAACAGGGTTAATGGAGTTTTATTCTTATTCTAGTTAAGGGTCCAGACTAATAAATTAGCAAAGAATATAATGATAAATATAATCTTGATTTGTGTAATTATTTATCTTTTTCACCTTTATAAAAATAGAAATAAATAAGAATAAATATAACTTAGCTAGAAAATAAACTAAGACACTTGATACAAAGGTTGAAAATGGCTATGTAAAACTGGAAAGATGTCATAAACCTAAATCTAGATTTTGTTGGGAAAAAGGATAGGAGTGCCAAAAGCTAGACACTTTAGTGTCTAATGTTGTTATCTGCTCTTACCATTGTTTTCCAAATTGACTACAAAAACCTAAAACTTTATGGGTAGTTACATTATGTGTGTGTGAGCATGCTTGTGAAAAATTAAGCACTAGTTATTAATGAAACTTGCTATTGAGCTGATTTTGTTTCAAACCCTAACCCTCCATCATACTTGATAAAATGATATTTGAGTCACTTGAGAAAGGGGAGGTTATTGTGTGAGATGTATTAAATGTGAAATCCACACCCCTTATGTGGGCATGTTACCTAAATACCAATAATCAAAAGAGGGATCAAGCCATATGTAGATATCCCACCTAATGTGCTTTGTGAAATAGTGTGATATACATGCAAATGCTAAATTGATAGTGTTTGAGGTGGCTAGGGATTGGTATGAGGATTTGAGTAGTCTTGTAGCTGTGTTGGGTGACTATGTGTAAAGAATAGGAAAGTTTGCTCTAGTGCTTTATTTATATTCTTGCTTACTATGTAAGGTTTTCCACCTCTCCCACCTAATGTGCTTTGAGTGGGATTTTATAGGGAATAATTGGTCATGGGTCAGATGTATTTGCACTAGACCAATATAATTAAGGATAAGGACCAAATGAAAATGATAATTGGAGCTTAAAGTGAAAATGGATAACAAAACCAAAAAGTGGATGTTTTGGTGTCTGATGCTATAGTCCAAATGGGACGCTCCTATTTTATAGGCTCAAGACCTAGGGGAATAGAATTGGTATAGGGAATACTATTTGGTTGAGGTGGAATGACCATTCAGAAGGTTCTAGATGACTATCAATGTGCAAAAAGGTGTCAATAAGGGTCATGAGGGCATGCAAAAAAGACATATGGATGGGGTGTCACAAGCCACACTCAAACTATCAATTTGGACATTTTATATTGCTATATCTACCCCCTCCTTTATTCTAGTGATGCAATAAAGTGAAATATTAGGATAAAAGAAAAATAGAAAGCATACCTAAACTTACCTACAAGGGTGAAGCCCATGAAGATGTGTGATGTTGAGTGTGCATAGAGAGAGCATAGCATGAAGCTTAAATATATAAAATAAAATAAGGACCAAATCAATTCTTACTAGACACAATATGTCTAAAATAAGAATGTACAAAGTTTAGGTAAAAGAGAGAGTAAGAGAATGAAATGAATGCACTTCATTAGGCACGTAAACCAATAAAAAACTTGTGATGTTGAGTTATGTTTAGTGATGTTGAGTGATGATGAGTGTGTGTTATACCAAGAGTAATATCATGAATGGAGTTGAGTGCTCAATTCCCTGAGGGTGGCTCAATAATACAAAGGCTATCCCTTTGGCTCCATCGTCACCCACTATATAGTGAAACTATGTGATCATGTATGTGTCAATGAATGTTTGGACTATGTGTCTAATACATTTGAGTAGGTGGCTCAAGAATACAAAGGCTAGCTAGTCTTTGGGCTCCATTTTTGCCCACTAAGTGTGAAATATGAATTAATATCAGTATAAATATGTGTCATATGAGATGGCTCATGAATTCTTTGAATGCTCTGTAATCTGAAAATGTGGCATGGATATCCAAATGTGTACTGAGAACTAGGCTAATTTTGGCCACTCTAAAAGGTGGAAATTAGGCTTATATGAAAGCCACTCCAAAACTGAGAACTAGGCTTATAAGAAAGCCAATCCAAAATGATGCCAATCACCTACAAATGGAATAAGGCACACAAATACTGAGGATACCTAGTTAATACAATGAACTAGAAAGAAAAAAAAAGGTAAATGTGTCATGCATATTGCTCCCAATCACTAGTGTCTGTAATATGGATTAGAATCTAGAAGTTATACCAACTTCCCAATTAAAAACTGAAAGTGAGAGCCATCATGCTGCACATGATGCCCCCTGTATCTAGATAATTTGAGTAAAATTATACTAAAACTACACAATCTAAACTAAACTATAGCTGACAAAACTATAATTGACCTTACCTTTATGTCTATTTCTAAAAAAATTGGGTTTTCAGCTGTTTGGATAAGAGCACTAAAAAGTGGACATTTTACTATATGGTGATGTATTCCAAATGGGGTGCTCTTGTCCTTTCCTAATTCTGAAGACTATTTTATGTTTGTCACTATTTTTCTAGTCTATTATACAAATTTTGAAATCTGATTGTTGTTCTAAGTGTAATGAAAACTAATTTTTGATTGGTAAAGGGATTTGATATATGTAACAAAACCCATATTTATTACCCCCTCTTCTAAGGGTAGGAATGAATACCCTACAATGACATCCCTTAGAAGAAAAAGCCTTATGAGCATGTTATGTTGTGAAATACATGATATAGCAATGATAATCCAAAATATGTCTCAAGATATAGCATAGTTTGTATTGGAGATTTTTAGATCAACAAGGGTATGCCTATATAGATGTAAAAATGTAATAGCATGTGTAGTATATTGAACTAAAACTATAAATCTAGTTAGCTGTCAAGGAGGGATGGAGCATGATGTCCATCATGGCATGTAAGAAGTCAAGATAATGTTGATGTGGATTATGGCATTACAAAAAATTGAGAAGCAAACAAGCACACATGGAAAGAATCATACAAAAGAGGCCAAGGGGCCAAGCAAACAAGGGACATGGGCACATGTCACTCAAACTGGCAAAGCAAGCATAAAAGGAATATTTAAATTCCCACATACACATAAAATTGCAAACAAGCAAGATTGGTAAAAGGGCCATAAGCACATACAAGATTACAAATAAAGGACATTGGCAAATGTCCTAAGGCACACACAAGTAACAAAAGAAGAACTAAGAAATGCAATCACATCTAGCTACTCAAAGCAATAAAAAAAGGCATGCAAATACTAGAAATACTATCACATATAAGTGATCAAAGCAAGAAGTGAAAGTATGCAAAACATGTAGTACAAGACTAGTTAGATGCTAAAAAATACCAAAATGATATATACTAGCGAGTGTCAATAGAATAATCTATGTACGCTAGTAAGTAATGTACATCAACATGATAACTAGAGTGTGTGGTATAAGAATGACATAAATTGGATGGTGTAGTCATGTAGAAGATGCCCTTAGTTGGTAGATATGTCTATGTATGTCTCAAATGTAAAACTAGGATGCCCCCTCAATGGGTAGAGTGAAGCAATCAAGGATCTGAGTGTCACTGTACACACTCATAGAAGATCAAGTGAAGAATGGTAATGTAGATAAAGTGACAAATAATAGCATAGAATAACAAAATGTAAGTCTAACATGGTAGTAGAAATGTAAAGCATGGATAATGCATATATTTGAAAAAATTTTGGCATTTTGAGTTATTTGAATGTTGTTTTATTTTTACATATTATATTATTTTTGGTATTTTGAAATATTTTATTGTAAAATTATTCATAAGGAAACTATGTGCAAGAAAGCTAAGAAATTATGTATAACTAATTAGAAAGAAACTACGTGTAATTAAGTATAAAAAAACTATGTAGAAGAAAGTATAAATAAACTATGTATAATAATGTGAGTAAAGAAATATGTACACAATGACGTAAAGGACTAATCTAGAGGGGGTAAACATCTCAAGGATGGAGCCTGCTAAGGATGAAGATGGAGGAAGGGATCACATCCATCATCAAATGCCTCAAGATCACCATCATAAGTATCATCATATGTCATAAGCTCTGTATACATGATGGATGTCTCCTCAGGTGTCAATAAGATCTATGATCTTTATATAGTCAGAGATATATCACTCGTAGTGGTGTCATCCTATCGAAGGAAAAATGAGGGTTGCTCTGGTGGTGAAGATGTTGGTTCTCCTCTGGGGTGTTTATCTCTAGTAGTAGGCAACCTCAATAGAAGTGGCAGAGTTGGTGCTAGTGGTGATATAATCTAAATAGTACCCTGAACCTATAGTTTATCCAATCTTTATTATAAATTTGTACATGAGTTTGTGTCATGGCCTATGATTCTATGAAAGAGACAAAATGGGTGACCATCCTATTGTGATAACTTGACAATAGATTTGTGTCATACTTTAGGTAGTGTGATTAATCCATGATCAATTAACATCTATAGCATAATCTATGGTTAATGATGTGTGCTACCCACCTGAATCTAAATGACTAGCTCTATATCCATAGAGGTAACCATGCAAACTGTATGTACCAAGTGATTTATTTATGGCCACAAATATGGAATATATCCTATGAGTGTAGTTCAAGATGCTGAGAGTCATGCATGATGTATGATGAGGGCTCTAGAGTCATATTGATACTCTCTTAGGCCAACTAGTGTAAACTCAATCCACACAAATAATCATTTATGAGTTTGGGTGTCATATCATCATCTGAAGTAGCTTGGGAATATATATCAACATCATGCACATATGGTAACTTAGAATTGACCATAAGGGGTAACTGTGATATGGGAGTCTCATCAACTATAGTAGGAGAAGATAATGGTGATGTGAGAGTATTTTTAACTAGTGAAGTGACTGTGACTACCTGAAAAGTTGTATCATAGAATCAACTATGACTATTAGAACTATTGTCAGTGATTACGTAATTGTAAAATGTATAAGAACTGTGACTAATTAAGTACCTAAAATGATTGAAGATGTTATAACTAGCTGAGTATCCAAAGTTGAGGAAACAACTATAAGTGGAAGAGTGTGAGATGTGCTAGTCTCTCCTACTTCATATATATGTATCTGGTCAAGAGAGATATGATGAGGTGGTGACTAAACTATGATATGAGGTGTCCCATCTAGTGAAATAGTCAAATATGACTCTATAATTATACAATATTTGAATGGTTGGTTATCTATTGGGCATGTGTATTGTTATCTTTCATGGAGGAACTTAACACATCAATGAAGAGTGAAAGGAACTACGCCCATAGCATGTATCCAAGGTCATCCAAGTAAAAGGTTATAATGAAGAGGACCTGGCATGACCTAGAACTATGTAGAGAGATTTTTGGGCCCTACCATGATATCCAAAATAATGGTGCCTAATGTCTATCATGGTATATCATCAAACCCTCTAATGTTATTATATGACTTCTGCATGGAAGCTATATATATGCCCATGGTTTGTAAAAATGTAATATTACATATATTAAGTCTAGAACCACTATCAACTATAACTCTCTTAACTACACTAGTTTTAACTTGAGCTTGTATGAACAATGATAAGTTCTTATCAATAATAGTCTGAGAAGTCATCTCCTCATGATTAACAGAAATAGCATCTTTTGTAGTTTTTAATGTGTTTACTATTGATGCAAAATAAGAAGGCTCTGAATCAATGGGTATAGAAGTCTGAGTGAGTGCCTGATAAAGAATGTCCTTAAACACATTTTATTTCTAAATTAATTCTAACATGGAAATCTTAGCCTAAGGCAAGAGGGAATAAGAGGGTGGCATAGTTCCTGACTAAGGATAGAAGGCATGTTGGCACATCGAGTAATAGCTTTAACCACATTATCTACTAGCCATATAGGGCTAGTAGTATTTATGGGAGGAGAGCGAAGATAATTGATAGGTCAAAGTGGTGGATGGACAAAGGGTGTCAACTGGGATCTCTAGTGATGGGTAGTGACCTAGGGAAGAATAAAATGGACCATGCAACATGACTCAACACGATATAGAGGTTCCAAGGGAGGTGAGGCAAGAGGTATCTTAACATGTTTAGCAATAACTTTTTTAATATCCTTCCATATTATAAAAGTAAGCATGAAAGGGAAAGAATGAAGCTTTGCATTAACATATGGCAAACTTCATCATTCATATACATGATAGGACCGAGTATGGACTCTATTGTTTGTAAGAAATGTTTTGAAATAAGTGATCCATTTTTTATTTAATGTGAAATCTAATTTATAATAGGGTAATACCTCAAAAAGTAAAGGGACCTAGTATATTCAACTAGGGTTTGAAAGAAATGATTTTTTAAATTACTATGGTGAATTTTAAAAATTAAATACAAAATTTTGATTTATATATCCAAGAAAAATTAGACAAATATTGATAAAATCAGTAAGGAATTTTTCTTAGGGTTTTTGCATGCAAACGAAGTAAGTCAGGTTCACCAAATGATTTAACTTGTTTAGGAATAATAGAGTTTTATTCCTATTTTAGTTAAGGGGTCTAGATTAATAAATTAGTACATAATATAGCAATAAATACAATCTTAATTTGTGTAATTATTTATCTCTTTCACCTTTCTAAAAATAGCAATAAATAAGAAGAAATATAGCTTAGCTAGAAAACAAATTGAGATGGCTAATACAGAGGTTGAAAATGGTTGTGCAGGATAGGGAAGGTGTCATAAACCTAAATCTAGATTTCATTGGGCAAAAGGACAAGAGCACTAAAAAGTGGGCACTTTGGTGTCTGATGATGTTGTCCATTTTTTGCCACTATTGTCCAAACTGATCACATAGACCTAAAACTTTTTGGGTAGTTGTGTTGTGCCTATATGAGCATGCCTATGAAAAATTAAGCATTGGTTGTTGATAGAACTCACTATGGAGCTGATTTTGTCTTCAAACCCTAACCCTCCATGATACTTGATAAAATGATATTTAAGTCACTTGAGAAAGGGGGAGGTTAGTGTGTTAGATGTACCGAATGTTCAATCCACACCCCTTGTGTGGGAACGTTGCCTACATACCAATACTCTGAAGAGGGATCAAGCCATATGTAGTTCTCCCACCTAATGTGCTTTATGCAATAGTGTAATGCAGATACAAATGTCAAATTGATAGTGTTTGAGGTAGCTAGAGATTGTTATGAGGATTTGAGTAGGTTTGCAACTATGTTGGGTGATTGTGTGCAAAGAATAGGGAAGTTTTTTCTAGTGTGTTATTTATATTCTTGCTTGCTTTGTAAGTTTTGCCACCTCTCCCACCTAATTTGCTTTGAGTGGGATTTTATAAGGAATAATTAGTCATGGGTGAGATGTATTCACTCTAGGTAGACCTAATTAAGGGTAAAGACTAGATTAAAATGGCCATTGGGGCTCAAAATGCAAATGGATAAGAGTGCCAAAAAGTAGACACTTTGGTGTCTAGTGTTATAGTCCAAATGGGGTGTTCCTATCCTACAAGCTTGAGACCTAGGGGAATAGTATTGGCATAGGGAATGTTGTCTAGCTGAGGTGGAATGACCATTCAAAAGGTTCTAGATGATTGACAATAAGCAAAAAGGTGTCTAGAAGGGTCACAAGAGCATGAAAAAAGGACTTATGGATGGGATGTTATAAGCCACACTCAAACCACCAATTTGGACATTTTATATGACTACACCTTGTCCAATCGGAGGAATCATGATTGGGAGGTTATCTTTTGTGAATTTGTTTATATTTTTAGTACTAACAAAATAAACTAATTCTCTCTTGTAATCTTGGTTTACACGATCACTATCTCATGCTTTCTCATAGATATACATGCCTAGATCATGATTTTTCATAGTCCTCCACACATACTTCCACATCAGTCATGTCATCGTATATACGTGTATACACTTATCTTATCCTATTAAATTCATGTGTCATATTGATCTGATCGTGTGACTTACAAAGTGTCATTTCTTGGCCTATAACATGTTGATATCTCACCACCATGTAATTATAAGACCAATCATCACTTAGGAAGGAAGATGATAGGACTCATAACCATATCATTTATAATCAACAACAATTGGAATTGTCTCTTTTATTTCATGTATAAATATGTAATAAATGCATCTAGATAAGGGTTGATACCATACATATTTGTAACAATATATAACATGATCTATGTATGTATTATGTCATACACACACTGTAAATAATTATACCATTCCCTATTCATTCATATTGAATATAAGTTACATTTTTACAAGTATAAGACTTCTAATTTATTGAAATGTGTGTTTTCTTTGTCTAAGTATTTTTGCACATGTCCACTTTATATAACCATACATGTTATCTCTAATGCATGGTTATCCCCCACATGCCTACTCTTAGGCCCCCATAGCACAAATCATTTGAAAAAGAGTCATTAGTGGGAGAGGGGAAATATTGACCCATAACTATTGGGATTGACTAGAGATCCTAGCCCATGTTAGTCGGTTCTTACTTAGGGAAGGTAGTGAATTTGAAATGTCTATATAGATTCTTAGAGGGGTTCTTAGCAATTTATAATATTTATGTAGGTGTAAAATATCAACTTATAAGGAATGGAATGTACAAGTACTTAGCATAGAGTGAGGTGGTGAAATATGACCAATTTAAGGGCTCAAATCAAGTGAAGTAAATGTAGGCCAAAACTAATATTATCAAGTATTCATGACCAATTTTGAACATCTAAAAGGTTTAATTAATATTTAAAATGGGTCAAATAATAATAATGTGTCCCAAATTTTGGAGTAAAGATACCACATACACTTTCAATCTCCACTCAAAATATTTTAAGTTTGGTTCATTGATGTGTGTTTTAGATTATACATGTAAAAACCTAGTTCAAATACATTTTTCAAATTTTAAAAAAATCTTTAAGTATTTTTTAGGATTAATTTTTGAATTATTTCTTACAAGGGACACAATATTATACTTTGATCCAAACATTAAACACATATGAGTACCTATGTATCTCAAGATAATTTACTAATTATATTACAAGGGTGTTGCATAGAGTGGGTTGTGGTGGGTCCAACATTTGTGCTACCACACTGTTGAGGTCAACATACCCCCATTTTTAAGAAATAAGGACTCTTGTGTCAAATTGAGTAAATTTGTACCTTGAAATAGAATATTCATTGGATCAAAGTGTCATTAGCATGTTTGCACATTATTTTATTTGAAGATCACCCACATCTAGTATGGTTAGCATATTTATGCATAATTCTGGTTTGCCCTTATTTATAATTGCTAACTTTGAATCTTTATGTTTTCCATTTTTAAGTCTAATAAGGTCTACTTGGAATGAACAATGCTTGAATTTCATGATTTTAATGTTAACTTCATTCTTTACTAGCCTTTGGTCTATTGGAAATCAAGTCAAATTGATAAACCCTTAGGTTAAGTTTAATCTAAGTACTCGATTTGAATATGGCAGGTACTTTTTATTCAGAAACATTTTAAATAACACTATGGACTTGGTTTATTTTTATCTTAAGGCTTAGTCATGTTTTTTAACATGACCAAACCTTAGTCTAACAACCATGCTTGTTCCCTTTTATGTCTCGAGATCCCTTCATCCTTTTATTGTTCTTGTAGTCCAAGCTAAATGTAAGGTCCTTTTGTTATGTTTCTAACTTTTGGGACTTATGTTTTAGGCATTTCTTTTTCAAACTAATCTTTTGACAACATTTTCCCCACAATAATTTTTCTGAATCATACCCTTCGGCTTTTTGAAAGTTTCCTTTGGCTTTTTGAAAATGCCCTTCAGCTTTTTAAAAGTGCCCTTCGGATTTTTTAAAGTACCCTTTAGCTTTTTTGTTAAGGACACTTTATCTTCCAAACATACCCTTTAATATTTTTGAAAATGACCCTTTAAACTTTTATCATCAGGCTTTTTCTCTTATGAAAAAAGCCCAAAACAATTCCCCGTAGTAATCTTGCCAATGCAGTTTTCCCAAAATAGAGGCCAAAAGGCACATACCCTTCAGAACTTTGTGTAACTTACCCTTTGAAAGGTTTTTCAAGGACACTTTACCTAAAAATTTTCATTTAAGAATTTTCAAAATGGCCCTTTTCCCTCTGAGATTACCCTTCGAGCTTTCTAAAAATGCCCTTCAAAACTTTTGAAAGTGCCCTTCAGAATGTATTTAAAGTGCCCTCTGGATCTTCTGAAAGTACCCTTCAGACCTTTTGAAAATGACTCTTTGGGATTTTTGTCATCACTGCTTTGACCTACAAAATAATTTTCCTAAGACAATCTCCTAGATAAATTGATTTCATTAGACTCTTTTGTGCCAAAACCATTTTAATATGTTTTTAAACTTAGCCTAAGACTTTGGATTGAAGCCTTATTTATTAATGCGAATGAGAACATTAATCTAGGACTTTAGCTTAAATTTTTAATATTCTCGTGCCCTAACTTCAATATTTCCTATTGTTTGTAGGAACCATTCTCACTTGGATTAATGGACATGTTTTTAGGATGATCATGGCTTCACCCCCTTCCAATGTTGCTAAAACTTATTGCTTGTGTTGTAACATCAACAGAATATCATTTGGGAATAAACATGTATAATGTTTTTGTGCTTCAATGTTAAATTGATATTTATTAGCCATTGTTTCAAGATTAATTGGATACATTTTTAATCCATGTCTAATGTTTTAACCTAGGTCCCCTTTTGAATTAAATTTAAACTTGCACGGGAATAATTATCCATGCTATAGACTTAGCTTAAAAACTCTATGCTATGTCTCTTTTATATCCCATGACCCCTTGGTCTATTTTAATATTAACATGGTCTAACTAATGTAGGGTCTCCTTTATTATCCTAGACTTAGCCTAAAGTTGTAAATTGCATTTATGCAATAAAAACATTAGGCTAAACCTTAAGCCATGTCTTCTATATATAGGGTCCTTTTTTATTATGTTTCTAGCTTAGACTTAAAACTCTATGCTATATCTCTTTTATTTTCATGGGGTCCCTTTTATTATGCTCAAAGCTTACCTTAAATGTTCTCAGCCTAAGGTCTTAAGTTGTGTTTATTTAACATGAAATAAAACCGTAGTATGAAAACTTTTTACTAAGTTTTGTATGTTCCTCAAACTTTACTTAAACATTGTGCATCTCTATAGGATCTATGATATGCATTTTCTCGAGCAAGATTGATCTAATGGAGTGTGGCCAATAAAAATTTCAATGACACCCCTGATATAGCGAGAAGGTGACAAGTGTCATGGTTGTAGCCAAGGAATAACAAATAGCCAATAGCAGCCTACCCCTCAGATCAAGATCTAATGATGCACATTTACATAGATAGAAATAATCTGATAGTGCACAAAACACATAGACTTTTCAATAAAGCTTTAAAGGCCTACTAACCACCATGGGTAAAAAAGGCATTTCTCGATAGAACTGATAGAGTGCAAAATGAACCAAAAAATGACAAGGGGAAAGCTCAGCAAAGAGTCCGAGGACATGTTCAAAATTGATCGACGTGTAGACATCAAAAAATGTCCATGCATATGTCAAATAAAATTCATGTAGATGTCAATTTTAAGCTCAGTAAAAAAAATTAGAGATGTACTTAAAATTGACGGTTATGAGAAATCAAAGACATTCACATGGATGTCAAATGATGATCACATGAATGTTAATTTTAAAATAGCAGAGACCCCCAAACACAAGTTTAAAATTAGCAGTCATGTGATCATTAAATACATTCATGCAGATATCATATGATGGTCACACGGATGTCAATCTTAAGACAGTTACTTGGATCCAAAATGTCTAAAGATCTATGGACTACATTAATTCATGCAAATGGATCAAATGGTATGAGATCAAAGTTGTTTTTTAATAGGCAATGATCATATTTTGTACATATATGAGTAGGATGCCAAGATGGTGCCATGGAGATGCCACATCATAGCCATGTGGGTACAATGTGCCGAATTGGATACCTTACGAACTTGGCAATATAAAGGAGAGCTTGAATTATCATCTATCTAAAGATAATTTTATCTAGGGTCTATCAATGAGTAGTCTAATATGCCATGTTAGCTTGAAAGAGGGTTTTTTAAGGGAAAATGAAATTCTATTTTTACCTTGGAAGTAGAAAAGAGGATTACCCTAGGCCAAGAACATCAAAGAACCATGAAGACTCTAGCAACACAAAGGGTTCTCAAAGATTAAGTAACTCAAGAATATTCTTCTTATAGCTAAAAAATTATCCATTTTGAAAGTATAATATTTTGTTTTTAAAGGCATGTGTGGTTTTTGAAACACATTGCCTGTAGATCAGTCCATTGGGAAAGTCTAGTGTATTTCTAGAACTTTTATGGAAAGGATACTTGTGCTATACACTTATACTTTTTTTATTGGATATGACTGACTAACATGCTTCCTTTCACCTTATAAAACGAGCATTGTCAATTGTAATGAGGGAGGGATTTTTTGAGCCAAAACTTATGTAAACATTTAAGCAACTAATACAAGTGAGGAATTCTACAAAGATTGTCCATATTTATTTGTGTCATTTGTTATTATGGTTTCTCTCTCACTTGCTTGTTCCTATTTCCAGATTTGAATGGTTATTATGAAGTTTGTGTGTGTACCATTTAATTACAGATCTGTTAACTTGTGTCAATGCTAGGTTGATTGAAAGTTCTTATGTTCATTTCATTTATTTTACTCTTCTTACATTTGGGTTAATGCTTTTTACTTGCAGGGCTAAATCTTTAAAGTAAACTTAGTTCTTATTTGCATTTTTTCTCATTCATTAGATGGTTGCTTGATGTGTGATAATATTTAAGCTCATGCTACACATTGGTTAAGTACATGCTTGGATGATATTTGAACTTCATCATAGTGTTTGGGAAGAAGATTAGAAATAACTCTTTTCTACTTTACCTTTCCTTTTGCTCCTTTCTTTTAACCCAATCATTCTAGTTTAATTTTCATTGTAAATACCCATCATAAATTAATCTTTAGATTAGAATTTGATCATAATTCACCATTATTAGCATAGATATCTCATATTTTACATAGATTTGACTTTGGCCATGGTGGATCCCAACCATCAAATATTATGAAATAGTTCACTTGTTTTGCTTCTATTTCGTCAACAGATAACAAGATTATCACAACCTGCAACTCACACACTGAATTCTTGAAATTCTAAAATGAGAAGTGTTTTTGAACACCATGGGCACATGTGATACATATTCAGGCACCAACAAATAGAACTTCATTGGTGCTAGAAGGAGGGTTCATTAGATCTATGTAGATTTAAAGTAATTTTGCTCATTTTTATGAATTGTGTTCAAATATTGGTGTAACCTTTACAAAATTGTGTCAATCTTTGTCTAATTGTGTAAAGAACATTGATATTTTTGGTCTTTGACCCATCTTTGTGCTTCTTTTAAATAAATATCAGTGTTCTTTGAAGGTATATGCTTAATTATGGTAAAAATGGCTTAAGCTTTATCAATTAAACAAGTTTAAGGTTAGTAATAGCAATTTTTTATAAAGATTGACTAGTTCTTTGTAAATTTGAGCATTCATCAATCTAGACATATCTTTGAGTTTATTTAGTTAAATATAGTTGTGTTTTACATGTATTTGTAAAAAATTGTCTTAGCATGCAAACTTAATCATTGTACTTTATAAAGATCAGTTTCATGTGTTGTATTCTAAACAGGTGTTAGGGTCACACACCAAAATTTCCAAAAGTGAGACCATGGTGAGCGTAAACTTTCAAGGTCTAAACCAAATTCACCAAGTCATGGTGTTCATGTGTTCAAGGTATGGCTTGGATAAGTCATTCTTTAATCAATATGCCAGGTATAGTACATGATCTTCCTCAAAATCTTGAAAGTTATTTGCCTTCTTTCAGTCCTAATAATGTTTTCACTAATGAAGAACATAATAAATCATTCAAGGTTGCTTTGAGATTGTTAAATGTAGTTTATGAAGATGGAGTGAGTAGATTGTTCCCATTCACTTTCATAGATGTTGTATATGATTATTTTATCAACCTACCTAAGAATTACATTACTAGTTGGAATGGATTTAATAATATTTTCATTGACCAATTTGTTACAACTATTAATCCATGCATCCTTTACCAACAGTTCACATAGTTAAGAAGGATTTTAATGAGACCATAAGAGCATTTAATTCTAGGTTCCAAAATATGTTTATAAGGACCATGGCCCCATATAAACCTAATGTGGACTTGGATTTAGAGATTTACATAGATGACGTAAACCCCATGACCTCAATGTTCTTGAAAAGATCTACAAATGTCATCAATACATTAGCATTGGCTTATGTTGAATCTATGATAATTAATGACCAAATGCAACCCCAAGGTCAAATGACAAACTCCATCTCTAATTCTAATCATAATATACCTACTCTAAACCAACCTCTAGTTTGGGACAATTTATTATTGAGTCATCCATATCTTGGCCAAAACTGAGGGTTCCTAAATAACACTACTAGTGGGCTTCATCCACAAAATCATGAAACTCCAATGCCCACAGCTAGTAGTAATGCTCCAGTTCATGAGCCCAAAATACCAAAAAAATTCAAATGACTTGATATTAGAAATGGTCTAAAAATTGAGCACTAACTTTTTTCAGTTGCAAAAACAAGTAAGAAATACAAGGGAGGGCTCTAATAGAAACTATGGTTCTCAAAGGTTCAATAAGCCTCCAAATGGGTTTATGATAAAATCAATAATGGATCATCTAAAAACATACAAATGAATTGCTATGATATATATTTTATTGATCATTTCAATGTTTTTGAAACATCTCAAGGTGAAAGGGATATAACTAAAATTGTGCCTAACCAAGACAATATTGTAGGGGCATCTAGCTTTGTAAGGACATCTCAAGGTTTCATGATAGAGGATTTTAATTTTCCATTTGAAGAGGAAAGTGAACCTAAAGATACTCTAGAAGAAAGAACAACTCTTCAAGATGATCAACCCCTTGAACAAGATCAGATACAAACTAACTTTTCTTCAGAAGATAGCTATGAGGACACTTCATATGAAGTCACTAGTAAAATAGAGGATATTGTTGGATAAGATGACCATGGGCAATAATTACCCCAAGATTTCTTAAAATAAATTGAGGTGTCCCAAAACTAGATGAGCTAGAACTTGAAAGAGTTACCTTTCTTCATCGAGGATGAAGATGAAATGGGTGAAACAGATTAGGAATTGTCATATAACTTCATCAAAAGGTTAAGAGTATGAGACCAACATGTTTATGATGGTAAGATTCTATATGAAAATCATTCAATTGATCAAGATGAAAAAGCCTTTTGGGATGACTTGGAAGATTTTTGTGCAAAGATTGGTAGTCCATTTCCACCTCAAAAAGAATCCAATAAAGACACCAGTCTAAAGATACTATTTGAGCTACCATTATTGAGTGAAGATGATATAAGCCACTATCTATCTATGGATGAAGTAGAATTAGCACTCCTATTACAAAGTAGAATAATCTAGGAGGAAGATGATTAGGTTTTAAACCCATATCTTTAATTCATGTATTGGATAATGGAGGTGAGAATTCAAGCTACATCATACAAAATCCATGAACACACAAGTGCTCCCATATGCAAGATTCCATAAAAAAAAACATTTATACTTCAAGGTTATATAGTAGACTAAAAAAATTTCCATTTGATCCTGGAGGCGATCACCTTATGAAGTTAGTGTAGGGCTTAGTTTAGTTTCTTTCCTATTTTTTGTGTCTTGCTTTTCTCCTTCACATCCCTTGTTTATATATAATGCATATCTATATTTGTCTGTTTTCTCTTTCTTTGTTCCTTACTTTTAAATAAATCCTCTTAGATAATCCTTAGCTCAAGCTTCACTTGATTGCTTAGGAAATCCATAATTTATAAATCTAGGTATGAATCTTAAGTGTATGCTAACCATGGATTTGAAATATGAGTTCGATGTTATAGTTTAGATAAACTAGTAAGGACTAATGGATAGGTTGGTTATTCCACGAGTTTTTAAACCTTGTTTTGATCGAGCTTGGTTTTAATATGGATTGCACATATGGGATGAAAGCTTGAGTTATTAGGACATAGTCATGCTTGCACTTAACAAACATCCTTGTCGAGGACAAAGGTTACAACCATAGGTGATTGTCTGTATATCAAACATTTGACCAAATCCCTAAACCTAGCTAGCCTAGTTCCCAACCTTTACTAGAAAGCCAAAATGATCTAAAAAAGACAAAAATAAGAGATTATTACAAAATCACATTCTTTCCAAGCAAAGGTGATTCTTGTAATCTCCATAGGGGATATGGACACTTGGCTGATAGTGGAGCGATACATTGAGTAGAGCCAAAGGCATATCCTTTGGGGCTATGGATGTTTGGTTAGTAGCAGAACAATGCCCAAGCCTTCCCTTAGCTAAATCATGATTCTTAATAGATATCTAAACATGTTGTAAGTCAATGTTAATGATTAAAAGCACGAAATATGTAATTTTTTCTTTAAATCCCATGGCAAATAATAAGTGGAATTAAAGCACACACATCGTATGACTAGGTTTTGATGTTTGATCTTAATTTTATAGGCACAAAACTTGTTTTAACCATGAACTGATCTTAATAATAGTACTGATCAAGTGGAATAGGTAATATAGTTATTTGTCTAAATCAAATCCTCTAAATTCTAACATATTGCTATGTTTCCCACAAAATTCACCATTTGTTGAGGTCAACATACCCCCATTTTTTAAAAATAAGGACCCTTGTGTCAAATTGTGCAAATTTATACATTGAAATATAAGATTTATTGGATCAGAGTATTACTTGATTGCTTTCACATTATTTCATTTGAATATCATCCACATATGGTATGGTTAGCATATTTGTGCAAAATTTTGGTTTACATTGTCTATAATTGCTCACTTTAGATCTCTGTATTTTCCAACTACATGTCTAATAAGGTCTACTTGGAATGAAAAATGCTTGGGTTAGATGATTTTAATGTTAACTTGATTCTTTACTATCCTTTGGTCTATTTGAAATCAAGTCCAATTGCTAAAACCTTAGTCTAAGTGTAATCTAAGTACTTGATTTGAATATGGTAGGAACTTTTTACACAAAAACATTTTAAATAACTTTATGGCCTTGGTTTATTTTTATCCTAAGGCTTATTCATATTTTTTAACATGACCAAACCTTAGTCTAATAACCATGCTTGGTCCCTTTTATGTCCCGAGACCCCTTCATCCTTTTATTATTCTTGTAGTTTAAGAAAAATGCATGGTCCTTTTGTTATGTTTCTAACTTTAGGGACTTATGTTTTCAGCATTTCTTTTTTGAACTTATCTTTTCATAACATTTTCCCCACAGTAATTTTTCTAAAGCATACCCTTCAGCTTTTTTAAAGTGCCCTTTATCTTTTAATAAATGCCCTTCAACTTTTTCAAAATGCCCTTCATCTTTTTGAAAGTGCCCTTCGCATTTTTGAAAGTAACCTTTAGGATTTTTGTTAAGGATATTTTATCTTCCAAACATACCCTTCAAGATTTTCTAAAATTAGCCTTCAAACTTTTATCATCAGACATTTTTTCTGACGTAAAATTCCTAAAACAATTCCCCTCAGTAATCTTGCCAATGCAATTTTCCTAAAATAGAGGACAAAAGGCACATACCCTTTAGAAGTTTTGTCAAGGACACTTGCCCTACATATTTGACCTTTCCAAAATGGCCATTTTCCCTTCGATATTACCCTTCAAGCTTTTTGAAAGTGCCCTTCTAAAATTTTGAAAGTGCCCTTCAAAAAAATTTGAAAGTGCCCTTCAGATATTCTAAAAGTACCCTTTAAACCTTTTGAAAATGACCCTTCAAGATTTTTTTCATCACTAATTTGGCCTAAAAAATAATTCACCTGACACAATTTCCTTGAGACATTGATTTCATCATACTCTTTTATGCCACAACAATTTTAATATGTTTTTGAACTTAGCCTAAGACTTTGGATTGAAGCCTTATTTATTAATGCAAATGAGAACATTAATCTAGGACTTTAGCTTAAATTCTTATTATTCCCATGCCCTAACTTCAATATTTCCTATTATCTACAGGAATTGATCTCACTTGTTTTAATGAACATGTTTTTGGGATGATCATGGCTTCATCCCCTTCCGATGTTGCTAGAACTTGTTGCTTGTATTGTAGGATCAATGGAATATCATCTGGGAATAAACATGTTTAATGTTTTTGTGTTTCAATGTTAATTAGCCATTAGTTTAAGATTAATTGGATCCATTTTTAAGCCATGTTTAATGTTTTCACCCAAGTCCCATTTTTAATTAAATTCAAACTTGCACTAGAACAATTATCCATGTTATAAACTTATCTTTAAAACTATATGTTATATTTCTTTTATATCCCATGACACCTGGTCTATTTTATTATTAACATGGTCTAACTAATTCAAGGTCCCCTCTATTATCCTAGACTTATCCTAAATTTTTAAATTGTATTTATGTAATAAAAACATTAGGCTAAACCTTATGCCATGTCTTCTATTCGCAAGGTCCTTTTTTATTATGTTTCTAGCTTAGGCTAAAAACTATATGTTATGTCTCTTTTATTTCATGGGGTCCCTTTTATTATGCTCAAATCTTAGCTTAAATGTTCTCAGCCTAAGGTCTTAAGTCATGTTTATTTAACATGAAATAAAACCATGGTATTAAAACATTTTACTAAGTTCTAAATGTTCCTTGAATCTTACTTAAACATTGTACATCTCTACAGGATCTACAACATGCATTTGCTCAGGCAAGATTGATCTAACGTAGCATGGCTAGTCAAAATTTTAATGACACCCTTAAGATAGTGAGAAGGTGACAAATGTCATGTTGTAGCCAAGGAACAACAAACAGCCAATGGCAGCCCACCCCTCGGATTGAGATTTGAGGATACACATTTACACAAACAAAAATAATCTGACAGTGCAAGGAACACATAGACTTTTCAACAAATCTCGAAAGGCCTAATAGACTAAAATGGGGTGAAAAGGCATTTCTCGATAGAACTGATAGAGTGTAGAGCAAACCATAAAATGATAAGTGGTGAGCTCAACAAGGAGTCTAAGAATGTGTTCAAAATTAACAGTCATATGGACATTAAACAATGTTCATGTGGATGTCAAATGATGGTCGCACGAATGTCAATTTTAATCTCATCAAAAAAATTAGAGATTTACTTAAAATTGATGATCACATAGATGTAAAAAACATTCACATGAACGTCAATTTATGGTCATGAAAACATCAATTTTAAGATAGTAGAGAGCCTCGAAGATGAATTTAAAATTTATGATCACATGGACATCAAAGACATTCATGTAGACATTACATGATGGTCAAATCAATATCAATATTAAGATAGCTACTTGGATCTAAATTGTCTTAAGATCTATGGACTATGTTGATTCATGCAAATGGATCGTATGGTATGAGATCAAAGCTAGTTTTTCAACTATAATGGTCATATTTGGTACAGAGATGAGCAAGATGTCATGGAGATGCCACATCAGAGCCACATGGGTGAAATGTACCAAATTGGAGACCTTACAGACTTGGTAATGCAAAGGAGAGCCTGAATTGTTGTTTATCTAGAGATAATTCGATCCAAGGTCCACTAGTGAGTAGTATTATATTCCATGATAGTTCAGAGGAGTGTTTCTCAAGGAAACATAGAATTCTATTTTGACCTCAGAAGTAGAGAATGGGACTACTTTAGGACAAGAACATCAAATACCATGAATACTTAGCATCACAAAGGGTTCCCAAAGATTATGACTCAAGAATGTTCTTCCTACAACTAAAACATTGTCTATTTTTGAAGTAGAATATTACGTTTATAAAGACATTTGTGTTTTTTAAAACACACTACCTATAGATCAATCTATTGGAAAATTCTAGTGTATTTATAGAACATTTGTGGAAAGGACACCTATCCTATACACTTGTACTTTTATGATTGGATATGATCGCCTGACATGCTTCTTTGTACCTTATAAAAGGAACATTGTCAATTGTAAAGAGGGAGGGAGTTTTTGAGCCAAAAATTATGTAAACGTTTGAGCAATTAATACAAGGAATTCTACAAATATTTTCTATATTCATTTGTGTCATTTGTTATTATGGTTTCTTTCTCACTTACTTGTTCTTATTTCTACATTTAAATGGTTCTTATGAAGTCTAGGTGTGTACCTTTTAATTTTAGAGTTATTAACTTGTGCCAATGCTAAATTGACTGAAAGTTCTTAAGTTCTTTTCATTTCCTTTACTATTCTTGCATTTAGTCTAATGTTATTTTCTTGTAGGGGTAAATCTGTAAAGTTAACTTAGTTATTATTTGCATTTTTCTCATTCTTTAGATGTTTGTCTGATGTGTGATAAGAGTTGAGCTCAAGCTACTTCATGCTACACATTGGTTAAGTGCATGCTTGGATGATATTTGAAATTTGTCATGATGTTTGGGATGAAGATCAGCAATAACTCTTTTCTGTCTTACCTTTTCTTTTACTCTTTTTTTTAACTAAATCACTCTAGTTTAACTTTCACTATACACAATGAGATATTAAGTAGTATTATTGCATCCCATCACCTCCTCATCACTCGATCATGCATCATGAAAATTACGATTACCATACCCCTTAAGTACCTCAATAGTCTTTGAGTAATATGGTCTTAGAGTGAAAGTATACAAATGTTCAAATTAAATATTTTAATTAGTTTTATACATCATTTATATACCAAATTCTATTATTTATTATTTTTAACACAAATATTTGGTTTTGATGAAAAACATGTTATGTATATGGACCCATGGGAGGATAATCAGAGGAAGTTATCAGGATGAGGAAACTTTTGTCTACTTCTAGGGACCCATCACAAAGGTACAATTTTTTATTTTTTTATTTAAATTTAAGTATTTTAATTTACTATTTTCTAATCTCTAATTTTATTGTAGATCCATATCTTTTATGCCTCACCATTCTATTTTGATTAGTATAATAGGTGTAGGATTATCTCATGTTCATTTATATGTTCATGCTCATACTCTACATGCACTAATAAGACAAGAGGGATCCATTCTAGCCTTGACGATGTTCTCTTTGAAGGATTATGGTGGGGCAAAGGAATGGAGGTGATTGGGGGTGAGGGGTGAGGAAGAGTCCCTTCCTAAATCTAATGAGGATGAACTCTTTCATTTCACACTTAAAAATTAGAGACACGGAGGGTCTAGTTCATTTAAACTCAAGTTATATGTAAATATGCAAATATTGATGAATGTTTAGGGGATGAATTTATATTATTTATTTATATTTAAAGTATCAAATTTCTCATCTCACTCTTAGGAATTATAGAGATTGAGTGTTTAGTTCACTTAAATTTAAGTTATATGTAAATGATAACATGCAAAAATTGTAATATGTTTGGGGGAATGAAGTATTATTTATTTTTATTAAAGTATTTCAATTTATTAGTTTTTAACTACTATAATTTATTTATCTACTTTTTTATTTTTTACATGTACAATATTTTTGACATTTGATTTTTTATTTGTATTAGGTATTTAAAAATAAATAAAATTTGCTTGAACTAAGAAATACCACAAGCACATTTTGATTGAGTGTAAATAATTGGTAACCAAAGCAACTTAAAAATTCTTTAGTAAATCTCAGTATGATACAAAAAAATATTGAACAATATCTAGCCTATGAGATTAAGAGGATGATGAGCCATATGAGAGAAAGGTCACATAATTACATATTAGTTATTGTTTATTATTTATAGCCTTAAAATATTTTTTGAAATCTTTAATTTATAGGTATAATAATTTGTAAATAAATATAAGGAGAGGAGAATGTTTTGATATTTAGGCAAAAATAGAATATATTGGACCAAATTATGTGATGATTGGCTCAAGCATAGTGATCAAGTTGTAGGTTAGCTAATAAAACTAATGAGATGTGATTTTTTTTCATTATTTTGATTACTTGAATTTTTTAATGTATTTTATGATTAATGAAGGGGTCGAGAGTATCGAAGACAAGGCCCAAAAAATGATATTGTGTTAGGGGATCACATTGACTCATCACTTGGAGAAAATTAAGGTAAATGAGACTGTGGACCATTCCTTACAAGTTATTTTACACCATTTTATATTATTTTATATAAAGTAATATACCTCAATTTATAATATAAATTTTATTGTAGGAGAAACACTATGATTGGAATACTAAAACAATAGCTTGATGCCCTAGGATGGGACATTGATGCATTCAATGAGTGGGTTCATTCTCAAGGCTATGTGGTAATAAATTCAAATTTTAAATAGTTTATAAGATTTATGGTCTAGATAATATTTAATTTGTAGTTGTAGTTAGCTATTTGAATTATAAAGTAAAGTACCTATTTAATTATTCAATTATGTCTTCACAATTCAAGAGAGCATATGTCATAGTTGATGGTCCTAATTTTGTGGAGGATAATGATAAGGATCCCAACTATGATGATGGTTTCATGTAAGGCGAGACAAACATTGATCTAGAGTCACATGTTATGATAGATATGATGATTAGGATGACAAATAATAACTACATCGGAGCCTATATGCACCTAAAATTACAAGGTGAAATATGTCTAGTAGACATCCATTGATGATGTAATGATCTCCTAATGAGTACTTAAAGAAATTTTATCTCTAGCCACTCCACCTTATTTCCTTCATATTACCTCTTGAGGTCCCCTCAGCCTCTTTTTTTGAGTCTCTATGGCCTTTGACAACTTTTGTTTGAAAGACTTCCATGCATAACTTAACTCTTATTTTTATGGTGAAACTACTGCTCAATTTTACATAACTATCACCTAGTTTTCAAAACCACAGTAGTAGTTTCATAAACTACCATGATAATTCCATCTTAATGGGGTGGTTCCATTTTCAAAAAATGATGGTTATGTAGTGTGATGTTGTGGTTTTGTTATGATAACTAGCGATTTCATAACTACCCCATGAAAAAGGGGGCAGTTACATCACCTTCTCCCCATCTTCCAAATTTAGATCTTGAGATTCATTCTTTCACATGTTTTTACATGTTACTTTTGCATTTATTGATTTTTTACCTTAATTTCACCTCCAATATATCCCATCCTAAGTCCTCTTGTATTTTAAATCATTTTGAGTCCCTTCCAAGTTCTACTCCTAGTTCAACTCAGTTAAACTACTTCATGTAACCTCCATTGATCTTCTACAAGTAAGCCAATTTTAACTTGATTTTGGATCCAAATAGTTTTATTTGAGCCTTGAGTTTTGAATATTTTCATATCCATAGACTACTACCATTGTTTTTAATCTCCATCTCTATTATTTTTGTCATTGACTACACCATTACAAGAAAGGAAGTGTCATTGATTCTACAACCTGGTCTTTGTAAAAAATGCACTTAGCCAGCCATAGATCAGTTATTACTCATTTTTGAATGTGTTTCTCTTCTTATTAACCTCATTGTGAAAACCATTTTTTCATATTATTTGTTAGAGAGTTGCTGAAATCTTTGTCTGGATAAGGGAGCTAGTATATTGAGGACAATAACAACACATATTACATGCTTTCAAATGAAATGTACCTTGACTAGGTTGGAGGATCTTTAATTTCAATATATTTATTTATTTAGATTAGATAATTTAAATTATTTTTGTGGTAGATTAGATTTATATTCCAAAAAAATAAAATTTGAAATGAAAAGAATTATTTCCTTTCCCATTCTTTGCAACAAAAAAGTAATTGGTATCTTTATTTGTTTGCATTCATTAGATTAATTCATAATATACAAAACTCACATTCAAACCATAGGTGAATATCATAATAGAACACACATACTCCCAGTTATTTCAATAAACAAATTTCATCTTCAAAATGAATTCTTTTCATTCACACACACACACACAAACAACTAGAAAACCTTAGATCAAACTAGGTAGACAAAAGATTTTATTTCAACTTTGAATTCTCCTATTTTGAATAAACTAAGAATGATATTTTTATTCCACAATAACAAAAAATTAGAATTTTTAAAATTATTTTAATCATAACAAAGCATTGTTTATAGCTAGAATGCATCCTATATAAGAATTTTTTTTTTTTTTAAATTATCTTGCATATGAGTAAAATAAGTGTTAACAGCTTGATAGTATTTTATTATTTATAATCTAAACCTATTCTTGAATCATTTGCAATATTAATAGATGTTTTAGCTTACATATAATTATACTCATACTTTATTTAGAAAAATCAAAAGAAAACACATATAACTTCATCTAGGTTGCATCTAAAAAAGTTAGAAAAACCAACATTTAATTAGTTAGAGTAGATCTCTCTCTCTCTTACCTTGAATGCATTAAACATTAATTGGAAAATATTTTTAAAAAAGTGTGCTTTATTTCTTCAATTTTATTTTTCTTATCATTCTTTGATTTCAAGTCATTTAATTTTAGCAAATAATTACTTTTCATTTTCAAGCCAAAAAAAATTTTGAAGCCTTGCACAACAATGCAAGCTTCCAAATTGAAACCTTGCTTATAACAACATAGCAAGCCTATTCAAATGCTCAACTACCTATACAAGCTTATACATGTACACCTTACTTAATCCCTTTTGGATGATACTTCCTAAAACATCTAGTTTCATTAGAGAAGGTTTTTTCCTTATGGTTAGAGAACCTAGTCCCATAGTAAATATGCAATATGATATAAAAACTAAACTTAGGAGAGAGTTTTTCCATTCTATGCCAATCCCCCAACTCATTTTTGAATCTCTCAATGCTTTAGAGGAACAAGAATAGATATATAATCCCCAATCATCATCCTTACCTACAATAAAGGTTGATAATGTAATGTGATTCAGGTCTAGATCCTTACCTCCACCTCATTTTTATTCTCCTCTAGTCTATCCACATCTTATATCATTCATATTTATACATGACATTGACTAGGTATAGACAACCCAATAGAACTGATCTCATCATGTGATTCATTCAGCCCAACCTCCCTCATTTCCCTAGTCTTAGTATCAATATATATTTTTGTCTCCTCATAATATCAGAGACAATAAGACCTTGGTACTCTATTTACACATAACTTGACATCCTTAATGAATAACAAGATGCTACAGAGGTATTTTGGTTCCATCACAAGAAACCTTACCACCAGCCATTCTAAATCCATTCCACATAACAACCAACCTAACCCATAGTCCTATCCATAACCCATACGTTACATTAGTTTCCTCAACCTAGCCTTGGGGAGTCAAGTACATAGTTTAGCATGTGTTATTCATGTGTACACAAATTGGCTAGGCCATTGGTGATGAGCTTTTGTGTCTTCCTAGTTAGATGAGACTAAGTGTAGAGATCAAAAATAGAAAATAAAATATAAACTTAGAAGCACTATTAAATTAGAAAGTATTCAAGTTAAGATTTATTCCAAAAGTTTGTCTACATGACTATGCTAAAAAGGGTAACTTTATCCCACTTACCGATTATGTCAAGACTAGTTATATTTAGATGAAGCCAATAAAGTTAGTATTATGTATGTTTAGTAAGAAATTTACATTTTTCCCCTTTGCTCGTAAGGATTAGGCCATCTTCCTCTTTCCTACAAAATTTTAATCTATGGATTTCATTCTTTATAATCTCAGGTTGATCATATTCCCTTTTCCATTATTTGTTGTAAATTGAAGATCATGTAATGTGTGGGTAAAACAACTGGGTCATCACTTTTTAAAAAAAATTAGTGCATTTATAGAGTTTCATATATATATATATATATATATATATATATATATATATATATATATATATATATATATATATATATATATATATCACATTACATCATCTACATGCATTTTGTTCTCATATATATGAGTATTTTTCATAGCATTATATCAAAAATCATATAGATACATGATATATCATCACATATCTAGTCATCTAGAATGCATACTAAAAAGAAAAATAAAGAAATTAAAGCCCATAATACATAATGACAAGTCACTAGCAGGTAAACCAAATGTATATCCATATATATAATAATTTTTGAGTTTGTAAAAACATGAATCTTCAATAAAAACACATTCATAGAAGTCCAATGTGTCTCAAGATCCCAAGATCAAAAAGTATCAAAAGTGAACAATATATATTGATATATACAAATGGATTAAGATCTTAGCATCCTCTTATGGGAGGGTCCTAATGCTGAATAATGATGAGGGTTGTGGTTCCTTTCACATCTCCTACTAGTGCCACCCTGGGAAACTATATCTCTGACCTAAGGGCTCATGTCTCTCCTCTCGCTAGTGCCTCCCTATGAGGTTATCCTTGTTATGTATTAGCTATAATAAGCATGAAATCTACTTGATACCATCATGTCAACTAAGTCCTTTATTTTCCTAGATTTGGGCTCAAGAGTTTTTCTCCACCCTAAACTTGGTCAACACCACAGATGCATGATAAGCTAGAGTGAAGACATAAGTATGTCAACCTGTCCTACTAAGTAATTTAGGATCTGCTAATAGGTCACCTCTAGTCATGTCAATACCCAACCTAAAAAATTTTGATCATGATATATATTATCATGGTCCTCCATTCAATCAATGTATTTACAATCACAAAGTAGAAGAATCAACATCGGATATAATCATACAAAAGTCAAAGTAATAAATAAAGTAATCAGATCTAAAGATAAAGTATAAAGTACAATGCTAAAATGTAAAAATTAAAAGTTTACCTAGGTCATCCTTATGTCAGTAAAAATTAGATTCATAATCCACAGACTCACCTTTATCTACATCCAAGTCCTCATCCAACACGATGTACTCATGCTACTCATTGTCTCTACCTATTAGATGATGGTGTTGTTGTGTAAGATCTTGTTGTGTGGGTTTCTAGTGTGGTGGTGGTGGTTGTACTGCCTACTATTGTTATCCTCTTCCTCCTATTGTTACCTCCTAAATATGTGTTCCTTACATTGTTACTAAATAAATCACCCTAGTAATAAACACCCCTCATACAAGAGAGTATCAAGATAGTCACCCCAATATCCCTATTTGTGCCTCTTATATGACTCTATAAATAATTGTCTACATTAGAAGGTTACTAGTGTAGGTCATGTTAAATTCATGAGGCACCCTATCTACTAGATGTACCTAAACCTAAAAATGTTAGTCCCAAACCTATGTGGCCCTAGTGGTTACCATGAGATAAATAGCCTACCCATCCACTACCAAACCATGGTTGGTAGGGTAGGGCTATCATATCTATTATTGTCAAACTCCTAATGGCCTATCCTCAATCTAATACCCGACTCATGAGGAGAGTGAATTAATTGATCAAGAGTGCTCCCAGTCGAGCCACATAGTAAAATACCCTATAGTTATGAGCCAAAATCTCCTATCCCCATAAAAATTAAGCTCCCCTATCCTCAATCTAATAAATAATAGGGGACAAATTATATAATAACCTATTGGCACCCTTGTCCCCACCATTCAAAATGTAAGGATACCAATGATTTCCTTCCATAGATTGGGGATCTTTAATCCCTTAATCTTGGTAAGATGTAATCCACACTTCAAACCCATGTCAAGTGTGCCTACATCTTTAAAATAAATGGTCCACCCAACTTCCTTAGCCCTATTCATGGGATTTTATAGGGCCACCAACTGAGCTATTGTCAATAGTCTAATGATCCTATAAATATACATGAGAGTGATGATCCACTCTCCTAAGGATTGTAGGAGCACAAAAGTGTTCCTATCAAGATCCTAATATGTGATCAAGTCATATAATAACCTACTTGAGGATGGGATGATCCCAACCTATGTGATCTGTATAATGCTTGCTGAATCAAGAATGGATAACTCATCCACCATAAAAAAGTTTCATGACTTGAGGGAGTGAGTTCTACTCCTAGCTCTGTTCTAGTGTATGTAGGCCCCATAAAATGAGAAAATATCCCAAGTCAGTTGTCAGATCATTTCTACCTTTCAAAAATATGCCTTATGCCTTATGTTCCCAAAAGATGAAATTGCCTCTCTTTATAAGTGTAAGTGGTTATGTAACCACCATAGATGGTTAGATAATTTCCACATTCAATTACTTAATTTTCATCTAGAGGTGGTTGCATAACTTACCACTCTATAGATAGTAGTGGTTATAGTTTTATCATGGTGGATTTGTAATCGTTAGTCTATGAAAATTGACTATTTTATCCTCAATACAATAATTTTGTTAGCTATTGACATCCCATTAGAACCCTCCTAAAGAACCCAAAACCAAGCCTAAATCACAAATATTCTTATAAATCCATAGTCTACCCTGGCCTCAAAAGCATGCCTAAGCTAAAATTTTCAATTTTCATAAGATTTTTAGCAAGTTTTAGACATAATTTTAAAATTAGGTCAAATAGAAAAATGATAAAAAAAACTACATGTCCCTACCTAGCTCACCTCTAGCTAGTATATTCACCATCCTCATCTCATGTTCTATCTATTTACTGCTCATTTTCTCAAATCCATCTAGGAAGCCCATAGATAAGAAATCTCTCAAACTAATTAGCACAAATGAATATGTATTTGGAAAAATGGAAAAATGCATAAAAATCTACATGTCCCTATTTATTTCACCTCTAGTTGGTAGATTCATCATCCTCATCTTGTGATATATATGTTGACTACTTTTTTTCTCAAATCCATCATAGGTAGTCCACATCTGAAAAATATTTCAAACCAATTAGCACAAATGAATATATTTTTAGCAAATTTTTGAATATATTGAGCCCCTAGATAGTTGTTTGTGTTTAAAAACTTTCTAATTTTAAAATATTTTCTTATTTAACACCTATTTTCATGTTTTCAAGCCTTATTATTTATATATTTTTATGATTCACATTTCAAAAATAACATTTTTAACATTTCCATCTTTTATAGCATGTTTTGTGGTTTTACAGGCATTGATTTGGCATCAGATTCAGTCCCCTAATGGGATAGTTCAGATAGTATGGTTTTTCCTACACATATGGTACATATTCTCATATATATTTTGATGAAATAACATTTTTATCTTTTTGTTGTATTTCACTTGGTCTTCTTATTTTGTCTGCAGGTTGAAAGGAGTCTCAACTAGCTTTGTTGTGCTACTTAGGTGAGTCAAGTAAGTATTTATAAATTCTTATTTCCCTTCCACATGCCACTACTTGCGACCACATCATTTTTAATTAATGAAAAGGCATCTTCCCAAGGGTAAATTATGTATACACCTAAAAATTACATGGTGTGATATATCTAGTACAATGTATGATGATGATGTAGTGATCTCCCAATGAATGCTCAAGCATGGTTTTATCTAGTCACTCAACTTTATTTCCTTTCTATTCCCTCTTGAATTCCCCTTAGCCTCTTTTGTTTGATCTTTGCATCCTCTAATATCTTAGTTTTTAAATCCTTCCATACATAAAAAAACTACCACTTTTTGTGGCAAAATTACCACTTAATTTTATAGAACCATCATGGCAGTTTCATAAATTATCATGGTGGTTGCATCTTAACAGGGTGATTCCATTTTAAACTAGAGGAAGTTATGCAATGTGATGTAGATATTTTATTATGATAAATGATGGTTGTGAAACCACTCTCTACAAATGGGGGAGGTTCAGTAACTTTCTCATCGTCTTCTAAATTTAGTTCTCGAGATTCATTCTTTCCCATATTTTTGCATGTTAATTTTATGTTTCTTGATTTTCTACCTTAAGTTCACCTCTAATCTAGTCTAGCTCACTCCATCTCCTGTTTTCAATCATTTTGAATCCCTCCTATGTTTTACTCCTAGTTCAACTCAATTAAATTGCTTAGTGCAACCTTCATTGCTATTTCACAAGTAAACTAATTTTGGCTTGATTTTGGATCCAAAAAATTGTATTGGAGTGTTGGCCAAGATAAATGGAGAAATAACATAGAATTAAATTATAAATAAAATATTAAGTTGTATTATTTTGGGATAATATTTACAAACAGATTTGAAAGCTTATAGAGCTTTCATGAGTGGTTACGGGGACAAACAAACTTTCTTGAGTAACCAACTTTTATTTAACAAACAAAACTAATATTAAAGCAAATACTAACTAAAATATTAAAATAAAAGACATTGGATCATAAACCCAACAAACTCCACCTTGATCCAAAAGGGTATAGAAGATGAAAGAACTAGAGCAATGACTTTGAAGTCATCAGAGAAACTCTATCACAACTGCGACTAGTACATTATACATCCTAATACTTACTAAAATTGATATTGCTCCATACCAGAGCTTGCCCTTACAAGTTGTGGCATAAATACCTTATAATCATCATACTCTAGTTGAACATAATCGAGTCCTCTCCAACTACATCAAACCACATAAGGTCCCACATAGGAACCCATCCAAGTGACAACCCATACTCTATATGTCACATCTTCCTAATGCCTGACAAACACTGACAAACTTTACTCAACACTGCATGTGATATTAACCCTTATCAACTCATATTATTACCAATGACTGATCAAAGTCCAACCAATGCCCAAATATTCTCCCCCTATCAAGGGAGAGGTGAGAAGTCATGCATTCAGTGAAATAAAATAACTAACTCTATCCACTTCATGTCATCAAATATCAATAAATAAAATCCAAAAATGGAACTAAAATCAAAAACACAAGCCAAAATTTTTCAATCAATTATTGAACCCAAACTCTAAGTGAATAGCTAACTAGAGAAGGGTAATAGTCCTCTAGCCTCCAATGGATCCTTTAATGACCAATGTGACACTTAGACATTTTCAATCACAGGGATCCTAATGGACCTATAAAGGATAATACATTCTCTGATAGCACAAGTGTGGGATTTTAAACTTTTCATTTTGGAGGAATCATTTTCCACCAATAATGCACCTTTATACATCAATTTTAATATATTTATTATAAAAATCATATATGGACATATCAAATTATAAAATAAACCATTCTAATGTGTCCAAAATGTCCAAACACCTATAAATTGATTGGTCACATGACCACTTTTGGATAAAATAGTGATTTGTCAAAAAAAGTCTCCTAGCACAAGTAACTCAATGACAAATGTGACAAAATAATGACCATAAATTTGAGTAAAATTTATGCTTTGGAGGTTTGAACTCTTGACCTATTGTAGTAAATAAATTATAAAACAAACTTGAGTAATCTATCTACAAGCATTTTGATATCATGGAGAGAGAATATTGTATTTAAACCTAATTTGTCTGACATGGAAAATAAAAAATAAATATTTGAATCTAAAAACACACAAAAATTAATCCATGAATTAAACTTAGTAAAAAAATTCCTACTCCATCCCTTCTTGTTGGGCCCACAAACCATAAAAAAATAAAATGAAAAGCTAATCTTTTCAAATTAACCAATGGCACAAATGCCACCTCTCAACTTTAAATGCCATGCTATAGCAAAGGATATCCTACCAATTATATACAGTGTTGTAATGAGATAGAGATCGTACAAGGTAGATTTGAATATTTTTTAGACTTATCAGCATCAAATTGAATTTTATAAATGAGAAATTTTTTAAATGAGATGCTAGTAAATGCCACCTCTCAACTTCAAATGCCATGTTACAACAAAGGATGTTGTACCAATTCTATACAATGTTACTACAATGAGATAGAGGCCATATAAAGTAGATTTGGAGAGTTTTTGGACTTGCTAACATCAAATGGAATGTTATAGATCATAAATTTTACAAATGAGATACCGTATATATTGGTTGTATTACTACCTTTAATCTACTTCAAATTGAATTTTAAATCATACAAATTCAAAATTATTGTTTTTGATTAAAAAAATCTACCTAATGAACCATACAATTACTACATCAAGGGTTTAGGCCATGCAAAACCATACAATAATTGTTCAATATATCTATAATGCCATATAATCTCTTCACATCAACATACAAAATTATTTTGGGTCATACAAATTGATGGAAGAAGATATAAAATAGATTTTTATGTTTTTATTTTTTTAAAATTGTAGGCTGAAAATGAATGTTCATAATGTTAGAGGTTGTATAAAACTAGATTTTTTATTAATATATTTTTAAACTTACAGGGATAATAAAAACATATAAGTAATGTAATACCTTCTAATGTATTTAAATCTTCATGCTCTCATTCCATTCTTCATGTCTTTCACTAGCAAATTCTTTTTAACCAACTCTGATACCACTGATGCCTAGGATAAATGGAAAAATGACACAGAATTACATTGTAAATAAAATATTAAGTATTATTATTTTGGGATAATATTTACAAAGAGAGGTGAAAGCTTATAGAGCTTTCACAGATGGTTACGGGGACAAACCAACTTTTTGAAGTATCCAACTTTTATTTAACAAAGCAAACTAATATTAGAGTAAATACTAATTAAAACATTAAAATAAAAGACCTTGGATCATAAAACCAACATAGAGCCTAGAGTTTTGAATATTTGGACAACGACAAACTTTATCATTGTTTTAAATATCTACCTCTATTATTTTCATGATTTACAACACCATTACAAATAAGGAAGTGTCATTTATTCTACAACCCAGTCTTTATAAATAGTGCACTCAGCAATCCACAAATCAGTTATTCTTTGTTTGGGATTGTGTCTCTCTTCTTATTATCCTTTTTGTGATAACCATTGGTTCATCTTCCTGGTTAGAGATTTTTGAAATCTTTGTCTAGATAAGGGAGATACCATACTAAGGACAATGAAAACATATACTACATAATTTTAGTTGATCTCTACTTGGATTATGTTGCAGGCTCTTTAATTTTAGTCTATTTTTCTTATTTAGATTAGATTATTTAAAATATTATTGTGATAGATTATATTTATGCTCCAAAAAATAAAATTAATAAGAAATGAATCAATTTATTTCCCAGTCTTTGCAAAAAAAGGTATTTAGTCTCTTTGTTTGTTTGCATTCATTAGATTGATTCATATTATACAAAACTTGCATTTAAACCATAGGTGAATATCAGAATAGAAAACACATACTCCCTAGCCATTACATTAAACCAATTTTTAGTTTTAAAACAAACTCTTTTCATTCACACACACACTTACACTATCAATGGAGTGGTATGCCTAGGGAGGTTCTATTTTAAAATAGTGGAAGTTGTGTAGTGTGATGTGAATTTTTTTTTAATAGTAATCGATGGTTATGTAACCACCCCTATAAAAGGAAGTGGTTATGTCACATTCTCCCTATCTTCTAATGGGATCAACATATGATGCATCACTCTAAACTAAAATAATAGGGGATTCAATAATATAAGTATAATCACTACTAATAACCAGGGTTCCAAGAACCTTAATCAAAACAAGAATGCCACCACTGATAGCATCACCAACCATAGTAAAATCTAAACCCAGTGAAAAAAATCCATATCATCTAGTGAACAACACCAATGCCAATAATAATACATGTGCTAGGAACCAAAATCCCCCACCTGTAATTCATGAAGTTGATTTCAATTAACCACCACCATGTAACATGCAACACCAAATATAAAACCAAAACTAGTATCATCATGTTGAGCAATTGCCCCAGTTTCCCAACCAACCCTAATATAAAAGGAATAATCATTAAGGGATTGGTCAATGTTGACTATTTTGACCCCAATTCAAAATAGGTTAACCCCCTATAGTCTATAACTTGATATATGGGTCTATTATCATGTTATAAAGTGTGTCATAGTTTATTTTATGTCATTTAATATGTTTATAGCCTTGGTCATAGTCCAATTTAGTCCTTATGTCATTTTATGTCACTTAGGGGTCATAAATGAAGGTGGTATAGTTTTCCAAGGTATCCAAGTGTTATAAAATCCCTTATAGTGTCTAATATGTCATATTCATTGTTAGAAATGTTAGGACTAACTGAAACTTGTAGGTTCCTAACTGAAAATCAAGAAAACAATTGAAAAAGAATAATTTTTGGCAGTTTTATAGCCTATGAAGGAGAGTGGAACATGGGAGAAGATTATGAAATGACCCTTCAGATTTCTTGACTCCATTTACATGCTTGATCTTCTTTGGAATTACCAAAAATTAGCAAAAACTATTTATCTTCTCTTTCACTCCACTAGGCAAATGAAATTGGTCAACGGGTCTTTTGATGATACAGCCAATAGGAGGACTTCCAAATCAAATTATCTTGGTTTTATATATTACACTTGGTCTAATTCATTTTTATGTTTGGATTTATAATAATGGTTTCCTATACTTTATGAACCATTCCTAAGAAGTTGATTGTCTGGTTTTACATGATAATCCCCACACCCTATAGGTTTTGCTTTTGTATGAGATAGTACATATCATCCAGTTGGTTAATTTAAATAAAAAGGATGTGGAATTACTTATCTCATTTTTCCTATCTTTTTTTCATTCTTAAAATTGATTTTATAATTTCAAACCTCTTGGGTTGCAGGTGGAGTATGCTAGTGAGGTTACATACATGTCCATCAATTGTAAAAGGTTTCTTTCTTTACAATGATTTGAAATCAATATGATATGATGTTTCATGCACCTTAGATGTCATGAAAATATCATTATTTCCAATTTCATTCTCACACATATATCATTCATGGAGTTGTAGTCAAAAACATAGTACATAGTTACCTCTTTGATTACTTTCACTTACAATCATGGCATGTGGGGTTCTGAACATGATCATGGATGTGTGATGAAGATTCTCAAGTTTATTAATACCTTCTTAGAACATGAGATATCAATCCAATCCCCCCAAATGTCACATAAGGGATTGTGACAGACAATGCAAAATAAAAACATAGTCATATACCATGGATATGCACCTGCAGGTGCTTATAGAAGCATATCACATTGAAATGGATATTGAAACTTGTTTCAATCCCTTCAATGTTGTAAAAATTAATTTTATTAGATTAAGATGGTATATGATTGATTCAAAACCTAGACAATATACACATTGTTCATGTCTTTTCTTAACTGCCCTATATACTGAGGTGTTCACCTACATGTGGCCTTACACAGAGACTTGAAGCATGGTCATAGAAGAGTTTGACATATTTAAAACCTCCAAGAAGTTTTGGAATTTGGATAATGCTATAGTAAGCATGTTTGAGGTCATTGAGAGTTAGGCAGGCCTAAAAGTCATCTTCAAGTTGAAAGACTAAGCTTTAAAGACAAGTTCCCTAAAAGCTCCAAAACAGAGCCCTAGCCATTGTTCATGTTACCAAATGATGATGTGACACAAGTCTCGATGATTCCAAATGCAGCATATCTTGTATTCCTATCCTAGATCTAGAACCTTGCAAAAGAGAATTAATATGTGACTAGAGGAACATGATGTTTAGAGGTCTCCATTCTTGGCATTTGATCACTACAAGCATTCAGTGTTTTCTAAAGTATGTTGGATCCCATATGACCTCATGATCTAAGGTGACCTAGGAGGAGTATATATGCATGATAGGTGATCATATTAAGGTAAAGAAGGTACCAATGTTTCAAACAACATAAAGGTGAGATGGAATACAAATCCTTGGTCTTGACCACCACCTTTAGGTCACCATTTCTCTTAAGGAGACTACCTACAGCCTAATTGTCGGTACCTACATTACCATAAGTCATACCTTAGAGATTACACCTACAGACATGAGCATTGGATAATTGAATTTTTTTCAAGGACCTCAAATGGATCACATTATACTTAAAATAGGTTTCTAAGATTGGTAGTTACCTATATGCCCCTTTTTTCCTCAACAAGGTCAACTACAATTAACTGCAGTAGACAGTGAGCTAGAACATGGTGCCTAGATGATTGCCTAGCCTAAACAAGATGAATATAAGCCCAAATGAGTTAGAAGATGGCCTTTGGGACTCCAATAATTTATTTAATAATTATATTCAAGGTCCAATCATGAAATTATATACCTACAAGTGTCACTTTTTGAGCAAGAAAGTATAGTCATAGTTGACTATCAACTAGACCAATCAAGAGAGGATATGCAATGAAAAGTTTAGCAGAGTGGTGAAGTGTGTTATGAATGAGAACACATGGAAAATTATATTATCCATATAAATAGACTTTCATAACATGTAAATAGGCTAATTAAAGGTTCCAAGGATAACCTACTATCCACACACATGTATAAATCTTGCATAACCAACATTTCAATGAGTCTATCTTAGGTTTTGAGATACTTGGGGGTGTTAAATATGTGACTAAGACATGAAAATTGATTAAAATGGTCCCCATAACTTCCTAAAACCCCTCATATATTCACCTTTACTAAGGTAATAAGGGAAGTGCCCTCTATTTTGTATCAGACAAAGGACACTCCCCAAGGGTGCAAATCTACAGGTTTAGAGGAAAAAAGATGTGAAAGTGAACTAGAGGTTGATGAGACCTTGTAGGAGGGTGTAATTATCTATGCTAGGCACAAATGACCATATAAAAATCTTCAGAGATACTTGAAACATAACATGGTGGTCCAAACTCATATGTAAGCAGACAGACCTATTACGTCTCAACTAGGTCTAAAGCCCAAAATGGGGTCGATTTCATTTCTAGCACTAGATAAACATTAAAAAGCATTGTAATACCTTAATGGGGAGTTATAAGGAGTTTTTAAAATGTTTTAATGTGAAGGATACCATAATGAAGCCACATTTTGACTCAAACTAACTTAGCCTACATAGAATCGAGAAAGTAACTAAAGAATCAGACTTGAAAAGCTCACACCAACATGGATGTTTAGCATGGGATTCTAGGGAGTTGAGGTACTTTTAAGGAGGTCTTGAAAAATTTTCTCATGGAATTTTTTTAGGGTTCCAATTCTAGACTTTTATGAACAATCCTTAGAAAACAAAACTACTCTAAACCCTCTAAACCCCTTGCTAGTGACCCGATTGGGAAAATGAAGGAGAGGCATATAAGAGGGATATAATGGCTTGGGAAAGGATTTTATCTTGTAGAGTACTCTCTAGGTCTCCTTTCCATCAACCTGAGTTGTTCCTTACCTATACAAACATGGTAGAAAATGGATTTTCTTGATTGTTTTTGGTGTCTTGTAGCTATAGGAAGGTTTCAAAGGATGAAATCCACTTTGGGAGAGATAACGGGACTTAATATAACCTATCATTTCCATTTCATGCTTTATTTAAGCTCCCAAGTGCCTATACTAACACCTTCATCTCACCCAGTCCAAACTAGCATAGTAAACAAATTACTGAGAAGATGAAAACTTCAAGTGGGAGGCCTTTTAAGGTCTACCTGATGTATCTAAGAGAATGTGGGATTTTTAAAAGTTTCATACACTCTTTTTTATGGATTTTATTGTAAAACTAAAGATAAATTTGGTGCCAAGCGTGAGAGGTGAGTGAAAGATGAGTGATTAAGACTACAGGCAATGATAATTCATGTCTAAAAGAATCCTTATGATTAGGTACACAACCAATGAATGTTGGGAATTTTTTATAACACCTCCATCTCAGTGAAATCATCTCATGTATCCCTATTATACTATTGGGTATTCCAAGGAGGTCAAATGATGAAGGCAGTTTCTAGGCAAGCAAATGAGGAGTCTTATACCACATTTCAGGAGTTTTATGCCTTTAAGGGATGTTTATCCAAGTAGGCCTTACATGGTATATTCCATATTCCATTATCATGCATATATAACTCCTATTCTTAGCTTGACATATGTTCTAGTGACTCTTGGACTTCATTCTCTTCTCTCCTTTCTCAAATTCTATAAGTAGTAGCCATTTTGGCTTTTGCAAAAAACATTCCACTTAATGTATGGCAAATCCCTACTAGATTAATGTTTTAATTTGACTTTGAATAATAAATTCAATCTGGTTTTGATTTTATGAAAAAAAATTCTAAGTATGCATAGTGATGCATGGTGATGTTAAGTGATAATCTTTTATCCTTGCTTTTCCTTATCCTCTCATGTTTATGTAATAGTTCCTATTCTAACAAGTCATATATAGTGTAGCTAGTGTGTTAGGGTCCTTTAAATTTTATAATTGTCCTTATATTGTGAAATCTACCCTTTGGTTCACTTACCTTGGGTTTCCTTATGCATATCACCTCTATATTGAAACACTTATATTAGAACCTCTTAGGACTTTGAAGCTAGTTTGTAGGTTTTGTTGTTTAGTGAAATAAGTATGATGGTCTTGTGGAAATAATTTTTGTGTATCTCACCCTTAGATTATTTTCATTTCATTCAAACATATAGCTTTTTTCCCATAAGAAAATATTTAGTGTAGATGATAAGCACTTCAAGGCAAATTTAGGGAGCTAGCCCTTAAACCTAGAGGTCTGCTTCTACTATAGGTAAACCCACATACCTAGAAGTATTCCCATGTTCCCAAAATATATATGAGGATTTAACACCCTCCTTTAGGGTGAAATATTTGGTGATAATAATTTTGGCATGCTTGGTGGGACCCATTATCCTCAAGACAACTTGTCAAGGTAAGTACTAGTCTTGACAACATCAACTATAAATTGGTGTGCTACTCAACATTTGGTGACTCTATTTAAGGTAAAATCTAGTTAAATACCATTATTTTGTCATATATTTTCTCTTATAATTCATGGTTCTTGTTAGGTGATCATCTAGTAGAGTTTTCAATCCTATCAATCCACCTATTCAACGTAAACTTCCTCTTGAAGTTCAATACCCTCAACCTAATCTACCCTTTGAAGACCAAGAATATTTTTCTAGTCAAGAGAGTGAATAACTTGAATAAATCCAATCCATCATGGATATGAAGCATTCCTTCCAAGCCTTTAACACTACGAATCCAATCTATCTTGAATCATATGATGTCATTCCCCCTAATGCTATAAAGAGCATGCCCACATTCAATGGTGAAGGTCATGTCACACCTAGTGAACACATCAGGGATATCTCCAATTTTTATAGTTTTCAAAATGTCACTAAGGAGAATATTTCCATTAGACTCCTTGCCATGCTTCTTAGAGGTAAATCAATTGATTTTTTTATGACTTTACCTGATGGATGCATCACATCATAAGATGACTTTGGAGTGTCACTAACTTCAAGGTTGGAAGATGAAATTAACCATACTTCTCTTATACATCAACTCAATATGATAAAAATATATCCCAAGGAAAAAATTAATGACTTCAATGAGAGTTTTCAAAAGACTTGGTATAGATTGCCTCCTCCCATGAGACCACCTACTAGTTTTGTTGTCCCTACATACTTGAGATCCATTGGTACTGATATTGACATCATGCTTCAATCCATGGGTGGTTTCCCTCTTCTCAAAGCATATGAAATTTCCATTAGATCTAATAATGGCCTTATTCAAGTAGGAAAGTTGCCTCCTAAGGTTTTTATGCCTCTAATTCCTAATATACTAGTTGGTACTCCAAACATTACCAAAGTTCCTAATGAAAATGTTAAGCCTAGGACTATTCCTAAGAAAGTAGATGAACTTCATCTATATGCAATAATTCAAAACTTAGAAGGCTAGATTAGGAAAGCGATAATGCAAAGATGTGTGAATAAAAACCCATATCCCTATCAACAATAATATGTCTAGTAATATGGGAGAGGAAGAAGTTAAGGGCAGCCTAACTTTAACAAGCCTACCATTGTGTATAGTCCCAGTTCCACCACCAATGCAAGAGAGATGGTATCAGTGCATAGAAACTTAGTGCAAGGGGAATATTAATAACAAGGCCAATTCATGGATGCCAATTAAGGTTGAGAGAAATCTCTAGTTTCTTAAGGAGGAGCCACTCCTCTCCTATCAATTGGAGATGAGGTCGTGATGTAAGAAAATAAATATTTGTAGCCTCAAGGAGAAAACTTTGCCAACTTCTTGGTGGAAGATACTTTTGTGCTCAATCAAGGAAATAATATTTAAAACAACACATGGGCTAAGATTATGGATTTATGAGGTGAAAATATAATGTATACAAGTTCATCTAGTCCTTATACAAGGCAATAAAACATGGCTACAAGCATGATAGTTCCAAACACTCCTACACCTCCTCCAAATCAGAATGTGGTAAGTTCTACTCAAGGCGCTTATACTCCTCAAGTTTCAATAACTTATTTGCCTTCAAGGACAAAAGATGAGGTGAGTAATATTGCCCTAAACACAATGGATTCATTGAATAATTCTAAAGCATCTATCTCTTTATGGGATGTCCTCCATATGCCTAGCTAAAAAAAACTCTTTAAAAAATAGCTATCTATAATTCCTACTATTCCTTCACCTTCAAGTCAAATTCATAGTCATGTTGCTCTTACAAATTCCCCTAACATCATTATTGAACCATCTACCAAACATGAGAAGCCACCACCTTTTTACCTCATGTTAGGATAAAATAAAACATAGATTTATCCCCAAATCTCATACAAGAGAAACTATGAAATGAATCAATCAAACATACATGAAATAATCATAAACATGCACAAAATAGGAGACATAATATTTAATGTGGTTCACATAAGATGGGCTACATCCACCAAACTTATCTAGTATATTATTTCTAGTAATCCAAGGGAGAAACAAATCCTGCAACAAAACCTCTTACACCTCTCTACCTTCTCTCTCTCTCTCTCTCTCTCTCTCTCTATCTATCTATCTATCTATATATATATATATATATATATATATATATATATATATATATATATATATATATATATATATATATATATATATATATATATATATATATATCATCTTAGCCATGTATCAATACATTTTAGGGAGAAAAACACTTAAACATAACTTCTACCGTCATATCTAAAAACCTTTAATCAATGGCCCAAATTACAACCCCCCATGCCATCGAGGATATAAAGAATGGGATCCAAAACCTAGATGAAATTACATCAAAATTTTAACCTCTTATCCTGGAAGAAAATTAGGCTCCACAGCTAACACCTCACTCTAATAGTGGGGGATAAACTAGTACATAATTACATAGTTTATAGTGGTGCCTCTACATCAATCATGCCCAAAGTTATAGCTGATAACTTGGGCCTAAAATATGAACCCCATAGCACTAAAATTTTTCCCATGTAGGGCATGCAAAATTGTTAAATCACCTTATCTACTCGATGTACCTTAAGTTATGGAATTTAGTTTAGAACATATGTGGCCTTGGGGGCCATTATGAGATAAGTAGCCTACCCATCCCACTATCTAATCATATCTTGGGAGGGTAGGGATATCATATTTATTTACATAAAATTCCTAATGGCCTAGGGAATGGTAATAAAAGGTGCCACATCTATCCATATCATGACCCTGATGGCCCCTACATCCCTAATAGGTACTCCTCTCTAGTAGGGTATCATCCTTTTGAATACATAGATCATGAGGAGTGTGGCATGACTAATCAATATTTATCCCAATCAAGCCACACAATATAGGTTCCTATAAGTGCAAGCCAATATATCTTAACCCCATGACAACCAAGCACCCCCCTCCTCAATCTAATAAATGATAGGGGACCAACTATACAATAACATGTTGACACCCTTATCCCCCACCCATTAGAAGGAAAGTATACTGATGATCTCCTTTTATAGGTTAATATTTTTTATCCCTCAATCTTGGGAAGATGCACTCCACACTTCACACCCATGTCAATTGCACCTACATCTTTAAAATGGTTGGCCTAACCAACTACCGCAATCATACTCCTGGCATCCCAAAAAGCCACCAAATGACCTATCATTGGTAGTCCAATGATCTTATAAGCATCCATAAGAGTGATATTCCACTATCCTAGGGCCTGAGGGAACATAAAAGTGTTATTTTCCTAGTATGTGATCAAGTCACATAATAACCTACTTAAGGGAGGGATGATCCCCACCTATGTAATCCGTAGAAGTCCTACTCAATCAATAATGGCTAACTTGTCCACTTTTAAAAGTGTCATGACTTGGGGGAGACAATCCTAATCTTGGGATCTTCTCTAGCATATGCAGGCCTCCTATAATGAGAAAATATCCCAAGTCATCCCTCATATCATTTCTACATTTTAAAAATTTGCCTTTTGCCCTTTGTTCCCAAAAGGATGAAATCACACTTATTTTTAAGTGGTTGTTATGCAAATGTTTTAGGTGGTTATGTAACCACTATAAGTGATTATGTAACAACCACAGTTGATTACATAACCAACATTTGGAGGCAATTACATAACTTTCTACTTATAGATAGTGAATATTATGGGTCTTTCATAGTGATTATGTAATGTCAATTTATGAAGATTGGTAGTCCTGTTCTCAATGTGGTGGTTCCATTATCCACCTTTCTTCCCATATAACCCTCATAAAACACCTAAAACCAAGTCTAAATCACAAAATTTATTACAAAACCCTAGTCTACCCCCATCAAAAGCATGCCTAAGCTAAAAATTTCAATTTTCATTGGATTTTTAGTAGGTTTTAGACATTATTTCAAAATTGTTGCAAAATAGAAAATTGTGTAAAAATCTACTTGTCCCTACCCAACTCTACCTCTAGCTAGTAGATTCCTCATCCTCATCTCATGATCTATTTATTGACTTCTCATTTTCTCAAAATTGTCACAAGTACTCTAGAGCTCAAAAATCTCTCAGACCAATTGACATAAATGAATATGTTTTTAGCAATTATTTGAATATATTGGGCCCCCAACTAGCTGTTTGTGTGTGAAAACTTTCTAATTTTAGCATATTTTATTATTTAACACTTATTTTCATGTTCACAAGCCTTATTATTTTTTATCTTTTCAATTCACATTTAAAAACTAACATTTTTAATGGCATCTCTATCTTTTGTAGCACGTTTTGTAGTTTTGTAGATATACAATGATTTATTGTTATATTTGGTCCTCTTACGAGATAATTTAGGGAGATGGTCTTCCCTACATATATGGTATATACTCTCATCTATATTTTGATCAAATATCATGTTTTTTCACTTTGTCATTATATTGCACTTGATCTCCTTCTTTTGTATGTAGGTTGCATGGAGTGTTGATTACCCTCATTACTTTACTTATGTAAGGTAAGTATTTCTAACTTGATATTTATTTTTGACATGCCACTACTTAGGAACACACACTTATAAATTTATGACAAGGGATATTCTTGAGGAGCTAATATATATGTACTTAAAAATTGCATGGTGCAATATGTCTAATAAGACGTCCAATGATGATGCAGTGATATCCTAATGAATTTTCAAAGAAAGGTTCTCTCTAGCCAATCAACCTTATTTCCTTCCTATACCATTTTTAAGTCCTCATAGGCTCTTATTTTGGTCTTTTCAACCTTTGATACCTCCGTTTTGAAAGCCTTCCATGTATAATAGAACCACCACTTTTTATGGTAATATTGTCGCTCAATTTTATAGAATCATCTAGTTTTTAGAATTGTTGTGGTAGATTCATAAACTATTACATTGGTCCATCTTAATAGGTTGGTTCAATTTTAAAGTGGTAGCATTTGTGTAGTGTGATGCAACATTTTTATTACAATAATTGGTGGTTATGTAACTATCCCTTATAAAAGGGAGTGGTGTTGTCACCTTGTCCCCATCTTCTAAATTTAGCTCCCGAGATTTATTATTTCACATGATTTTTCATATTGGTTTTGTGTTTATTGATTTTTTTTCCTTGGGTTTTCCTTCAATATGGCCCATCTCACTCCCTCTTCTATTTTGAATCATTTTAAGTCCCTCTTAACTTCTACTCCCAGTTCAATTCAGTTAAATTACTTTATACAACCTCCATTGCTCTTCTACAAGTAAGCCAATCTTGGATCCAAAAAATTGTATTAAGGCCTATATTTTTGAATTTTTACATAGCCATAAATTTATACCATTGTTTTTAAGTTATAAGTTTATTATTTTTGTGATTGACTACATAATTAAGAATAAGGAAGTGTCATTAATTTGATAACCCAGTCTTTGAAAATAGTGCACTTAACTCGCCAGAGATCAACTTCTCTTTGTTTGGGATTGTGTCTCTTTTTATTCCCATTCTTGTGACAATAATTGGTTCATATTCCTTGTTAGAGAGTTCCTGAAATATTTTCCTGGTTAAGGGAGCTAGAATATTAAGGATAATAACAATACATACTACAAACTTTTAGTTGATCTCTACCTTGATTAGGTTGGAGAATATTTACTTTTAGTCTATTTTGATTATTTAGATTAGATTAGTTAAATTATTCTTGAATTATATTATATTTAAATTTCATAAACAAAAAACTTATCAGGAAAAAAATTATTTCCTTTCCTAGTCTTTAAAATAACAAAAAAGTGGTTGATTTCTTTGTTTGTTTGCATTCATAAGATTCATTCATAATATACAGACCACGCATTCAATCCATAGGTGAATATCATAATAGAACACACATACTCACATCCATTAAAATAATCAATTTTTTATTTTAAAATGAACTCTTTTCATTCTCACACACACACACATTATCAACTAGAAAACCCTAGATCAACGTTGATAGCTAAAAGATCTTGTTTCAACTCAAATTTATCTTATTATAAACAAACTAATAATATTATTTTTAGCACACAATAATAGAAAATTAGAATTCAGACAATCATTTTAATCAAAACAAAGCATTATTCGTAACTAGTGTGCATCCAATCTAGGAATATTAAAAGTTTGTTTTAGCTTGCATATGAGTAAAATAAGTTTAAAGAGATTAATAGTATTTTCATGTTTATAATATAAACCTCTTATTGAATAATATTCAATATTAATAGATGGTTTATTTTTCACATAGGTATACTCATACATTATTCATAAAAAATGAAATAAAATTACATATAACTTCAACTAGGTTGTGTCTATAAAAGCTATAAAAATTAGCATTTCCTTCATTAGAATAGATATCTCTCTTTCTCTCTCTTACCTTGCATGCATTAAAAAACAATTATAAAAGATTTTTAAAAATGTGATTTCTTTGTTCAATTTTAGTTTGCTTATCATTCTTTGTGTTCAAGTCATTTAATTTTAGCAAATAATTACTTTTAATTTTTAAGTTAAAAATATTACGTAAAACGTAACAATCCAAAAATATTTTTGAATCCTTGCCCAATCGTGAAAGCCTCATAATTAAAACCTTGATTCCAACAACACATAAAGTTCATTCAAATGCTCAACTACCTAGTTAAGATCATACACTTACACCTTACCTAGTCCCATTTAGATTACACTTCTTTAAACACTTGGTCTTATTGTTTTTCCTAGGGTTAGGGCACATGGTCCTAGAATAAATATAAAGTCTGATATCAACATTGAACTTAGGAGAGAGGGTTTTCATTCCATACCAATCCCCCACCTCATTATTGACTGTCTCAATGTTTTAGAGGAATAAAAATAGATTCACGATCCACCAATCATCATCCTTACCCAAAATAAAGATTGATAATATAACGTGATTAAAGCCTAGATCCTCACCTCCACCCCCTTTTTCTTCTCCTTGGGTCTAGCCTCATCATATATCATTCAAATTTGTGGATGGCATTGACTGGGCATATCCAACTCGATATAGTTGATCTCAACATACAAGTAACTTAGAGTAACCTCGCTCATTTCCCTAGTCCTAGCATCGATCAGGATCTTTGCCTCTTCATAATCTCAGAGACCAATGGACCTTGAAGCTTTGTTTCTTCATAGCTTCATGCTATCAGTGAGTAATGATAAACTACATAGGTCATATGCTTCCATCAAAAGAACCCCTTGTCACCACCCTTTATAAATCCTTTTCCACCTAACAACCAACCTAACCCATCATCCTATACATAACCTTATATATAGAGAGAATTGTATACATGTAAATTCTACTAATTTAGTGTCATAATTAACTTTGATTAAAATCAACACATTAACTCTTCACCATCCCCAATTAAAATTCATATTAACATCATTTCCCTCTAAAATTTAGATAATTAGTTAGTTCATAATCAATTAATTAAATCATGTACACCTATTTTTCTCCAAAACTAATTAAATCTAGATTATCCACCTTATCCATACATTCTCCACATTTTTTTCAGCTAAATGTTGACTCATCTAACCACCTTACTCAACTTAATCAACCACCTCATGAGTCATCTTAGAATATTTCAACTAACTTGAGAATCATTCCTTAAATTTTTAACTTCTTTGACCCATTTATGTTAAGTCACTCAGCTACAAACTAACTTTCCCCCTCCTTCTTAATATATGGGAACTAATCATCATCCATTAGGATAAGGACTCAAATCCAACCATTGATTATTTTAATAATTTAGATTATTCTCAACCATTCATCTCTCCACCTACAAACTATAAATTTATGTGCAATCCTCCACTTAAAGAATCAACCTTTGAGTTAATGAAGTGCTATCAATTTTTTAATCAAATCAATCAAGGATCCAAGACATTTTTAATTACATGCTAATTTAATTTTTATGGATAAGAATTGAGCATCCACATACATTTCCATCAATATTAAATCACTCTTTAATCACAAAGGATAAGGTGACACATACTTCACGGTTGCAAGCATTATTTTATTTACGATTTCTATTTTAACCTTTTAGGGTTTAGCTATGTAGATCCTATATTTGATTAAAGGGTTGAGTAGTCTAAATCAGTGAAATAATATGTAATAAATAACCACTGATTTGTTATAGATTGTAACTAGATTTAACTTTCTAAAAATAGTAATAAATATGTGTAGATAAAGGTTTATCTGGAAAACACTTGATACAAAAGATATGAGTACTAAAACCTGAGATAAAAATAGTAATAAGTATCATCACCTAAATTCCTATGTTATAACCCCTCCTAGATAGTAGCACCACACTTAGATAGTAGTGCCATGTGGCTCTAGTGTCCTGAAAATGGTATTAGTGGCCTCTGTGTAGGACTACTCCTAAATTATGGGTACACATGTGCCTATGTTTTGGGGTACTATTCCTACATGCACAAGGTCTATAACTATGTATTATGCCTATAATAGTTGATTTATGATGCAATTCCTAATCCTCCTTGTAATTAAGGCATGATCTAAAAAGTGTGTTCATTATTAGGATAGGCTGGACATTCTCAACACCTTATTATGAAGAGAGTTACCTACATGCCAATACTTTGAGGAGGGATCAAGTCTGATGTAGCTATCCCTAACAAAGTGTTGGTGAAAGTGTAAGTGATGTTAGAATGATAGTGGTCTTGAATGCCTTGAGTGTGCTTGAGATTGAAAATCTATAAAATTTGAGCTTAGGGTAGTTGTAGATGGTAATATGTAGAATTAGGGCATAATAGGGATTAATAACCTTGATTTTAGTCAACTTGTTTCATGTTTGAATAGGTATTTTACATTTTATTTTCATCTAGTTGATAAAAGTCTAAAAGTCATGTATTTATAGTGTTATATAGCTTGTGTGGACAATAAATGATGCTTAGGCTAACCTTAGGAGGGTTTTACTTTTGAAAATATATTTCTTCAGGATAGATAGGCTAAAGTACATTAGTGCGATTTTGGGGACACTAGCACCACATGGATCTAGTGTCCTTAATGTGGTGTTCATGTCAAGATAGTAGGCTACTGGGCACGAAGGGCTAAGATCTAGAAATGAGGGTCTGAGATTGTGTTTTAGCTGACTAGGGACACTTATGGTCCACATAAAGGTTAGAAAAGTGTGATAAAATAATCAAGAATAGGTTTAAGGATAAGCTAGGAATAGGTTGTCTCAAGTATCACTCTTATCACTCAAATATCACTTTTAGGTGATTATATTTGCACCCCCTTTATGCTAGAAATGCAACAAAATAAAATTACTAGTATAAAGGAAAAAAAATGTACCTGGACTTACCTAAGAAGTCAAATCCATGAAGTTGAGCTCGAGTATGTGAATCTAGGTCTGCAAATGTGAAGCATGATCCAAAGCATGATCTATAAGTGAAACATGCATAAATCAATCCTTACTTTAGAGATATCAAAAGAAAGAGACTATGTTGAATAAAGAATTAACTAAAAAAAAAGATGGGGAAGAGGAAAGGAATGAATACACCTCATTAGGTACACAAACTAATGCATGAACCTAGTGACAACCTATGTGTGTGCATGTATATAGTTATTAAATCATTAAATAACTTAGAATTAATTGATAGCTTGCTCAATCCTCATGTGTGGGTGGCTCAAGAACTCAATCTATTTTTAGCTCCATCATTTCCCACCCTTTCTTGGTGGATCATGACAGGGAATAGTTTGGATTCGACTGATGGTGTGTCTAACCCTCTCATGTAGGTGGCTCAAGAACTTAATTAGGTTATGACTCCACCATTGCCCACTCATGTGTGGTAAATGGATTAGAAATTAAACTACACAAAGTGTTGGAAATATCTAATTGTGTATGTCAACTCTGTGACCACTTGCGTACATTAGGTAGCTCTAGGCCACTCAGGAATACCAACTACTGCAAATGGAATAAGGCATAAAACTAGTGACAACATGGAATATGATGTCAAGTGTATACAGTGTAGAGAACGACATGGATTTTACCATTCCATTTATCAACCTATGTGTAATTAAGCATATAGAAATAATATGTCGTGTACATGCCCCCAATCTAATATCTAAGTCTACTAATGCTGGACTAAGTTGTAATGATTGTATATGAGTATGTAAATCAATTATGGGAATGATCATGCCATGTATGATTCCCCTAATCTAAGTAATTTTTATGAATCTAAGATAAACTAGTGTGAATCTAAGCCAAATATGAGCATAATAGTTAAGCTTGTTATTGTATCTATGTAATCCTATACTATACCTAGTATATTGTTCTATCTAATATGAACTATACTGAAGCTGGGGCTACTAGACAATAACATCGCATATTGGATAGTAGCACCATATAACACTAGTGTCTCTATTTGGGTACTAATGTCTATTTGGTCTAAAATTTGAGTCACTGTACTAATTGTTGATTCCTTATTTTTTTATATTTTACTTGTGTCCAATTTTTTAAAACTAGGCCTGTGTGATGAAAAATCTTTTGTGAATGTAATGTAGTAGCTTGATCTCTATGATAAACCCCTATGAATTCCCCATCTTTTGAAGGTAGTTGTTAAACATGTGTAATAACTATCCTCAAAATAAATATCTCTACAAAATGTGTGTTAGTCAGAGCATATATGATACCTGCGTCATAATCTAATATAATGTGAAAACATAACATTAGAATGTAAGAAAATATAAGCATAAGTATGTAATGTAAGATGTATGTTATGTCTAGCATTACACAAGGGAGTCAATATAGATGTAATCAATGTGTATAACCATAAATTTGAGTAGCTACATAGGGGTATGGGGCATGATGTCCATCGTAACACCAACGTAAGAAGGGTAGATGCATGACATCCCTCATGGCATCGAGAACTGGTGTGTGTAATAAGGAAAGACAAGTGTCATGGCCATAATACATATAATAAATCATATATATAAAATACATGAGGCACATAAAATAGGACAAGGGGCCACAATACAAGGGACATGGGTATATATCACTAAATCTATGAAAAGAAGACATATAAGGACATGTTCAAATGTCTACATATGCAAGCAACAAGAAATTTATATTAGAGCCACATAGAAGGACATGTTAAAAAAAAATCTTACAAAATTAATAAATCACACATAAGGGACATGGGCACTTGTTTAAGGCATACATGAATATAAGTGGATTAGAACCAAAAAACAATGGCATATTCAAATGTCTCGAATAGAAGAAGAATAGAAAATACAATAAAGTATAAACTAGGAAAACTAGAAATGAAAGCATGCATGATTGTAGTAAATATCTATGTAAGAGTGATAATGTATATATGATGAATCTAAACTAGTGATAGTCAACAAAAAAAATTTGAGTAGAAGTAACAATGATCAATATCAAGATATATCAATGTGAAAACTAGAATATAAGGAATGTAAGGATATAATCTAGTAATAAAAATTGTGTATAAGATGCCCCTAGTGGGTGTATGTGTCAAATGAATAACCATGAATCAATGTATATAAACCCAATGGGTAGATGATAGTGAGTCTAGATTAGTGTAGTGGACTTGAGTCCTATAAGTAATCTGCAAACACATGACAAGAACAAGTGAATCATGTATGTATGATAAAAATGACTATACTAAGATAGATAGCATATGTAGTGGCTGGATAATATAAGAAATATAAACATAATAATGCATATAATCTATAAATTTCATGTTTTTAGAGTAATATTTAAATGTTTTTGTGTTTTGACATGTTATATTATTTTTATATTTTTTGGATATAAGCTATGTGCAAGCAAATGAAAATAAAATATGTATAAGGAGCAAGAGAGAGAAGGAATGTATGCACAAGAGGGTAGGAACCATACTAACCAATGAGTCTCATGGGAGACTCTCTATCACTATAACCTATGTCAAATAAGGGTATTATGATCATGTGTAATATGTGAAAGGGTGACTTTGATCCCATAATATGTTGTACTAAGTAATATGTATCAATATTTATCTATGTAGAGGTGATATGAATCTATGGCACTAATTTTGGTACCCTATGAACTATAGGGGTCTTAGGAACCCATTTGGTAGAAGAAGTTGAAGGTGACATAGGTGCCCTATGCATAAAACCCTAAAAACACAATAATACTAATCATGGCATAAATTGAGTGGAGGAAGGTCCTCTAGAATATTTGACATATGTCTGACTCATGGATCTCTCTAATAATAGTCTCCATAGGAGAGTATGCGTACATGTTGATAGTATAGGAGCAGACCTCACCTATACTGGTGTCTCTACTAAACTCTATGATGTATGCATTGGAACTGTAATCTAAGCTATAACTAATAACTATGTTATATCTAGTAATGGTGTTGGAACTATAACTTGTGATTGTGTTGTAACTGCCTATGCGATAGGTAGAGGATACTCATATGGAAAACCCTCAACTTTGACCACCTAATTTATGTGTATGTATTTGAAGCATCTATGCATTATAGATGGGATGTTTTAAAGTTATTATAACCATGGCCTACCCAATAACATATCAAACATGCCTACACTAGGTACTATTAAGAATTGAGTGGTTATATGTGTTGGTCTAACCTATAATGGAAGCACAATCTCCCTGATGGATCTCTGAACATGACCACTAAAAAAACTAATGACTATGTTTGTGGGGAATATATCCTACTATGAGTACCCCAAATGATGAAAAAGTGTCATAGTGCACATGTTAATGATTGACCCATTATCAACCATAACACTATGGTTAGGATGATGATCTATGTATGCTTGTATAAAGAGTGCATGTAATTTTATATCATCATCAATAATATCTTGCTCTGAGAATGTGATGAGTGGTCTAGGTGGAACTATAGTATGGTACATTCCAATAATGTTATGTAATGGTTGTGCCTCCTCTATAATAGTATGATATGAAATTGGTGGGGGGTGTGCTTGATATATGTAGTGAACATCTGATGTGCTCCCTATCTCATTCATTGTGTGCTTTAGAAATGGATTTGAGAATATATTTAATCATTAGCTTCTATTTGTTGTGATTTTGATGCCTCTGTAGATGTGCCCACATCAATAATATTAGCCTTAATCAAATCTTGTACTTTATATTTTAAGCTTATGCATCTATTTTTGTATGCCCTAGTGCCCAATGATACTCACATAATGAGTTAGAATCATATTTTTTTAGAAGAGGTCATGTATATCTATTTATTTAATGGGAGGGAGAGATATGACATTGCATTCTAAGAGCTCTTATAGAACCCATGCTAGTGACTCTGGAAGGTTGGTGACAATTTGGCACTGAGGAGTGGATAAAACCAATCTAGGACATGGCTCATAAGTCTCTTTGATTGTGTACTTTTGATAACTCTTATTCTTAGTGACCCTTACCTTGTATGGAGGCTTATTTGAACTCTTAATAGTTTATTATGATCCATTGGTATACTTTAGTTTTCCCATTGATAAAAGTTTGACCTCTCTTTCTTTTACTGTGAGGCACAAATCCGTGAATGTAGGAAACTTCTTAAATAAGATAGCTTCATGTAATTTTGGTAAAAGACATTTTTTAAATATGTCTTGAATCTCTTTGTATACCATGGGGATAGTAAATTTGGCTAATATAGTCTTGTATCATAAGACACAGTTTGTGATAGGCTTGTTTGACTTTTGTTTCAACTATTCCATTTGGGTATATGATATCTTGTCATTGATATTGATAGAGAAGTGTGTTAAAAACATGTTGGCCAAAGGATTGAATGCAGTGATATATTATTTTGGTAAATCATCAAACCACTATAGGTCATAATCCTTCAAAATGTATGGAAACAACTTCATGAAAAACCAATCATTAGACATGTAATCCAAACATGCTATGTGAAAAGCTCTGAGACGGTGCTTTGGGTCACCCTTGCCATCATATAATATAAGTTTAGGTTCCATGAAACCGGATGTCAAGAGAGTTACTGCTATGTGATATGACAAAGGTGTATGTAAGAGAATATTAGAATCTAAGGCATTACATACCACTTTCAAGTGATTACCATTTCTTTATTTGGTGTTCTATCGAAGGCCAAATTGAGTTCAAAATAAGATAATTTGTATTTGTTTTCTTAACATAGTTTGCATTGTAAACCTTTTGCAGACATTTTTGCAATGCTTGATGGGACCTTTCCCTAATATTTTTCATCATAATTACATTTAGGAAGTTATTTTAGTTTTTTTTTTTTTTTCTTGTGCACATATGTTTAAATTTTATCTTCAAGTTTTATGTTTACTGTTATAGGTCAATTTTCTAAGTTTATAAACTTGATGCCTATTAACATACAAAATAATGAATTTGTTCAACAAAACAACAAATTCATTTAGGCAAATAATGAATTTGTTCATGTGCTATTTTTACTCACACTTTTGTAGTTTTTTAGTCTTATAATAGTTTTTATGTGTGTGTTTTTTTCCCTGACCCATATATGTTTCACTTTTGCTCTCTTTTCTGGTTTCTATTTTTTGTTTAAGTCATTCTTGTAAAACAACAAAATCATACAAGTAAATAGTCAAATTTTTGTGTATCAATGAAATCATTTTATGCATAAGTGAAATCATTATGTGCATTAGTGAAATCATTAAAACAAATAATGAAATTATCAAATCAAATAGAGAAATCAGTTTGTGCAATAGCAAAATCATCGAGGTAAACAACAAAATTGTTCAAAATAACAAAACCATTCTATAAGTGCATATTTTTCATTTTCTGCACTCCATTTTTTTTGTAAGCCTAACCTATTAATTAATTCACTATGGAACAATGAAATCATTATAGAGGCTAACATTTTAAGCTTTATCTTCATATTTTATTTTTATTTTTTAGGTGATATTGCAAGTTGACTTATTTTTTTAGTTTCTATAAAAAATTCTAACTATTTTTTTTTGGCTACTAGTCAAAGTTTTAAACAAATGAAGCAAGATAAAACTTGATTTTATTTCTTACAAATCAATTTTAGCTTTATTTCAATTTTTTTACTAACCTTATCTTTTTAGTGTTCAAAAAAATCATTATAGTATTTATTTTCCATGGTAATTAACTCACATTTTAATTTTGGTGTTAAACAAGACTTTCATTTCAAGATTTTTTGTTTATGTGTGTTGTAATTTTATGTATGCTCTTCCCTTCGAGTCACATTAGCAATGATACTCGAGAATAAAAAATAACTTTGAAACTTTTGTGTTAATGAAGTTGTGCTTGTGTGTATGCTCTCCTCTTGGCATCACATTAGTGATGATACCTAGGATTTAGATACAAGCATTAACTTCTTTATTTTCTTTTTTTCTATGGGCTCTATTGACTATGGATTTCACCACCATGCAATAGGCCAAATCCCATGTACTGGCGGGATATACAAATCAAGTATAAACTATTTCAAAATCCTAAATGGTACTATATTTTAAGAACAGTGTGATGTGAGGGGATTCATGCCCCAATACCCATGGATTCAAAAATTGCCTCGAAGTTTGATTTTTTGACATCAACCAACTAGAATCTTATGGATGGGTTGGGTACATTAGGACTAGACCCATTTATGTGTGTCTATTAAATCAACATATTCCATGATTTTGGGCATCATTTACCAAAATGTATTTATATAACTCCCCTTAGATAATCTTATAAAAACCTTAAGCCTAGGTGAGCTTTTTTGTAATTCAACTTTGGTGCATCAATTAGCGATTAACACCAAGAAGTTACTTTCCATGTATCCTTAAAATTGGGTCTAGTGAGCTATGTGAATGATACTTTCTCCACAGTCGTTATTCTAAAATATTGGGTCGATAGTGTTCAATGAGCAAGCAAGTAGCAAAGAAATCTTAAAAGTTGTTCAAATCCTTTTTGCCTAGCTTTATCATTTTTTGTACATTACATGTGTGTTTAAAGTAGAAGTTTGTTTGTTTTTCTCCCTTATGAACACCACGTGATGAAAACTTTTTGATTGCAAGCAATATTTGAGTTCTAAATTCAAGCCAAAATCATATCTGAAATCTATAAATTAAGGAAGGTCTAAAGTCACAAACTCAAATTATTTTGTCAATCACAGTAATTTTTAGTATTGGTCTTTCACCCTTTTTATCTTTGATTCAATCCATTTTATATCAATGTCACCTATCACTACACACATGGATATGTTTAACAACCCTAGGATGAGGGAAGAAGCTTTTGGTAATGAAACCTTTCACTTTGGTAATCAAGAACATCAAGTCAAAATTCATGAGATCCAGAACAATGAAGAAGAAGGGGGACCTTAACAAGAATAAAATCATCCTAGAGCCATCTTACCCACTTCTCAAATCACTAAATTTATCTTGGCCAACAAATATAATGTCTTACTCAAATCTTTGAGTGTAGGGGCTAAACTTCATTTAGATTTTTAAGTCAAATATATATGTCATTTGATTGCTAGGAATTATTAAACATATCTAATCTAAGAACAAGCTACATCCTAAGGTTTCTCAGGAACAACAAGGTTATCATTACTTCACCTAATCCTAATCATCATTTTTACATGGACAAGAGGAAAACTATCATGAATAAAGACACACCTCAACTAAGTCATGGGTTTTCGAGTCAAATCCATGTACATCAATTAGATCAAGAGATTGTAAATCTCCAAGCCAATAACATAAACATTCCCTTGGTCAAGCAATCCATAAATACAAATCTAAATATTCCTAATATTTATCTTGGATTAGTTCAACCAAATTTGAATTCAAATACATATTTGAATTCACCTATCATTAATTCGAATCCAAATCAAATCTTGAATGCCATTACAAGATCATAAATAATTAATCTAACCAATCAAAATCCAAGTTTGAATGTCCATTCAACCTCACCCATCAATCACTCTAATCAAAATCTGAGTTTGAATGTTCATTCAACCTAACACATCAATAAAATCAACCCAAATCTGAAATTGAATTTCATTCAAATTCACTCATCAACTATCAACATATAAATCTGAACTTGAATCCATATTCATGTTCATACCTCAATCAAAATTTGAATTTAATGCTCATTCAAATTCACTACTCAACCAACAATGTCAATATCTAAACTTGAAAACATATTCAAGTTCACACATCAATCCAAATTTGAATTTGAATTTGAATATTCATTCAAATTTACTTATCAATAATCAACATCCAAATCCAAACTTGAATACATATTCGATTTCATACCTCAATCAAGATCTGAATATGAATGGTCATTCAAATTAACCAATCAACCAATAATATCAAATTTTGATCTTGAATACATATTCAAGTTTGCACATCAATCCAAATATGAATTTGAATATTCATTCAAATTAACTTATTAATAATCAACATCCAAATCTGAACTTGAATACACATTAAAGTTCACAAATCAATCAAAATCTGAATTTGAATGTTCATTCAAATTCAACAATCAAAAATAAACATCCCACCTTTGTTCTAAGTGCATCATCAAATGAATTTTCAAATTTTGATTCAAATCCATCTGAAATCAATTTTACACAAATCAAAATTCATTGACAAACCCCAATCTAACCTCCAAACCCAACTCATCATTCAACCCCAATATCAATGAATGACAAAAGTTTGGTTCAATACAAAACCCATTTTTAAATATAAACTTGAATCAAAACACATTTACAAATCAACCTCCAAATCCAACAAATAAACCTTCAAATCCAAATTCCTTTGAAAATGCAAATTCATCCTTCATCCCAAATCCAACCTCAAATAAATTCACTAAAATTCCAATCAAAAATCAAAATTCACTTCCACATTCCAACATTCATCCAAGTTCTTTCATTAGTTAATCATCCAACACATTCACCACTTCTAATCAAAATAATCAACTCCCACCACAATTTAGCCATTAGTGACAAAGTATGAAAGATAAGACCCAAGGATTAGAAGATGGTACATTTTCCAAACAAAAAAAATTTAAATTTGAAGAAATTTGTCCATATCCATTCGACATTAATAACATGATGACACCCTTTCCTAAACACTTTTAACTCCCTAAGTTTGAAAAATTTAGAGGTAAGGGAGATCCTAGTAAACATCTCAAAGAGATTTATATGGCTTATGCAAACATTGCCTATAATAATGAATATTTATTAAGACTCTTTCCATGTAGTCTAGGAGGTGAATCCCTAAATTGGTTCCTTTATTTACCCAAAATATCAATCACTACCTTTGAATTTTTATTCAAACGATTTGTGCGCCACCTTTCTTACAATGTTGAATGATAATTAACCACAATAGACTTATATAATATTAAACAATGAAATGGTGAAACTTTTGCCTCCTTGCAAAGATGGCAGTTACTATCAAGTTGTTTTCTATGGTCCCCACCTAAAAACCAACTTATTAAAATATTTACTAACAATATTGATCTAGATTTGGAACATCAATTACAACTTCATTATCACACATCATTCGATGAAACCATAGAGATGGGAGTTAAAATTGAAATCACTATGATTTCCAAAGGTTTCAATAAGATTTTCAATCTAGACAATGCTTCAAATCACATGAAAAATCCTAAATTATTTTCCAAAAATAAAAATGTTGTAGGTGACTATTGGCAGTTTGGCCTCCCAAGTCTAAATGCTAACCACTATAACCAAAAACTTTTCATGGAACCCACTTAAGACTCTACATGGTGATATAATGAGTAATGATGAATCCTAATTACTTCTTTAAGTCATTCAAAAGTGTTAGAGATGTCTTAGAGTCTGACTGTGATCATCATATGTCTTAGATGTCTTTGGTCCTTAGGTGATGTGCTAGATCATCATGATGTCTTTGACTCTCAAATGAAGGGAGTAGGTCTCAATGTCTTATCATTGTCATGTATCCATTAAAATTGGTGTTAAGTATCCTCATGATGTTTGAGGTATGTTTGGATGTCTTTGACAAAGGATTGAAGTTATCTTATGACCTAGAGTGCCTTAATGAAGATGATCGAAGATGGCAGCTGATGACTCACTATGAGATTATTTATTGTATTCAATATATTCAAGGTATGGTTGAATATAATCGTTAAAAATGTGGTGAAGATACATATAGGCCTAATTGAAACCTTTTAAAAAGGCTATAAGGTATTCTTCATGATACTCATTGACAAATCTCCTTTTGAAGTTATGTGTAATTGTTTAAAAGGAATGATTTGGTCTTAAAATGACAAATTTTGACCTCAAAAGGCCGCTAAATCATCAATAACATCTCTAATCACCCTCATAGTCATGTTATTGCTTTAGTCAAATAGTTTTAATCTTTGAAAATGCCCCCTCTACAAGTCTAGAACGTTGTTTTGCCTTCAAGAGAGCTCACACGTGTGAAATATGCCCCTTTTTTGCTCTCCAAAACTTATTACTTGTTTTAAGATGCCTTTTGACTCGTATTCTCCATCTCGTTTCCCTAAAATTGCATTTCAAAGCTTAAAGCATGGAGAAAATGTAGGAAAAGAGATGTTTTCAACCATTTTTGCAAGTTATATGGATTGGTACAGATAGTTCCATACAAGGGAGGTTATGAGATTAAAATTGGAGTCATGGCATGTGTTTTACATAATATTCATGGAAAAAATATTTTAAACAAGCCAAAAACTAACCCTCTTACTCCATCGAGCTCCTTTGTAGCTTGGTAGAGCCCTTCAGGTTTGCAAATGGTATGGCTATGAGAGAGAATATTAAGATCTAATATTTTGGGCAAAGGGACCTTAGATGGCTTTCATATTTGGGAAGTTTTTCTCAATTTGGTTCTCTCTCATTTATGAACAATCATTAATAATTTAAGGCACTCGTAATGGCTTCTCCATTTAGACACAGAATTGATTCTCCATGTTTTTTCATTTTCAGAGCATGGTGACAGAAAAATGGAAGGTTATGGATCTTATTAAGAGTCTAAACCACTTTCCCAAAGCATTCTTGAACATCATCTCACACATGTAGATCCTTAGGGCTGAATAACACATAAACTAACAAATATATAGTCTATAGGTAGTTTGAATGGTTGTACGGTTCATGGTGGATTTAAGGTTGTCAAGACTCATTGATAAATTGTGTGTAATGTTTCATTCATGGAAAGTGTCCTCCTTTTAGGTTTATAAAAATTCTCAAGGTATTATAGCCTATCAACCATAATCTACCCTCAACATCCTCACAGTCTCAGTTTAGCATTTTTTAAGGTAACTTAGCATAGTTCCTTATTTCAGTGTGTAAGCTTGTTTGAGAGCCTTCAAAATAAAATATTTTGTTAATGCATATGCATAGAGATGTATGGAATCCTTTAAGACTATTTTTAATATGGGTTCATTTTTCATTCCATCCCTCCATGTTTTATTCCATTTTCATAACTTTGTCATTGTCATTTGCCATTGTTGTAAGCTTATCATTCCATCTTCATTCTCCCATATACTCCATTATCACCACACATAAGATAGTCACTACTTATCCATCCACATCATGAATCCACTATTTTGGTACATTTAAAAGATGTTGAGGATCATCATGGTCTTGGAGATTAGTTATATAGCCTAAAACAATGCTAAAAATAGTAAATCCTCACCTACAAGTTGCTTGAAGGACACATACAGTCAACATGTATAGTGGTAGTATTGAGACCTATTTGTATAAGGATAGTTGAGAAGACCAAATGCATGGTTGATTTGGTTTTGATAAACTTAGTTAAGATATATAGATAGCTCAAGAGGCTACAAGGTCAAAGGGTTTTTTAGCTTAGAAAACACCTTAAGAGAAGTTATAGCCAGCCTGGTGGAGGTATACAACTAAGTAAATCAAATCTTAGTATTGTGAATTAGATTGAGGTGAATTTTTTAGATATGGAACATGAATATATGTCTTAACATTATAAATACTCCAATGAGGGAGGTTGACAGTGAGGTCTCAAGCCTAAGAACACAATCCTATCTCCAATGAAAACACCTACAGGTGAATACGCAAATAGTTGTTCTTGAACCTAGTAAGGATAGAAGAGCAAAGGTGTTAGAAGATGTGAAACCTATATGAATAATATCAAAAAAAAATTCAAGGATTAATATAGGTTAGGATGTAGTGATGAGGTTTTAGAGCTAAAGGAGACAACCATGTACATCTACAACCAACCCATACCTACACACAATCAATGCCTACAATAGTTTTGGGAACTTTAAGGTTTTGAAGCCTTTATAAGTGTATTGTGGCCTTCAAACTCAATAAAAATAGTTATTTTGATTGGATTAAATGATTCATTCTATTCTCATAGGTAGATAATCATTGGAGACATTCACTATTTTATCTCAGAACTACCCTAGTCTGTTAACAGTCATTGAAGAAACCACGTGAGAAAATTGAAGGTTTGAGTACAATACATAGACCTTAAACTTTATGAAGGAGTTTTGAGATAATGAAATGATTATATCATAGTGTTCATATTATCTCTTTTGGATTGGTGATATTCATGTTTTCAAGTTAAACGCCCTTGAGAGCTTGAAGAATAAGATAGACCTAATCAAGCATGTGCATGCCAATTGAGAGTTTTGTACTTACTTTGGGGTTTTTTTAAGTTAAAAACACCAGATGAGGCAGGTAATAATATGTATTAAATGTTCTTAGGTAATAGGAGTCTCATGATTAATAAGGATAACTCAATGGCCTACTTGGCCCATTAGGCCTAAAATGGATGAGAACAAGCTTGTGTCTTCTAAGTGAAAACTCAAGAAGGTTAGGTGTTTAATATAAGTTTGAGAGATGGAAATATCTAAGGAATGGGTTTCATAACAGAGATTTTTCCAACTCAAAATCTAGGGCTATACAAGCTTGACTACTAAGAAACCCTAGGCAAGGGAGATGAAGGAATGTAAGCAATGAAATTGGAAGAAAGACTCAATAGGAAGGTGTTTCTAGCCATGAATACATATTATAGGAGTTATAAATCCATAAAACCTATCTTGTAAAGAGAAGGAACTATTCGGACCTATGTCCTCCCCAAACACATAAACTGGCAGAGTAACCTATAGGCACAATCATAAGATAATGGAGATAGAGTGGAGTATGGGTAGCCAAAGGAAGATATATGGGATGGAAAAAATAGTAAATAATATGTTATGATGCATTTTAATCTCCCATATAACCTACAGGTTCCCTGAACCTCCAATACTCAATCTAGGTCTATTTGGCCTAAAGGCCATAACTAGGCCTTAAACCCCACATCACATTGAAGCATACCCAAACCTTCTCCAAGAAGAACTAGGACTTTGATTAGATATGAGATGATGATTCAGGTTTTATGAGATATTTTTAAAGCATAGAAAAGTAGGTATGAGGCTCATTTTAGTCTTGAACGCTAACTCAAACTACTTAGTATAGGTAGCCAGTTATATCCATCATTTCAAGTGCTTAGATATTTCACCATAGAGGTACTTGAAACATATGTTCTTAGCAAGAGTTAGGCACCCTTATGTACTTGAAATTCATATATGAGGGAGGTTTTTTTAGGGTCCCACTTTTATGAATCATTTCTAAGACTATAAGCATGTCCAAACTACTTGCATCATACCCTTTGCATGGGAAATCAAGCTACTCAATAAATTTAAAGGGGTTTATATACTTAAAATACATAAAAATAAGTTTTGGTTTGGAGGTCTGTACTCTATGAACCATCGTTAAGATGGTAGACCTCCAAAACCCTCCTTAAACCCTACTACAGACCAATCTTGAGAGAAATAGATATTTTCACAACCAAACACCCATGAATGACCCTAAAAACATCTAAACCATCTAGATAACTCATAGGAGCCTCTGTCCATGGTACTATGATGTATGGAATTATATGACCTACCATAATAGTGGTTTTTTACGGAAAAGAGCAAAAAATGAGGTATAGGGAAGTTTAAGAGTTGCAAATCATTTGAGATGTTTGTTTGGAACTTGTTATATCTTTGAAATCCATTATATGTCTAAAAAAATTCTTAAAAGTACCTTTATGAGTCTCTTCTAATCAGCCAGTCTGTAAAAATGAAGGAAAAGGCAACCTAGTCACTTAGTGTGGTAAGTTTGCAGGTGTGAACTACTCAAAGAGATGTATGTTATGATATGAGACATTTTTTCAGACCTAAATCCCACCTATTCATAGGATCCTAAGATCTTTTATAGTTTTTCCATGGCTACTCAATCACAAACACCATGTAACTAGGCCTCCTTGGTCAACAAGTAAAGTTAAATAATGGCATAGCGAGGTAATTGGGGGGTCAATACAAGATATTAAGCTTGGTAGCTAACTGAATTGAGTGAGGTAGGTGCACTTTTAATAGCTATTATGAAGGAAGGAGTCATTTTCTTGACTTGGTCATATGCTCAAAAGGAGAGGTTGTTATGCACTTTATGATGGCTCAATAACATTTAATTTATGTTGTAACTTCTAACAAGAGAAGGAATTTGACTGAAAGCAGGCATAGCCATGATTTAAAAGAGGTTGAACAAGTCAACCACATCTTCCACTACCCCACCTCAGCGCTAAAGGAGTCATTGAAGAGCATCAAGCATAGAGAGAGTCTTTTAGAGGACTATGTAAATATTTTATAACTAAAGTTTGAGTTAACTATGGTTATTGATGACCTTTTCCTCTCATATCCACTTGGCTATCCCTCTTTTTCTCTCCCTTTTCTACTATATATTTAGGCTTGAAGGCCTTGATTTTGGTAATCCCTCTCTTGGTCATGAAAAAACTATGCTTAGATTGGCACTTTGTAACATCTTAAGCTAATATAAATGACTATTTTAGAATCTTTGATATAGTTTTAGCGTATTTTATTAGTTTGATTTACACATGTGGTAGTTTTTCTCCCTTAACAAGTCCTAATCTCACCTAGTTACTAGTAGATGATCTTGTAAAGGTCACATATAGTGTTTGTATGTTAAGTGGTTGAGATTATAATGAGATATTGATTGATTAGTGCCTTGAATCAAGCCTTTCATCATTACCCACATGTTTTGATCACTTAGTGAAACCTTTATGTGAAACTGTTTTGTATAGGAGTCCTTGGAGCTGAAAGATTTAGTCTTTTGCATTACTTACTAGTGTTTATTGAAGTCCAAATTGAGTGGATGAGTGTTTACATTGGTGCATCATTATCCTTTAGAGTAGATTCATTTTATGTACTTTATATATCTTTTCACCCCAATAATAGTAGATTTTAGTAAATTGAGACAAATAGATGCATTTGGGGAGCAAGCCCCATAATCTAGAGGTCTGGTCTATTTATAAGGTAGCCCATAGCCTTTAGGCCATTCCCATGTTAGTCAAAGTTTGAAGTAGAATTGAACACTCTCCTTCAACAAGGTGCAACTTAGGTTGCTAACAGTAACAATGTAATTGATGTAAAACAAGTCTAAATCACTCAACCTATATACAATATCACTATTCCAAGTGGCCAACTAAGACAAGAAAAATCTAAGCAAAAATTTACTCCTTTGGCAGAACCTTATGAGGTGGTCTTTCAGAAGTTAGTTTCTAAAAACATGGATATTTTCCCCAACACAAAACCATTTGAATAAAATGTTACTAAACTTGAGCGGTACCAAGAAAATGAATACTTTGAATACCACAAGATTAAGGGTCCACACTCAATGAATAATTGCATCAGGATTGAACATTACATTTAAGATCTCATTGATCATTGGGACTTTGCCATTGAAAACCAATATTCATCATAAAATAATCAAAATTTGGGTATAGATAAAGATTCATTTATGAAATATGAACAAGGGCATAAAAAACAAGATAAAGATCAAGCCCAAACTAGAAATGTTAATAAAACTAATCACCTATTTGATTCAATAGTTGATTGTATTGACTATAAAAATCAACATATTTTCATTGTCATGGTAAAATCCCAAGATTTCACCACTATAATAAGGCGGGATAAGATTACCATTCCAAGTGCTTCCTCACCTACCATTGAGTGTAAGTACAACATTTTAGATTAACTTGAGAAGACACCAACTCATATATCCATCACAAAGTTTTTTAAGACATCCCCTGTATTAAAATACATATTGTATAAAACCCTCCAAGAGTCCAAATTTCCATAAGACATCAATACATCCAATCTTCAAGCATTATTTGGAAACTTATCCACTAACAATCAAGTTACATTTGATTATTTTGATGTCTCCCCCATGGGATATGCATATAATTTACCTTTGTATATAGAAGTCATAATCTCTAGGCACAAAGTAAAAAATGGTGTTTATAGACAATGGCTCGACTTTGAATTTATGTACATTACGATTAATAAAATATTTAAGATATTTAACAACATCACTAGAACCTAACATTATCACCATCAAAGCATATGATAATAATGAATATGAGTCCATGGGCACTCTTTACATTCCTTTTATGGTGGGGTATGTCATTAAAGAGACTTTAGTACATGTGCTTGACTTAGATATTCCAAATAATTTACTCCTTGGACGTCCATGGATTCATACTATGAACATCATTCCATCTATCCTCTATCAATGTTTGAATTTTTCTCATGATGGCATGGAAATAAATATACCTAGTGATCCTCAACCCTTTCAATATTTCAAATTATTGGAAGGATGTTATCGGTAATCCAATTATCTTTTGGTTACAAAAGATACTTATGTTCTTACTAAAGAGTCACCAAAGCTAAACAATTATGTTCATCCCGATGAGTTACTTCAACCCTTCATATATTTTCCATCTACAAGTCAAGCATCCACAAACTATCCATCTACAAGTGAACATTCCACTTCATAATCCACACCATCTCCTCCATCTAGGTTTTCCATTGTGGATGAAGGGATGGGTGAATATGAAATTCATGATGCTCATTACCTAGGAAAAATTCACATCTCCTAGTAATCTTGATAGGCCCCATTATAGAAAGGATACTCAAGTGGTTCATAAATTTGGCAAAACATCATTTGTAAAAGGTGGTCTCCTTTCCGACTAGAAAATCAAAGATTCAAACTCTTCATGGTTTTATTCTAATGAACAAGCTACATGTTCCCTTAACAACCAATACCTTATTACTAAAGCCATAATGTGTAACATCATGAACCACAAAGGCAATAACCTTAGTCTCCATGAACAAGGTACTTTATAATAAATTAATTTTTAAAGTGCATGAAGCTATACATGGTATTGGATTTGAACCACTTACTATGAGTACTACACTTCATGTTATAGATAATTCTAGTGAGTTTGAGTAATCCTCTTTAGACACTAAAATAATTTTTGTCTACATCAAATTCAAATATCTTGTCATCACTAACCTATTCTATGATAATGTTATTCTAATGCTTGAGCTTACACACCCAAACCTTATTCAATGGGACCAACAATCATCACCTCCACTTGATCATTTACAGAATGATAAAGTGATACCTAAATTTCTAAAAATCTAAGATCATATCCCATTAAGGGACCAGAAAAGGGGATTTTTCATTTAATTAGATGATTCTGCATACTTTGGGGAGTTTTTAAATTCACATCAATGACATCAAATCAATACAACAACATCTACAAATCATGAAGAACCTATAGGGGAATTTAATCTTCCTCCACCTCCTATAAGGTTTCACTTGAAGAATATAACATATTAATTTAAAGAACTATTGAGGTTAACATTGGGATAAATGAAAATCCAAAATTTGTGAAACTTTTTGCATCGTTAGATCAAGAAGAACAAATCACTTCCAAAATGTTGCTCAAATAATTTTTAGACATATTTTCATGGTCATATGCTAACATCCTAGGTTAGATCCATCACTAGTTGTGCACCATTCTTATTGTCCATAAGGATGTCAAATTAATTAAGCAAAAACTCAGAAAAATGCATCCTAAAGTAGAATAACTTATGAAAGAGGAATTGAAAAAGCAATTCGAGGTTGGTTTCATAATACCCTTATCAAAGAAACCAACATAATTTAAGTGTCTATGTCTAAATAGAGTAATATAATATATTATTTAAATATATATATATATATATATATATATATATATATAACTAAGTATTACAAACTATAATTATAATATAACCATTTTTAATTAAAATTAATAGTGATATAATTATTTATAAATATAAATTATATTTTTAATATAATTTTAGCACTAAAATTGCATCACAAAAAATTATGTAACATGGTGTAGTCATATAAAATGTCAAAATTGGTAGCTTGAGTGTGGCTTGTGATACCCAACACATAGGTCCCTCTTGCATGCTCTCATGACCCTTTTAGACACCTTTTTTCTTACTCCCAGTCATACATAAACTTTTGAGACCTAATTTTAGCTTAGCCATACTCTATTTTCCATGCTTATTCCATTCCCCTAGGCCCCGATCCTGTAGGACAGAAGTGCTAGGGTTGGACTATAGCATTGGACCATTGGGTGTCCCATTTCCAGTGCTCATGTCTAATCACATTTTGAGCCCAAATGACCTTTTTTTTTTAAATTTCTCTTCTTTATTGTGTCAGCCTAACGTGGATGCATTTAACCCATGACCAATAGATCTCTGTAAAAGCCCATTCAAAGTTCATTTATAAGTGGTTGGAAATTATTACAAAAGAAATCAAGAATACAAGTAAAACCACTGAGGCAATTTTCCCTATTCTCTACATTCAACCAGCCAATAAAACTACAAGCTTATTCAAACCCTCACACTAATACCTAGCCACCTCAAGCACTCTCAATTTGGCATTTTTGTATCCATATAACACTATTTAACAAAGCACATCAAGTGGGAGAACTACATATGGCTTGATCCCTCTTTAGAGTATTGGTATGTAGGGAGCATGTCCACATAAGGGGTGTGGATACACGTTCAGTGAATCTTACACACACTAACCCCCCTCTTTCTCAAAGTTTTATTCAAACACAATGAAAGTCTAGGGTTGGAGATTAAATCAGCTCTACAAAGATCTCCATCGATATTCAAGATCTAAAATTTCATAAGCAGGGTCATATAGGGACAACGGACGAAACCCAAAAAACTCAAATTTCTATGACTAGTTTGGATAACATCGATATGACTTGGAATATAGTACTAGACCTCAAAATGTCATGTTTTTAGCACTCCTATCTTTTCACTGAATGAAAGCCAGATCTAAATTCACAACACTATCCCAATCCTGCACAGCCAATATCAGCCTTTGTCTCAACCGTATCAACCTAGTTTTAAGCTAAGTTATATTTCTCCTCTTTCATTACTATTTTTAGAAAGTTACGAAGGTCAAACAAATTATACAAATCAGTACTCTATTTATTATAATATTATTTACTGATTTAGTCAAGTCAGACCTTTAAATAAATTAAGAATAAGACTCTAATATTCAAAAAAAATTAAATCATGTGGTAAACTCGACTTACTTCATTTGTGCATAAAAACCCTAGAAACCCAAGGGTAAATTCTTTGCTGATTTTTTCAAATAATTTTTTCTACATATTTTAAATCAAAAATTTGTACTTAATTTTTAATTTACTTTAATAATTTTAAAAATAATTTCATTCAAACCCTAGTTGCCTATATTAGGTACTGATATTTTTCCAATAATTTTTTGATTTTTTTTTGCATATTTTAAATAAAAAATTTGCACTTAATTATAAATTTTACCTTAGTAATTTTAAAAATAATTTCATTTAAACCCTAGTTGCTTATACTAGGTCCTAGTATTTTTTTAATAATTTTTTGATTTTTTTTGCATATTTTAAATAAAAAATTTACACTTAATTTTTAAAGTTACCTTAGTAATTTTTAAAATAATTTCATTCAAACCCTAGTTGCTTATACTAGGTCCTGGTATTTTTTTCTAATAATTTTTAGATTTTTCTTGCATATTTAAAATCAAAAATTCATATTTTATTTTAAAATTCCATAGTAATTTTAAAAATATCATTTTTCAAAACCCTAGTTACACATACTAGGTCCCATTGCTTTTTAAGTATTACTTTAAAGCTAAAATCAGATTTCACATAAAAACAAAAATAGATCTTACTCATTTCAAAATATTTCTTGCAAATAATAAGGAATCCATACTTGGTCCTATCATATATATGAATGATAAAGTTTACCATATGTTAGTACAAAACTTCATTCTTTCCCTTTCATTCTTACTTTTCATAATATGGGATGATGTTAAGAAATTTATTGCTAAAAATTTGAAGATCCTTTTCCTTCAAAACAATGTTTACTTCTCTCTAATACAAGGTTTCATTATCTCTTTTACTCTCTCTCTCTCTCTCTCTCTCTCTCTCTCTCTCTCTCTCTCTCTCTCTCTCTCTCTCTCTCTCTCTCTCTCTCTCTCTCTCTCTCTCTCTCTCTCTCTCTCTCATGAGGAATAATTTTAAACTCTATCTTGCTAAACATGTTAGAAATGTTATGTTACAAGTCAAAAAAAATTACGTATTAGTGCAAAGTTCCATACTCTGTATCCCTTGTTTGATATCTTTCATGTCGAATGTTCTTTATAATCATATTGTTATACAACTTATAACTCCAATTACATTAATTTCATCCCACATACATGATTTCTACCTAGATGCATATAAATCTTTTGCTACTTCTATGTTCAAATTACAATAATATAAACAAAATAGAATTAAATTTCCAATATATAGTTCAAATGATCAATCTCATGTTTTTAAATCTACTTTGTCATCTCAACTAATGACAAAAGAATGTCTAAATGATAACTCTCTTACTCTTATTTCTCATATTGTAAATGAAAATAATGCATGCACTCCATTCAAGGATAACATAGATGCACATAGTATTCCAATTTCACATGACAATTTTTTGCATATTAGGAAAGAATTTCCTTCTCCTCTACCCCAAGAGGGTGATAGCTACTTTCCCTCTAACCAGGTCCATGCTATCACCCCTCCAAAATGTGAAGCAACCTATACTATTGTTCCTAATGCATACATTCAGCCTATAGCTTCCTCAAATCCTCTTCAACAGATGTGTTTACATATTCAATCGGAAGCAACTAGGGTTTGCACTTGTGAGACTCTAAGGGATCAAATCACTAGTATGAGCAAGTTAATTTTATATTTACAAACACAAAATTAGCTATTATATGAAAATATCACAACATTGAAAAATCAAATTCTAATATAAAAGCTTCAAAAGTACCTTAGTGTCAATCATGTATATGCACCTTCATCTAGTCAATTGGTTGCAAGCAATGTTACATATCAAAATAAAAAAATCACAACAAAGTAACTCTACAACTAGTGATTCAAAAAGCATTCAAAGATTAAGTAAGAGTTCAAGTGAGGAACTAAGGGAAATGATTAAATCTAAGTTGATCAAACTACCTCCTCTACATCTAGTGAGAAGATCCAGATATTATTATGCATATCATCGAATGCATGGGCATCACACAGATTCATGTTTAGCATTACAAAAATATATACAATAGATAATTGCTAATGAGGACTCTATACAAGGTAAATCTGTTTAGCACTCCACAGTGACACATGAACATGTTAGGTTGTGGAGCTAAAAGCTTCACTGATGCAGACATGGAGAAGGCCATTGGAGGGGTTGCTGAAGGTTGCTGAGCGTCAGAGCAACCAGCGTCGGTCTGATCAGCCGACATCGGTAGGATAGTGAAGAGAAGCAACCGACGTCGGTCATGGGTCGGCCGGCGTCGGTCACCTCCAGGTAGACAGGGACCGACGTCGGTCGCCTGTGTGGTTCGACTGCGAGCTTATTACGGGCAGTTAGCTAACGAACCAAGTGTTTGCATGAAGAGAGCTATTTTTAGACTGAGAGCTGTGGATCTAATTATTGTAATTAGATGTCTAATCATTGTTTGGATGAGATCTATATAATAGACTCATGGTTGTATTGGAAAAGTGTGGTTCTAGTTTGAGTTGAGCAAAGTTTGCTCCTTCTGTGTGTGAAGTGAGTAAGGGTGTTCCTCCTAGTTCCCTATCAGTGCCAAGCTTGGTACTGGTTGGAGAATCATAAGGACTTGGTGAGGCAAGGACAAGGGTTCTTCAGGGTGTAGAGTGATCTACATGGTAAGTAAGATCGTTGATCTGCAGGTGTATGTGTGTGCAAGGTCAAGGTTCACAGGTGAGCAGAACCGTGTTTGATTTACAGGTGTGCAGGATCATATAGACAGCAACACAACAGGGAGCAGTATCAGGTAGGATCTACTTGGAGTACAGGTGTGTACTCGGATAGAGCAAGAGAGGAAGGCAAGGGAGTTCCTTCCATAAGTATGGTTTGTTAAAGTGCAGGTTATTGCAGGTTCATGGGAGATCTACTTGAAGTACCTTGAGTACTTGTGGAGCACGTGGAGTGCTTGTGGAGTGCGTGTAGCACTTGTGGTGTGCGTGGAGCACAGGAGGTGAACACCAACTCTGTATTTGAGTTGGGTGTTGGGACCTGAGAGGGAGAGCTTTGGGGAGAAGATTTACTGTTCACTTGAGGTGTGGGAAACCTCTGTAAGGTGGTGGAGAAGAAGTGGCATCTTCTTTATTGTATTCTTTTCTGTATAAAGTGTTAATACAATTTGTGTATTGTCTCTCATATCTTGTGTTATTTTGAATTCTAGTTACTTGGTGAATCTGGTTAATTTCCGCATATTAAGTTGCTTGGTTTGGTAATCAATTGTGTGCTTCCGGTTTATTTCCCAACAAGTGGTATCAGAGCTAAGGTTGCAGGAAGCAGGTTTTGTGTTTGGTTACAGGGCACTCTCAGGAGTTTCTGATTGAGTGGGAGTAGAGCAATGGCAGATGAAAGTAAGCTAAGAATGGAGGAGTTGAAAAGCACAGATGGTCACTCACGGTCCTATGGAAAGAAAGAGCAGGTAAAAGATTATTGTTGGTTGGTAGCAGATCAGCATGAAGAAACTGAAGAAGTAGATGTAGCAGGTGTTGTTGCACAGGATGCTCTGGGAGGTTTCTTGGATAAAGTTGAATCTTGGATAAAATATTCAGTTGCCTCTTTCCATGCAGCCCTAGGTAGAGGAGCTGGTGAGCCTTGCCAAAGAATTGGCAAAGGGGAAGTGAAGCTGAAATTGCAGGCAGCCAAAACACAGGTGTTGATGAAGGTCATGCAGGTCCTAGGTTTGGAGATATGGCTAATTTCTTTAGAAAGATTGGGTGATGAGAGATGCACAAGAACTCTCACAGCGGATGCACTTGAATTAGCTGGTGTTAAGAAAATAGGTACCCTTTATCTACTTGTTTATATTACTGATTCTTCTTTTGTTGCGGAGACGTGGCTTCGTAGGCTTGGTCACATGAGCAAGAAGGAGATGCATGTTCTTAAGTGGAAGACAGATATATTTGACAGGCTTAAGAACTGGAAAGCCTTGGTGTTTATGGAGGAGATGGCAGACAGAACCCAGTGGATGTGGCTGGATACTTCTGAGCAGGGCAGTTTGGACATGGGTATTGATTCAAAGGAGCTCGCAGGTAAAAAGTCATCACTCATAGGTGAACACAGGTACCGATGTCGTTCAGGAGGAACCAACGTCGAACAGACAGGTGCCGATGTCGATCATGTGCAGACTGAAGCCGGTGATGTCGGGCAGGGTAAGACCAACGTCGGTCAGGGGACCGACGTCGGCAGTATGTAAGACCGATGTCGGTCAGAGGACCGACGTCGGCAGCAGGGACACCGCAGGGTCGGTAGTCAGGGACAGACGCATGGGAACCAACGTCGATCGGATGCAGACTGTGGGGTGACCGAGGTCGGTCACTGTAACGGATTTTGGGTGGACAACGAGCTGTCAAGGAGTCTCAAACACCCATACGGAGGACTGAAGGCATAAGTAGGCCCTCAAATTTGTTGTTCCTCTTCTTTATACATGTTGCTGATTGTAGAGCAGGAAGGATCCAGGAAACAGGTGTGAGCTTGGCATGGATGAGGATGTGATTCCTTGGAGGAGAACCAAACAGGTGTTTTTGGTAGGATTGCCAGCTGGATGGAAGCACAGAGACGAATGGATACCTTAGTAGAAGAATAGAGAGAACGGATACGTGAGACGGAAGACCAGGTTATATGGTCTTGTGGAGCTGCAGGATAGTGGTACAGGTTTTGACAGGTGGAGGACGGAGCATGGCTTCAGTCAGTGTCAGGGTAACTACTGTGATTTGACTTACCAGGGGGATGGTGATTGCAACATCATTATGTTGCTGTATGTGGATGGTATATTTGCTAGCTAGCAGGTTTGTACATATAGGGTTTCGCTGAGCTAAGGGTAAGATTAGTTCAGTGTCATGTCATGAGGAGTTTGGAGCAGCGGAATTCTTTGACATGGGAGACATGGAGATCACTGGTTGATTTTGTCTTGAGTGGGAGCTGATGTGAATCAGGTGTTCGCGAGGTTCAGGATGCAGAGCCAGAGCACACTAAGGGCTAGACAGGTACAGTGTCTGAAATCACATGAGGTCTGGTATAGACCTGAGTATTCCCATGCAGTGGGAGCTGTCAGAGAGTTAGGAGCCAATTCAGGGAAGTGGATTCTCAGGTACTTGAGAGGGACCAGCAGCAGGGATTCGTGCTATGCAAGGTCAGGACTTCACTACATGTTTTTGTAGGTTCGGATGTGGCAAGGTACTCGGATGACAGGAGGTACATCACAGGTTGTGTGGTGGGTTGTCTTCAGGATTGATCTTGAAGAGGGATACAAACCAGGAAACAGATTAGACGGAGTACAGGTACAGGTACAGTGCAGCTATTTATCTCCAAGTGGGAGATTGTTAGGTTGTGGAGCTAAAAGCTTCACTGATGCAGACATGGAGAAGGCCATTGGAGGGGTTGCTGAAGGTTGCTGAGCGTCAGAGCAACCGGCGTCGGTCTGATCAACCGACGTCGGCAGGATAGTGAAGAGAAGCAACCGACGTCGGTCATGGGTCGGCCAGCGTCGGTCACCTCCAGGCAGACAGGGACCGACGTCGATCGCCTGTGTGGTTCGACTGCGAGCTTATTACGGGCAGTTAGCTAACGAACCAAGTGTTTGCATGAAGAGAGCTATTTTTAGACTGAGAGCTGCGGATCTAATTATTGTAATTAGATGTCTAATCATTGTTTGGATGAGATCTATATAATAGACTCATGGTTGTATTGGAAAAGTGTGGTTCTAGTTTGAGTTGAGCAAAGTTTGCTCCTTCTGTGTGTGAAGTGAGTAAGGGTGTTCCTCCTAGTTCCCTATCAGTGCCAAGCTTGGTACTGGTTGGAGAATCATAAGGACTTGGTGAGGCAAGGACAAGGGTTCTTCAGGGTGTAGAGTGATCTACATGGTAAGTAAGATCGTTGATCTGCAGGTGTATGTGTGTGCAAGGTCAAGGTTCACAGGTGAGCAGAACCGTGTTTGATTTGCAGGTGTGCAGGATCATATAGACAGCAACACAACAGGGAGCAGTATCAGGCAGGATCTACTTGGAGTACAGGTGTGTACTCAGATAGAGCAAGAGAGGAAGGCAAGGGAGTTCCTTCCATAAGTATGGTCTGTTGAAGTGCAGGTTATTGTAGGTTCATGGGAGATCTACTTGAAGTACCTTGAGTACTTGTGGAGCATGTGGAGTGCTTGTGGAGTGCGTGTAGCACTTGTGGTGTGCGTGGAGCACAGGAGGTGAACACCAACTCTGTATTTGAGTTGGGTGTTGGGACCTGAGAGGGAGAGCTTTGGGGAGAAGATTTACTGTTCACTTGAGGTGTGGGAAACCTCTGTAAGGTGGTGGAGAAGAAGTGGCATCTTCTTTATTGTATTCTTTTCTGTATAAAGTGTTAATACAATTTGTGTATTGTCTCTCATATCTTGTGTTATTCTGAATTCTAGTTACTTGGTGAATCTGGTTAATTTCCGCATATTAAGTTGCTTGGTTTGGTAATCAATTGTGTGCTTCCGGTTTATTTCCCAACAGAACACATTCATAAAGGGTCAAAATTAGAAACAATACAAAAGTGGTTACCAAATAAAAATTCAAAATAACAAAAAGATCAAAAAGCAAAATTAGAGCAAGAAACAGTACCACAAGCATAGATAAATCATGAAAAAGATGCAAATCTACATCTCTAAAATGAGACTCAACTTTCAAAACAATATGGGTTTGGTCAAAAATATATACAACAATTTGATTATCAAGGTCAAGGGTTGGGTAAGCATGCTCAAGGCATCACTACTTGTATTCTAGCAATTGATAATGTTTGTCACCAAGGTTTGGGATTTATTGAACATCCTAAGGAAAATCATTCACAAACATAATTTATCAAAAGAAAATATCTAGATATAATAAAAGTCAACACTAGCATTCTATTGGTTCAAAATCAAGATGATAATGATTAGTGGAACAATACAGGTTATTATGATTTCTAATATCCTGATAATTCAAAGTCATATTCGCAGTCATTCCATCGTGCTTCAAAATCACGTATGATTCTTTTATTTGATACATGACACCACGATAAGGAGTCTCTTATGAGACTCATCGATTAGTATCATTTATTCTCAATATTTCTTGTACATAGTTTCTTTTTTAATACTTGTATATAGTTTTTTTTCAATTACGTGTGCATAGTCTCCTTATGATTGATTATACATAGCTTATATCAAAATACGAAAAACATTGCAATAACTCAAAATACCAAAAACAATACAAAATTTTAAAATCCAAAAACATTCAAATAATTCAAAAACACAAAAATATTTTTAATTTTATGCATTATCCATGATTTACATTTTTACTATCATGCTAGACTTACATTTGTTGTTTTATGTTATTGTTTGTCAATTTATATACATTACCATGCTTCACTTGATCTTCTTTGAGTGTGTGCAGTGACTTCCAGATCCTTGATTACTTCATTCTACCCATCATGGGGGCATCCTACTTCTACATTCGAGACATACATCGATATATCTACCCACTAGGGGCATCTTCTACATGACTACACCATCTAGGTTATGTCATTCCTACACCACACACTCTAGTTATCATGATGATGTACATTACTTACTAGTTTACATAGATTACTTTATTGACACTCACTAGTATATAACACTTGTGTATTTCTTAACATCTACCTAGTCTTGTACTCCATGACTTATATACTTTCACTTCTTACTTTGATTAGTTAAATGCAATAATATTTTCAGTATTTACATGTTTTCCTTTCCTGCTTTGTATAGCTAGATATGATTGCATTTCCCAATCTCTGTTACTTATATTATTGTGTGTGCCTTAGAACATTTGCCAATGTCCTTTTCTTGTACTCTTATATGTGATTATGGCCCTCATACCAACCTTGCTTATTTTTAATTATATGTGTATGTGGCATTTGATCATGCCTTGTATGTTTGCTTTCTAGTTTGAGTGACATGTGCCCATGTCCCTTATTTGCTTGGCCCCTTGGCAACTTTTGTATACTTTTTGCTTCTTACCTTATATGTTTGTTGCATGTTTGATTCTCATTATTTGTAATTCCATGATCCACATCATGCATTATCTTTCTGTCTTGGATGACATGATGGACATCATGCTCCATCCCTACTTAAAAACTAACAACTAACTAGACTTTTCATTTTCAATTCAATACATTGCACATGGTATTACATTGTTATATATATCGAGGCATACCCCTATTGATCTAAAAATCTCTATTACAAACTATGTTATATCTTGAGACATCTTTTTATTATCATTGCTATATCATGTATTTCACATCATAACACACTTGTAGGGCTATTTCTTCTGAGAGCAGCCATTACAGGGTCTTCATTCCTGCCTTTAGAAGAGGGAGCAACAAATAAGGGTTTTATCACAAAGATCAAAACTCCTATCGATCAAAAAATTAGTTTTTAGAACACTCAGAATAATAATTAGAGGTCAAACTAGACAGAACAGACCAAAAAAATAGTGACAACTACAAAATAGTCATCAGTTTTAGTAAAATACAACAACACCAGATATGGACAATAATGCCAAATAATAGAGTGTCCTATTTTTGGCACTACTATCCAAATAACAAAATACCCAATTTTTTTAGAAATAGGTAGAAAGGTAAGCTCAGCTACAGTTTTATCAAATACATATTAGTTCAGATTCAATAGTTTAAGTATAGTTTTTCTCAGAGAATCTAGATATAGGGGGCATTATGCATGACATGATGGCTCTCACTTCTAGTTTTGGATTAGGTAGTTGGTATAAGTTCGAGATCGAGATCTGTGTTATAGACACCAGTGATTGGAGGCAATGTGTGCAGCATATTTGACTTCTTTTCTTTTTTATTTCAATATATTTACCTAGGTATTCTCAACATTTGCATGCCTTATTTCATCTGAAGGTGGTTGGCATCATTTCAAAGTAGCTTTCATACAAGCCTAACCTCCACATTCCCGAGTGGCTTCCACATATGCTTAGTTTCTAATTTCGTAGTGGCTTTCATACAAACCTAATCTATTCCTTTCAAATTGGCCAAGATTGACCTAGTTTCTAATACACATTTAGCTATCCATACCACATTATCAGATTTTAGAGTATTCATGGGCTTCAAGAGCCATCTCATACGACACATATATCGATATTAGTTTATAGTTTTACTTAGTGGACAATGATGGAGCCAAATGACTAGCTATCCTTTATATTTTTTAGCCTCTTACTCAAAGGGATTAAATACAGTCTAAACATCGATCAACACATGCATGCCCACTTAACTTCACTTAGTGGGTGATGATGGAGCCAAAGGGCTAGCCTTTACATTCTTGAGTCACTCTCAGGGAATTGAGCACTTAGTTCCATTCATGATATTACTCTTGGTATAACACATATCAAGCAAACATCCAACATCACTCAACATCACAACAAATTTTATATTGGTTTGCGTACTTGATGAAGTGTATTCATTCTTTTCTCTTCCACTCTTTATTACCTAGCATTTGTACGTTCTTATTTTAGATATAGCATATCTATTAAGAACTGATCTACTCTTTATTTTTTTTCTTATAGATTTATACTACACGATGTGCTCTCTCTACGCACACCTAACATCACATAGCTTCATGAGCTTCACCCTTACAGGTAAGTTCAGGTATGCTTTCTACTTTTACTTTATCCTAGTATTTTGCTTTGATACATCACTAGAATAAAGGGGGGGAAATATAGTCATATAAAATATCAAAATTGGTAGCTTGAGTGTGGCTTGTGACACCCAACCCATAGGTCCCTCTTGCATGCTCTCATGACCCTTCTAGACATCTTTTTTCTTATTCCCAATCATTTGTAGACTTTTGAGACCTAATTCCAACTCAACTAGACTCCATTTTCTATGCTTATTCCATCCTCTCAAGTCTCGATCCTTTAGGATAGGAGTGCTATGGTTGGACTATAGCATTGGACCTTAGGGTGTCCCATTTTAAATACTCCTATCCAATCACATTTTGAGCTTGAGCCTAAATGACCATTTTCTCCCAATTCCTCTTCTTCATTATGTTGGCCTAACATGAATTCATTTAACCCATGACTAATTGATCTCTCTAAAATCCCATTCAAAGTTTATTTATAAGGGGTTGACAATTATTACAAAAGTAATCAAGAATACAAGCCAAACCACTAAGGTAATTTTCCCTATTCTCTACATATAACCAACCAATACAACTACAAGCTTATCCAAACCCTCACACCAGTTCCTAGCCACCTAAAGCACACTCAGTTTGGCATTTTTGCATCCACATATCACTATTTCATAAAGCACATCAAGTGAGAGAACTACATATGACTTGATCCATCTTCGGAGTATTGGTATGTAGGCAACATACCCACATAAAGGGTGTGGATACATGTTCAGTGAATATAACACACACTAACCTGCCCCCTCTTTCTCAAAGTTTTATTCAAACACAATGAAGGTCTAGGGTTGGAGATTAAATCAACTCTATAAGGAGCTTCATCGATAATCAAGATCTAAAATTTCACAGAGAGGCTCACACAAGGACACGAATAAAATATAAAAAACTCAGATCTCTGTGACTAATTTTGATAACAACAGTAGGACCTAGACTAAAACTAGACCCCAAAGTGTCTTATTTTTGGTGCTCCTATCCTTTCACTGAATGAAATCCAAATCTAGATTCATGACACTGTCTCAGTCCTGCGTAATCGATATCTGCCTCAGTCTCAATCGTATCAGCCCAGTTTCAAGCTAAGTTTTATTTCTCCTCTTTCATTATTATTTTTAGAAAGCTACGAAGGTTAAATAAATTATATAAATTAGTACTTTATTTATTACAATATTATTTACTGATTTAGTCAACTCAGACCTTTAACTGAATTAGGAATAAGACTCTAATATTTGAAAAAAAGTTAAATCACATGGTGATTAGTCAATGTTTAACAACCATTTTTTATGATGTAAACTTGGTGCGAAGTCAATGCAAAGTCAAACCAAATAAAAATTCTTAGTCACAACAATTTTGGGATGAATTTGTGTCTCAAAATTTGAAGAGAAAATCTCTTATTTTTACCCTATAAAACATTAATTTTTTATGGAAATCTGATGTAAATGCAAACATGATTTTCACCTAATGCGATAGTGTATAAGCAAGAGATTATTAAAAAAATAATAAACCTTGGTAATTTAATAATTTTAAGGTACATAAGAGGGAATGGAAACAAGAAAATAAATTGGAGGAACTTTAGAAGCAATAGATACATGTTAAGAAATAGATAGGACTTGAGAATCAATATTATTTTGAGAATTAGGAGAAGTATTAAGAAGAATAGAAGCAAGATTGGAAGTAATGGAAAATTGATTATAGGTAGGATAAAAAAATGAGAAATGACAACATGAGAAGTTGTAGATTGAATTTCTTGGATGATATCAATTAAAACATAAAGTTTAAGAATATTTTTTGAAAGGAAGTCTCTATACTTAACGACATGATCAAATTTATGAGTAGTCATATATCCATTGTCTACCTTATAATGTATGCCTTGAAATATATCCATGTCTTGGTTTTCCAATCGATACTTACTATCACAATCTCCATCACATAAGTGCACATTGTCAACTTAAGATCCATTCACAACATTATCATTCAAAGAAATTGATGGGAACATAAATTACCATTTTTGGACCAACATTAGATATATATTTTAAATTCCATTTTATCTTTCAAACTTAATATAGAATTAGTTCCAATAGAATTTCAATCTCTTCTTAGTTGTATCCTTGGATATAATAAATTATTGTGGTATAAATTGAAATCAAACTTAAAACATACACATTGTACACACATTAGGGTTTTATTTTTTGTAACTAAACTTAACCTAGGGCAAGCTTGGTATTAAGAAAAATATAACACAAAGGAAGGTAAGGTTTTTTGAATATAAGAGCATGCAATAGAATTAAGCTTAGGAAAATTAGACAGATTAAAAAATTTCCTAATATTGAGAAATATCTAACCCTAGAAGGTTTCGTGTTTGATTCATGTAAAATTCACCAAAGCATAATATGTATAAAAAGATTACAGCTAAATAGTGATGAAAATATATAAAATTGTTTTTAACTAGGATTAATAATAAGTGTAAACCATTAATATGAGCCTTATTAATAAATTATAAAACCAAAAAGAGGTGAGCATATTATATTTAAAGGCATATCATGCATATAAAAATAACTCATGACATTCGTCAAAATGTGACATTGCTAAGAGTGACAGTGACCTCACCTAGAAAGTTAGTAGGGAACTAAGAAATCTCCCAAGAACATGATTTCCTCTCCCAAAGGCCACAAGAGGAAGTAAAATTTCTATAAAATGAAAAATATATAAAAATCAATTTGAAGGTTGTGCTCACATAGTCCATATCTCCAAAAAGCTTGCTTGTGTTTCCAAATTGTGACACCGGTGATCTACAAAACATATTTATTCTATTTGCACTATATTAGAAATAATTTCTAAAACTTAAGAAAAAATAAGCATTTTGGGACTTGCCATGAGGGTTAACTGAGTTTTTTAAGCATCATCTGTTTGTTAGGTCCCTTGACAATAAATAATGCATTATCAAAAATAATAAATTGCATAATTTGAAATAACTCAAGTGTCATATGATACCCTAGTGATGTGTAGTGTGTGTCCTTCCTTCTTCTAATGTTTGCTTTAACATGAACTTGTGTGCACTATAATTGGTAAATTTTCTAATGATTTTTTGATCTCTTTGAATGCTTTTGGGTGTTTAATAGTTGAGTGAATGATAGATAGATACTTTGTGTCTAAATAAACTACAACACTTGTTATAAACAAATTAAATTCAAATTCTATGACCATATTGGTGCCCAAACTATAATCTAATGGTCAGAAAGTGAAAAAACACAAAATAAGAATATGCACTTTAGCTGGGAATAACCACATTAAGGACCCGTATGTGAATGTCAGTCCTAACAGACCTAAAAGTGTCAATCATGATCTTGACACATTATCCGAGACATGGTGAAATTGTTAGGAGAGAGAAAGGGGCAATTGAAAGGAGTTGAGAGAAGATATATGGACCATTAGAAATCAACAACATGCCAATAACCCCTAATTTGGACCAATAATTGACAAGTACACAAACATTTTTAAATCATGCAATTTTAAAACTAATAGATGATTTTGAAATGTTTGTTCACAAAGATGGGATTGCCACTAAATTTGAATGAAGTTAACAAAACTTTGAGTAAAATATTTAATGACAATTTATGTAAACTTAAACAAAAAATTGAGCCAATATTTCAAGTATATCTAAATAACATCCTAGACAAACCATTTTAAATTAAATTAACAATCATCTTGGTGTAATCACCCCTAGTGCCACCATTCCAAATACATTAAATAATATTCTTGTGTAGTCATTGTGGACTAATAAATACAAACATCACGGTGTAATCATTCTTATGGGAAATAATTTTATAGGTGAATTGCATCGAATAATGAATACGACACATGATTACATAATATTTCACATTTGCATGATATATTACCAACATATGCATATAAAAAATCAAATAATTATCTAATTTCTACGTAATAACCTTTTAAAATAAATAATCACGTAATGACAAGTCACTTGTAGATCGACAATATAAAACACATTTATAATACATAACAATTATTAGATCAATAATTTTTTTAATACATTTCAAATACTTTATTTTAAATTAATACAAAATTTGACTCTATTCATACTTTTCAAAACTAAATAAAATCTGAATTAAAAAAATCGTAGACTCCACATTGGTGCAATTTTTTGGTCCGTAAGTGGCATCTATGCGGCGGTGCCAACCTAAATAAACTAAATGGGTGTGCATTCTACTCGCGCAAAAATTAAAAAACAATTAATTTAAGGTAAGAAAACTTCCTATATTAAACGGATACGAGTCTTAAAAGACTCGTAATCAAGAAAGGCCCAAAAAACAGTTGGATTTTGTAATCGCGGGGAAAAGTTTGCAAGTTTGCAATGGTACGTTGCGGTATCATGTTCATTGGTGAATCGTCTCCGATCCAATTTCTCTTAATGTAGCCGACAACAAGTACTGTACGCTTCAACTTACTGTCGCAACACTTCTTATCTAATTTAATGCCCTCTGAAGCGATGGGCTGGCGTAGAAGACTCTTCGTACATCACTTTTCTCTCCCTTCACTTCAAAACAAATCACCTGACTGGACTTGGTGTAAAAACTGTTTGTTCTTTCGACTCTATCAACACAAACCATATACAGAGCCCCGTACGCAGGATTCACATAGAGCTCCTAAGGGACTTATAGCTCTACATAACTTGTTGAGCTTGGCATATATAACCCTCCAGTTCCACCATGAGTACTGTTCTAAGAAGGTTTGTATGGGTTGTCCTGCTCTTTCATGGATTAGCAGTGGCTGAGGTTCCTCCAGAAGATTATTTTAGTAGAAAGGAAGAACAGGTCAGAGAAATGGCTGCACAAATAGTGATGCTTGATCAAGCTAGATGTGGTACATCAATCAATTCCTTCAAACCATTATTTGTAGTTTTGTTTCTTTCTTTTCATTTTTCCTGCATCTGCTGTAGTCAGGTCATTTAAGAAAAATCTGTGTTACATTAAGTTTTTCTGTATCTGATGTCTAGTATAGATTTGCTTGCGAATTGTTCATCGAGTTGTTCAAGGCACGCTTGCACTCCAATAGATGGATTCCATGACCACACTAAATATAACTTCACCTGTCAACAAGAAGGCCAGCCCAACCAGTACTGTGGTTCCTGCAAATCTCGTCAAGTTAACTACGGAATGAGTTACATAAGGTAAAACATTTACTGCTTCGTTGATTAGCAGATGTACACTATTCTGTACGTTTGACGCCTCACTAGTCATTTTCGTATTTAATATCTGAAATCGTGTTTGTGTTGTTGCAATGTATAATTTAATCAAGTTAGCTACGGAATGAGTTACATTTGGTAATCTTGCTTCATTAATTAGCAGATGCACGGTATTTAAATGACATAAAAAATAATTTAATCTGTACGTATGATTACTCGAGTCATTTTCGTATTTAATTTCTGAACACGTATTCATGGTGTTGTTGCAAAATAGGATGCCTCCCAATGCAACCGCTTCTGAAATACCAGATGAAATGTGTTCAACAATTTGCATGACAAGGGATTTGACAGTCACTGTAAGGGCTCTAGCCGACGAGAATGATCGCGCCGATCAAGTCAGTGAACTTTTTTATTTTGGTTCTATCGATGGAATATCACGTTCTTACCCTGGAGAAGTAAGTCCATCAACTCAATTCAGCGAATATTTAGAATATCGACACTTGTTACTGCATCCCTATTTTCAATCATATCACATCGCTCCAAAAACACAAAACCTAGTTAACGCAACATCAAATTTTATTGTAAATTTTTATTAAAGTGAGCAACACGTTATGGTTTGATTATTACAACTTTATTTTATTTTTTAATTTTGAAGATAATATTTTTTTATTTTGGGTAGTGTAATTTATAAGTTTAATAGTGATTTAATTAATATTTTAATATATATAATGTACTGATCAATTTGTTAGAGGGTTTATACGTTAGTTATTGTAATATATAATTTTAATATAAATAAGTATTATGAAAAAATTCTTCTATATAAAAATAAATGTTAAATTGAATCAAAAGTGGATATTTTTACAAATAAATTGGTGTAAAATCGTAGAACACAATTACCACTCATCTAGATTGTGACTTAAAATATAACAAACATCGTCATCAATCACTATAAAAGATCTAATACCATATGTGATGAATTCTAGATAAAATGCCCTCGAGATAAAGGGATACCCATGATTGATGCAAGACCATCTAAGGCATATGGGCAATCTTGCATAGCCAAAAATAAGTATTAGTTTAGTTAGCTTTCAATCAAGAGCCTTAGGGCAATTTTTTTGAGTCTAATGGAGTCTTTGAGATCAAGTGTTGGGTTCATAGTTTTTCAAAGATCACATTTTGTGTCAAATATCATTTTTTTTAAACTTTAAGTTGCATGTTAATGAGTGGTCACACAAAGATCTAAGTCTAATGGTGGCCACACAAAGTTCCTCAGTTTAGGAGAGCCCATACACACACACACACACACACACACACACACACACACACACACACACACACACACACAGTAAGTTTCACGGTAGCTACGTTATCCACTAAGTGTTCACATTTAATATTTAAGCCAACAAAGTCAACATCGGCCCGACAAGTTTTGCAAGTGGATTAGATAATTTAATGGATCTGCAACCCAAAAAAGTTCACGACATGGAATAACAAAAAAAATATCAAAATTTGCACACAAAAAATGAAGTCTCAGATTCATGAAGATCTCAGTCCAATTCATCTTGGTGACCACAACACCAATGCAAACACATGATCAACTTAAGTGAATTTTATATATTTACGATTACATAGATATTAAAAAGACCACAGTGAAAATGTGGACAAGTAACCACTCCTAGGTAGATTTTATAAATCCATGGGTCCACAAGTATACATAAATATATTGCTCATAGCAAAGCAACACATTGAACTTTGAGCGGCCACATCTTTCATTAGAGATCACCAAATGAGATGTTTTTGGAGTGGCCACAGATCATTCTATTACCCGTGTGGTTAATTATTGGCAAAGAAATAATGTAAAACCATTTTGTGGCAGTTCAACTACATTTTGTTCCAAGTGGTCACTATTACTACAAAATTCCCTGCAAATCACAGATAGTTTAACAGAGAATTCAAAAAGACTGACGAGCAGGAAAATAAAAAGATCTCAAGGTCAAAATTAAAAGGAAATTCTCTCTGAAGAAGTGGTGATGAGTTAAAGAGTCAGCATATTGAAGACAATAATTGACAAAATCAAAGGAGGGCCATAACATGAAGGGAAGAAGAGCCTTGAAGTGTGATGGTTGTAGAGTCTACAATAGAGGTGTGATTTTGAAACCCATAGAGGATTAGTGATAGAGTAGAGAATAGAGTCATTATGAATGTAGATGTTATTAATGCTCATTTTTATTTCATAGAAAAAGAATCATTTTTTTACATTGTATTTATCAGGTTACATGACTAAGGGCATCCCTTATTTGGGACCCCCTACCTTGATTACACCATGTGGTATCAAAGCAGTCAAAGTAAGTTTTGTTATAAGTGTGGGAAATTTGTACAAGTAAAGAGAGCCATTTGAAAAGTGTGAGACTCATGTTGAGTCATTTGTAAGTTGTGAATGAGAAGCTTGCATTGGGTGAAGATGATTTTATTATAGGCAAGAAATAAGTCCTATAAGGCGAGAGAGTTTTGTGAAAGTGTGAGACTCTTTATCGAGTTTAATGCATATTATGAGAGAGACCCTTGCTTGAGTTAGTTGTAAGTTATGAAACATAAACGTGCATAGGTGAGAGGATAAGTTTGTTGTAGGTATGTGAGAATTATTACAAGTACAAATAAAGTGAGAGATTTTGTTTCGATTCTAATGTAAGTTATGAATGAGAATCCTGCTTGAATCCATCATAAGTTGTGAAATACAAACTTGCTTGTGAAGATGAAATAACATGTAAAAGAGGAAAAGAACTTGAAGTAGAATACCTATGAGAGATGCTAAAGGAAATCCAAGTGATATTGGAAATGATGAAGACTACTCAAATTAGATAAGATGATACAACTATGAGTGATATGAAGAATAATAAGTGATGGATTTTTTATCCCTACAAGGTTGGATACTTTAGAGAGACACCAAGCAAGCATAGAAGAATATCCCAATAGTGGAAAGAGACAAGTAGTGGAAAGAGACTAGCAGATGTCAAGGTGGAAGAAAGAGGTAAGTCCACTTACAACGTTGTTTTATTTTGTGGTAAAGAGGTCCTAGATAAATCTCATTAAATGGGCAGTTGAGTTAGAAAATTTATTTATAGAGGAGAATGTAGATGACCCCACGAGGGTAAATATTGCAAGCAAAAGGCTATGTGGAAGTGCAACTATGTAATGGGGAGATCTCTAAGCAAAGAAACAAAGAAAAGAAAAGAAGAAAATGAAAAGTTGGGAATATATGGTTTCCAAATTGATGGCTTATGTTGTGCACCCAAAATTGGAGAAAGAATAGTGTAAGATACTCGAAGTCTTGAGACTTGATAGAAAGGAAAAAAAGATTATTTTGAGAAGCAATAAGATAGAAAATTGGCTATGTGAATAGCTTAAAGCTATTCTGAGAAATAGAAATGGGAAAGATATGAGTGAAGAGAAGAAAATTATCATGAAAGGAAATGGGAGAAATAAATCTCCAAATGAGAAACATAATTTTTTCTTCGAGAACAACAAAAAGAAAGAAAGATGTAAATGGCCCATAAAGGAACAAATATTCATGGAAAGAGAATATAGGGGTGATAAATTGCTCACCACAAGGAGACCCTTTACTAGATGATGGGAGAGAGTTTGTAATATCCCATATGTGGGAAGAGGCTAAATTATCCTTGGAGAATAAGGGGGATGCATTTTCCCCCCATTTTTGCATTGAAATAAGGTTGAGGAAAACCAAGGAAAGTTACATGTTTCCTTGAAGGAAACAATACATGTGAATGAAAGGAATAGTGGAGGTGGCTGAAGTGCACATTAATACACATGATGAGAGTATTGTTGGAGACCATGCATATGAAGAGGAAGAAAATCAAGTGAAAATTGGGGAGAAAAGAGCCATGGAGGTTGTTGAAAATGGGCCTTTGGGAGTCCATCTTTTGAATGAAAGTTGTGAGGAGAATGTGAGCAGTAGAGAAGAGTTGGGTGACATGTCTTCGAGGAATGAAAAGGAATTGAAAAACATGTTTGTGGGAGCAATTATTCCCTTAATGTGGTTGATTTATGTGTAGGTCCAACAACAAGGGAGATATCAAAGAACATGACCAATTGTGATTTGGTGCAACATGATCATATGTTTAATATACAACAAGAAGAAGTAGAAGAAGAGGGATTTAACTTACAATAATTAGATGTGAGAGAGAAGATTCTCACAAGTGAGATGGGAAAAGATTAGGGAGATGTAAAATGTCACTCGTGACAAAGAAGTAAAGAAGGAAGCCAAAGAAGGAGAATGCAATCAACCTGGAATTGATGCAAATAATATTAGAAATGAATAAGAAAAAGAGGAGTTGTCACAACGATAACCGATCACTATTTTGAGAAGCAAACAGAATGATGAAGGATTTGAGAAGCCCAAGGTTGGTGGAAATCAAGCTAATAGCGTGAACATGGAAATAACACCTATGGGGACTATAAAATTTCATGTTTTTAAAACTAATTTATGACTATTACTAGTGTGCATGTGAAAATATGGAGAGGAAGAAGGAATTTGAAGAGGCGTTCCAAGGTAAAGAAGTGAAGCCAAAAGTGTAAAATTGTAAAATTATGCACTCAAGAAATAGATGAGGAGCAGTTGCTTCATACATTAGCCAGTGCATGTGAAGAAGCATAAAAATAAGAATAACCTTTTAAGACTATTATAAATGACGAAGCCAAAAATAAGATGGTGGTACAAGGAGAAAAGTAGAGGAAGAGATGACATCCATGAGGAAAGAAGAGCTAAAAATAGAGACGAGCTATTAAAGGAAGAATTTAATATCAAGTTGGAAAATGAATGGACAAATCCATAGAGAATTTTGGAGAAGGTGGTCGGATGACAAGTATGGGCTCAAGCCCACAAGAAAACAAAGGATGCAAGAAAAAACATCTTGGTGGAGGTGTTCAGTCAGAGGTGGGTTTAATCCCATGGGTAGATGGAAGAAGAAGAAGAGAACCATTTGGTAGAAATGGATGGATTATGCCCAAATAGTGGGTAAAAAAAGAAGCATTTGGTAAAGATGGAAGGTTTATGGTGGGTTTAATCCTACAAAAGAGGAAAGAGAGCAGAGATAAGCATAAAAGGATAGATTCAAAGCCATAAAGAAATTAGAAATAGAAGTGAAAAAGAAAATGTAGCAATTAGTTGAGGTATGTGGTGTGATGGAAAGGAACACCATGGTTATCATTCTCGATGGCCAAAAGAGTGGATTTACCACTTATTTTATCTATGCGATTAGGTTCTCACATTTTAATTACCTCAGTGTTGGATGTAAGAGCATCCAAGCGTACGAACAATCTTGTATCACCAAAAATAGATAATTTTTTTGGGTCTATCAGAGTCTTTGAGATTAAGTGCTAGGTTCAGAAAGTTTCAGAGATCACATTTTGGGTCACGTCTCTTTTTGCAACTTTAAATTGCATTTTAATGAGCAGCCACACAAAGTTCTAAGTTTAATGGTGGCCACACAAAGTTTTTAAGTTTAGTGGATGCCACACAAACTTGTTAAGTTTAGTGAAGACCCCACACACACACACACATGTTCGTTGAACTTCATGATGGCCACATTATCACTAAATGTTCACTCTTAATCTTTAAGCCAATGAAGTCCACATAGAGCTGGACAAGTTTCACAAGTGGATTGGATAGTCTAACAAGTATGTATCCCAACAGAGTTCACGGATCAAACTTTTTAAAATTCGTGCATGGAACACGGAGTCTCAGATTCACAAATATCTCAGTCCAAGTCATCTCAGAGGCCTCAACACTAACGTAGACGAGTGTTCAACTTAAGTGAATTTTATAAATTCATGGATCCATAGATATTAAGAAACCACAATGAAAAGGCGAATGCATGATTAGGCATATTTGATAAATCCACGAGTCCACAAGTATAGAGAGACATTGTTCATAGAAATGTGACATAATAAACTTTGAGTAGGTACATCTCTCACTAGAGATCACCCAATGAGGCATTTATGGTCTCATTGGAAAGCTCTTGATAAGATCTTTCAATTAGAAGTGGCCACGAGTCATTCTATTATCTTTGTGGTTAACTATTAGTAGAGAAAGAATCAGTAACCTTTTTTCAACAATTCAACTATATCATGTTCCATGTGATCACTGTTACAACAAAATTCCACGACTATCGTGGAACGTTTAAGAGACAATTCACGAAGGCTGACAAGTGGGAAAATAAAATGATATTTGGCTAAGAACTAAAAGAGGGATTTGTCTTTGAAGAATGTGATGATGAGTTGAAGAGTCAACATATTGAAGATAGCAAACAATAAAATTAAAGAGGGAGGGGCATAATGCCAAGGGAAGAAGAACCTTGAAGTGTGAAGGTTTTTGAGTTTACAATTGAACTGTGATTGTAAAGCCTTTAGAGGCTTTGTGATAAAGTAGAGAATAAAGTCACAAAATGACTATGAATGTAGATGCCTCTAAAGTTTGTTTTCATTTAATTAAAAAAAAAATGGTGTTTATTTTCTATTACATGACTCTGGTTGCATGAACAAAGGCATCCCTTTACTGAAACCCCCAATATAACTACTCAATTACTCTGATCATATAAAGATATAAGATATTGTCCCTAAAAAATCTCTTTGTTAAAAAAATTAGTTATAATAAATTGTCAAAAATCCTTATAATAAAAAATAAAAAACTTATTTAATTCCATTAAATTTTGGAGAGGATGATATAAGCATCTATAACTCAAAAAAAATCTAACATGAAACACAAACCCGAAGATGAAAAATAATAATGAGGAGAAGAGCATAAATTACTACTACATTGGGTCGATGAGTTAAAGATCGTACATATCTCAGACATTTGTATGATATTTTATATTAACCCGTGAATGGTCAAGGAAATATGCATGCATGACTACCGCTTTGGGAGTCGGGACAATAAAAATTCCATTCATTCCACTAAATGTATGCACAACGACCGTAAAACATTAGTGGGGTTTCCCACTGTTCATTCACTCCACCAAAGGCAAACACAACTGCTTGAGTGGATATCCTACTTTATAAATGAACGTCGACGCGTCGATTTGGTAGAATCCAAAATTGCTCTTGATTATATAGTAGCTTTTCATACCCGGATAATTGAATGCTGGAATTGTTGGTACTACTCTCATTTTGAGTGGGCCACTAATCCTAAAAATTAGTAGAGTATATTGTACATAAATCTGAATCCTCTATATATCACAACCATAGTTACAAAACTGCACTACAAAGTACAATATTTCTCTCCTAAAACTCTAAAATAAACTTTTAACCAAACATAACGAAAATATCATCTCATGGGCTAAATTGAAAATCCCCATTAAAAAAAGACCAAACATAACGAAAATATCATCTCATGGGGTAATTTGAAAATCCCCATTTAAAAAAGACGGAACGAATCATTTTTAAAATAGAAAATTGACACATTGTTAATAATGATGTGTTTGATATTTTTTTACCATATATATATATTTTTAATATTGAAGTAATGCAAAATACAAGAAATAAATAGCTGCAAATAAGAAAAAAAATTGCAATACAACGTTTCCAAGAAACAACCAATAACTTGGGAAAGCTAAAACTGTCCATAAGAACTATTGCTGTACATGACAACTCAGCGCTCCGAATAACAATACAGAAAAACCAACAGCCCTGCCTCTATGAAGTGAAATGATGATCAGGGCATCTTAGAAACCCTTCCAGCGGTTTTGTATTCAATGCTCGAGCCTTTGCATGCTGCAGAATTTGAGATTTAATTTGCTCGAGCTGATAACCAGACAAAATATTCTTCTTAGATAAGCCTTGCAGATATGAAAACAAAGAAGCAATCCGCAAAATGATATCAGAACAAAGCCGAAGAATCACTGATTCCGGATGAAATTTAACGTTAGAGAATACTGCTAAGCATCTAATTTTCCATAAACGAAATAAAATGGCCTATCTGATAGAATCAGCTATCAAATTATTATGTAATCCAAATCCCAATAATGCTTCCTTCCATTTTAATTGATGGCCAAAGATAGCAAGCAGATTTTTAAAAACAACAAACCATTGTTTTTTAACAAATATACAGTCCCAAAAAATATGCTTCAAAGTTTCTTTACAGGTGCAAAAAGGACATTTAACAAGCTGCACTAAGATGCATTTCAACCTATCTTCCACAGGGAGCTTATGGTGTAAGATCTTCCACGCCATGATTTTTGCATCCTCATCATCTTTAGTTTTCCGGATTTGAGCACTTAACCTAATCCAAGAATTGTTGTTAAGTTTACATTTCCATTTTTGATTCAGCTGTGGGTTCAGATCTATACGAGGAAGTAGTGAAAGATAGATTTTCTTTAAGGGAAATTGTCTAAAATGCCCATATGTAAGCTAATGCCAATCCTTAAAAACGCTGCACTAAAGCGGAGTGCACATCTTCATTATTAAATTTTCAGAGACTAAAGATTGAACAAAAATAAGAAACCCTTCAAGCTTCTTATTAAGCATAAAACGTTCCATAGTAAAAACCCACGATGATCAACTCATTGAGTTAAAGTCCCAACAATCATCAAATTGATGAACTCCCTTTTTAAATAACAAATAGACCTGTTTGGGAAATACCACAGCTAAAGGCTGGTCGTGGTACTGAACATGTCTATTCCACCAAATGGATGAAGTGGCAAAACTGAAACCATGATGTAATGATGCCTCCTTCCACTTAAGGAAATGACTAACCTTTTGCCACGCCTTCCAAATGGATTGTAAAGCTGGGGATGCCTTAATGCAAAAAAAGGCGTAAGAAGTATTTTATCTAACCAACTAACTTCCTGCCATTTACTTTTAATAGAAGCATATTTCAATGTGTCTTACCAAGATTTTTCAAGGCTCTTCACCTTCAACTACTCTGACAATCCATTTAGCCGCTAAACATATCCCTTGAGTTTTGGGATCAATCACACCCAATCCACCTTTCCTTCTCGGTTGTATACAATGAGACCATGAGGTGTATTTGAAACCAGAACTGCCATCCCACATGGACCAAATGAATTGACGAGAGATCTTATTTAAATCCTCATACCCTTTGTTTGAAGGCATCCAACATGAAGAAAAATAAACATGAGATGCAAGGAATATTTTATTAACAGCTTGAATTCTGTTGGCCAATGAAAGAAACTTATTGCCCCAATTAAAGAGTTTGATTTTGAGTTTATTAAGAAACCATTTCCACATCTCATGAAGACAGACACCTAAACCGAAAGGGATGCCTAAGTATCTTGTGATCTCACCATGTTTAATTTGTTTCCATTCTCTAGGAATCCATTGGGGGACAAGGCTGGTTTGAATCATTAAAAACTCAATTTTTTCATGGGCTAATTGCGAACATGAAACCAAGCATTGAAGATCCAATATATCAAGAGTATTATTGATTGTTGCTTTTGAATTTTGCAAAAAAAGTATACTGTCATCAACAAAGTGGGAATTAATCACACAGGCCTTTTGTGGAATAGAGATACCTGATATAAGATTCAATTGATTAGCCTTTTATAATAAATAACCCAGAGCATCAGTTGTAAGCACATATAAAAAAAGAGTAAGTGAACAACCCTGTCTAATAGAGCATTGTAGAGCAAAAGGATCTGACATATGATTATTAATAATTAATTGAGCATTAGCATCCTTAAACAACATTCGAACATGATCACAAATTTTAGGACCAAAACCAAGCTAATGTAACATTTTAAGGATAAAGCTCCAATGTATTCTATCATAGGCTTTATCAAAATCAAGCTTGACTACCAAAGCATTTTGACTAGTCTACTGAGCCCATTCACTCACCTCCCAAGCAAGGATTAAATTATCAAGAATAAATCTGCCCCCCAAAAAACTAGTTTGTTTAGGTCTTACTATGTCTTGAACCACTGGCTTAATACGCCTAGCTAAAGCCTTAGCTATAATTTTATAAGAAGTATTTAATAAGGTAATCAGTCGCCAGATAGAAATGGAATCCTCATTTCTTCCTTTAGGTAAAAGTTTGATAATTCCTCTGTTAATAATAGGACCCAAGGAACCTTTATTAAAGACCTCCAAATAAAAACAATAAAAGTCCTCTTTAATATGGGGCCACATAGCACGATAAAGTTCCATTGGGAGTCCATCTGCACCTAGGCTTTTGTTTAAGGCCATAGAGAATAGAGCATGCTCAAGATCATCTAAAGATAGCATCTGATCCAAAAACGTACTGTAACCAGGATTGATTCAGCTAGGAATGCAGTCTTTAACAATATCTTGCAAGATGTGTTGCAAATCATCCCAAAGATGATCCTCACTGAATAGATTTGCATAGAACTTTTGAAAAAGCAAATTGATCTCATTCAGATCTGTATGCAAGGAGCCCTGATCATCCTTAATAGCAATAATTTTTTCTTTTTTGTGTATATAATTCAAGTATTTAAAAAAAAAGGTAGAGCCTTTGTTACCCTCTTTAATCCAATGAAGGTGAGCTTTGATTTTAGCCCCCTACCTCTATAGTTATCAAGATTATGCAACTGTGTCTCAATCTCAGCAATAGTAGCTTGAATATTAATGTTACTAGGATCTACATTTAGCTGTTTTCTTGCATGTTCTAATTTCTCTTTAAGTATTTTTTCTTTGTGCCTATGCTTCCAAGACATTCTCCTACCAAAATCATGTAAAAACAAAATACATTGGGAAATAGTAGAACACCATCATTTGATCAATGATTCCCCTTCTTGAGGCTTGGGGGTAGAATCCCAAATACCCTTCAGAGCAGCTAAATAATCAGGGTTTTTAAGATGAGAAATATTCAACTAATAGGGAAGAGCATGATTAGTGTTAGGCATTTTAGAAGCAAAAAAGGTACAAAAGATCGGAAAATGATCTGAAAGGGTTGTAGAATAATCAACTTGAACCAAATTGCCCAACCTGCTTAGACCAAATGCAGGTTAGGGGATAGGTAAAACTTGTCAAGTCTACTTAATTTCATCTCACCTCCTAATCTGTAATTGGTCCAAGTATACCAATAGTTTGCAGGGCTAGAAAATTTGTCAAAGATAGGATCTACAACACCCAAAGAATTGTGGCAAAATAACCATTTATCAAATTCCTCATTGTTGAGTTTAGCCTGGTTAAACCAACTACAATCATTATAGTGTTCAACCATATTAAAATCACTGCCTAAACCCCAATCAGCACTGGGTAAATGTTTGGACATCCATTCCCAACGGATATTATGATCTTTTATGTTATTGGGTGTATACATAGAACATAATCCTATAGGGAAACCATTGATAAAAACAAGGACCCAAACATAATTGTGTGAGGGGTCCTTACCTTTATCAATAATATGCTTTGCTATCCATGGAGCTATTCCCAAAACAACACCTCCTCTGCCCTCACTATGAGATGTATGTAGAAAAACATCTCTCCATACATGAAATAGTGATGCCTCAAGCCGATTGCCACTAACTTTGACTTCTTGCAAAAACAAAATATCAGGCTTCCATTTGATAATAGCTTCTTTAGCTTTAAAATTTCGGTGAGGGAGAGAAATCCCTCTAACATTCGAGGATAGAACATTGCACTTCATATCAAAGATGATATGATAAGTTCATCTTCCTGAGGCAACATATCAAATTGATTGGCAAGAGTAACCTGGTGATCTCCATTATGAATATCTCTAGTAGCTAAAGAGGGGGTCCTTGACCTATGTCGAGGAGATGATGAGGGAGATATAGGTTTACAAAAATGATCCTAGGAGGTAGACAAAGAAGAAGAGATTGACTTATTTACATTCTGAATTTGAGAGGTAGGAGAGGAAGAAGGAAGTCTGACACGAGAATAAGAATGAGAAGCTAAGGGGATAGAAGAGCTAGAAGGTTCTTTTCTTTTCCTGACCACTCTCCATTCGTCAGACATAACTACATCTTTGAAAGAGGAAACAATATTGGATGGTGGTTCTACAAATGGCTGATCTGGATGACTATTCGGGGAAGCAACAAAAGGTTTGACTAGATTTGGCTAATCCCTTTGACTAGGAAAACACTGAGAAAGTGACGAAGATCCTTGAAGGACTAGGGCAAAAACTGGGGAAGGCTGGGTATATCTACTCTTTCTAGTAGGGCAATCTCTTATTAAATGTCCTTTCTAACAAAAAAACATGCATTGGGCTTATTTAAATATACTAATGGTTTTTCTAACTCAAAAGTAGGACCAATCATCTTGATATACTCATGCAACTGCTTGTTCAAATCCACTTCCACACAAACCCTAGGATGCACTCTTAAACTAGTGAACTTATCAGTATTAAGTTTGCACCAGATGACTTTACCCAGCTGTGACATAATATCTTTCAAAAATAGTCTAAAGGCTAAATTCAAATATGGTAATTCAATCCACATAGGATATCTAGATCTGGATGGCTCTTCAGGATGGAAGTCAAAGCTCCAAGCCTACATGTAGTAGACTTGTCCACAAATAACCTAAGTACCATATTGAAGCACCGCTTGAGCATGTTCTACTAATTTAAAAGTGCAGGATACATATCCTTTCCCTAGCCCTCTTAAGGATTCGATTTCCCAATCCCTATTTTCCCAATCATTTTGGCCCAATGATAAAAATCCAATTCAGAAGGGACGCCCCTTAAGAAAAATAAAATAACAGAATGATTTTGACATTCAGTAATAACTTCATTCGAAAGCAAAAATTTTAGGGTTTTACCTGCTTGAGCGTTGGACAGATCTTCTTTCATGTTGCTGCTTTTGTCCTTTTGAATGCAAATCTTATCAGCAACCATGCCTGTAGTCACATCATCTCTGTAATCCTTGTTGAGGGCATCATCAGTTCTATCTGATACTTCTCTCTCACCATTCAGCTCGCAAGCTTCCTCCATGTTCTGAGATTCATGAACCATTTCCAAGTCTTGCAAATCATCCTTCTCTCTTTTATCACAGCCCAAATCTAGGCAATTATTACCTCCAGACCGCCTTGCCGCAGTTTTAAGCCTCATGAAAACTGTGAACCAAATAGGAGCAACAAAGGACCTAGGGTTTGAACGAAGCTTATCGACCTGTCTCACTTACTCTCCTATTTTTTAAGACTATTGTCAAGTCAGTAGTTCAAATCACAAAACATGAATATTTGATTTTAAATGCACCATCAATGTGGTCATTCTAAATTAATTATAAAGTATTGTACCCTTTTTCAATCCATCACAAAAAATCCTTTTTACCCAAATCTCCAAGCGGTAGAAATATTTTATCAACCGATAATAAAAGAGGAGCTCAAATGCAAGAGATTAAACTCTTGAGATTATATTAATATTTATATTTTTTTAATAAATAATGAATTAATTAATTTTAAGTAATATAATGTTTCCTTTTTTATGATAAAGGCATATTCATAAACAATATTGTCATTAATTAAATGTATAGCTGGTAGATGGATAAATGAGTACTAAATATATTTGTGATGTAGTATGATTGTGACCTATATATACTTACTGAAGATCTAAATGCAAAAATAATGTAATATTTCACCTTTTTCTAAGCTATTCTATATATTTAGATAATATTAGTGGAATCGTTTTGCTCATTCGTGTGTTATGATAACTTGTGATGTGTTGCCATTTATTTGTGCTTTAGAAAGTATACAATTAATCAAGTCTCAAGGGTCTCATAGATGCCTTGTTGCACCCTTGGGTGAATAGTTTTATGTTTTCTATAAAATGTGATATTCTAAATGTCTTAGTGTCGTAATGCCAACTAGGCTAACATTTTGGTTCCATTGTTGGGATCCTTGATCAGCTGATTTGGTGTAACATGTTTTGGTGACCAACGATGCATGATATTAATGTGTGGCTTGACCATCAAACTTTAAAATTCACAAATCAGGAGACACCATGGGGTGTTAATTTGAAAAACTGGTTTAATACACTTATATGTCATTTCTTGTATGAAGGTATATTTCTGAATAATTTCTTAGCATCTTGTATGATTGGATTGCAGCATAGTTGAAAAGGAGACCAGGGATGCATAATAAGTAGATCATATGGGTCCTATAGAGAATGTCGATACCTTGAAAGATCAAGATATAGTCTAGATGTGGATGGTAAATCTCGCTATCAATAATGTGTTTAAGAACTTTGTTCTGGAGTTCATAGTAAACACATACTCCTCTGTGACAAAGTACTAGTTAAGTTTTTGGTCAGCCCAAGGAAAAAGTTTATCAAACTTCTAACATCGTGGATAAAAATGTTGCTCATCAATAAAATGGAGTGGTTAGATTCTAAATAAACCCCTTACCAACATTACGAGGGCTAGTTAGGGTAAGAGGATGAGGAAGAATGCATCAAAAGATGTCAAAAACATAGTGAATCAAAATGATGGAGATGGATTCGATGATAGAATGCCATGAACTATGGACCAACATCATAACCCAGATTTAACTATAAAGATGGGATAAATGGAGACCTCATGACATCATGTGTGTAGGGAATGCATCTAAGCAATAAAATTTGGATAGGAGAGCTTAACGACATCAAGTGAACATGAAGATGGAGCCAAAAAAAAAAGAAAACTGATAGTAATTGGTTACACAAGGGAAGGCAAGATGACATGGGATCCATTCACACAATTTGAGAACATTGATAGAATGAGGTTCGAAGGCGATAAACCTAGCTTACTACCCAAACTAGATCCTCACCCAGAGATTACATAATTAAGATTTATCATTGAGTGATTGAATAGGCTCCTAAAGATGGGATGAAGCAGTTGAAGTGAATATGCAAGTAGAAGTAATAGCATATGAACTAGTAAAAACACAAGCATACCAAATTGAAGAATTCATGGACTTTTTAGCCTGATAAAATCAAACAGTGGCATAATTTATCCAAAGTGTGTCAAAGATATGCACAAGGTCACTGTAGTTGCAACTAATATAGTTTTTGATGCCAACACCAAGGGATTTGCTAGAATAATGAGTGGTGGTTCCAACTGTCGTCTGCCTTGCTCTTCGCTCCGTCCTTGCATTCCCCTCCCCCCCACACCAGGAGATATGAGCAAGGTCACTGTAGTTGCAACCAATACAACTATTGATGCCAACACCAAGGGATCTATTGGAATAATGAGTGGTGGTTCCAACTACCACCTGCCCTGCTCTCCGCCTCCCCCCTCGCAAATGGAGTTAGCAGTGGAACCGATAGAAATATTTTAGGAAGTGGAAACTCTTCTAGGGGATGGTGGTTCTTTAGGATGGGATAGTGGTAATATCAAACACCCTTTATTAGGTAGTAATGGCAGATCAAGTGGTTTGGTGGCATAAACGACTATGGATCTGGTGCCGAGGGATCTGAGGGTAGTGGTGGATTTGGAGGTAGTGGTAATGGGGGTTTTGATGCCACATCACCATTGTCATCTATGACCCCTCAAAGGTTATCCATCTATGCATTCTTTGGTGTTGAAGATGCAATACAACACTAGCATGCTTGTGAAATCATGTGGTGTGCCAATATGTAGTTGTTTATAACCACCCTGAGTGGTCGGCACAAGAATGGTATGCCTAGTTTGACCTGTTAGGCACATATATGGACTTGGATGAAGTAAAATGGGGTTTCCATGATGAATTTTAGTGCCTAGAGCAAGAACTATAAAATATTTACCCTTTCAAAAACATATAACAAGCCCTAGGATAGTCAGTGTGCTCCTACATGTCAACAGTTCCAGGATCTACTAGCCAAGTTGACCTATCATATGCACTCATCCCTCTATGGAGAATAGTTCGTCGGAGGCCTAACCAATTATTATCAATGCAAACTGGGGCAATCAATGTTTGCCACCTAGAAAGAAACATTAGAGGCAGTGCCAAGGTGAGAAGCCGTGGGATATACAGAAGACCCCCAAGAGATTGCCTCTCGCCTTAAAATCCCTAATTGGTGAAGTCACTACCAAATTGGAAAAATTATCTAATGCGGTTCAATTAGACCCGAATCCAGGGCTATGGTGTGTTTATTATTTGATAGAGAGTGACAAAGGTCTGGATTGCCCCCAAGTTCAATTAGTGGTCGTAGTTCCTTTCCAAAGCCCACCTACCATACCGCATTGTAAAATATGGCATGAATGTCATGTCACCTCCTCATGCCCATTGTTGCAGAAGATGAAAGGGGTCACAACCAATTATTGGTGTCAAGTCTACGAGTCTTTCACCCATGATACTTTAGATTGTCAAGTAGTTGAGGCTTCTCATGACCAATGTAGAAAGCATCTTTTCCAAGACATTGCATGTTGTGGCATTACTAAGGATAGGGAGGGTAGACATGTAGAACAAAGTGGGTTTGGATTAGGATTTTACAAAAAAAATTTATCTAAAGATTAGGATTCTAAAGTTATCTTACTTATAGATAAGTGAAACTAATAGAATTGTTAAATGCGATGCTTGAACATTTCCACAACCTCTAATAAAGTGAGTCCAATTATCACCCAAGGAAATAGATTCGTGCTACTATTATCTTTAATGAAATTAACATGCATAGTGTTGGGATGCACCAGAATCAAAGTAGCATGTTCTAGAATTGTTTGACTAGTTCTGAGATGCCACAAATGAAAAATCGCGTGTTACCTATTGTTTATTATCTTCAACAACATTTGTATACTGTGATATATTTTTTTGACGGCCACTTGCAAAATTCATATTGTCTTTTTGGACAGTCTTTCTTGAGATGTCTAAGATCTTTACAATAATGACATTTAACTTTGATTTATCACCTTAGAAGAGTCGTGTGATGAATTGCTAACATTGTACTATATTCCTTTGCCTCTGCACTGTGCACTAAATGCACTCTGTGTACTACATGAATTTGATGTTTTTATCTAATCTTTCCTTTGTTCCTTCTGAAATAGAAGTGTTGGTAATTTTTAAAAACTAAGCTATTGAATATCCGTAATAAAATGTAAAATATTCGAAAAAAGAATCAATAGATGGTAGAAAGTTATGCATCACCAAGGAAACCACATCCTAATCATCTACTAGATTCTTAATTGTAACAAATGATCAATTAGATCTTTCAGTTGTAACAAATTATCAGAGATTGATCCTCCTTGCAACTTAATGCAAAACATCAATTTTTTTAAGTACAATTCTGTTCCGATTTCTGAATTGGTTTTAACACTTTCCCACCAAATTTATGATGCAACATCATTTCTTACTTCTACCACTAGATTATCATTTTCATAAGTATTAAAGCCTCTTTATATTATTTATAATAATCTTCAGGCTCATCCTCTGGTCTTTGTTCTTTATCAAGAATATTTTTTTCAAAATTTACATACTCACCAATTTTTAGGATCTTATGACTCCATAAGCTGTAATCAGAGTTTTTACGACTCAGGAAACAACAAATATTGAATCCTAGTCATCCCACCTACAAAAGGACCTTTTTACAACCAAAAAAATAAATTTGGAAAACTATAACTCTTCAGACCAAACTACCATCACCAGTCACCACTATATTTTTTCTACTCAAAATGAACACACTGAAAAAACTTTAGGCAAAAAATAAGTCCTTGTTCATGAGTTGTGGTATTGACTCCCTTCTAGGGCTATTTGAAGACAACTATTTAATAAATTTAAAAGTTTAAAAAAAAAAATATTAAGTAAAAATATAACTGCAACTTCCATTTTCTTAAATTATTATGACAAAAAATGTTAGATATATTTTATATTAGCAAAAATAAAAATATTAAATATTTAATAACACATTTTTGTATTTTAAATATTTCAATTTAAAATTCATAAAAAACTTCATTTTATTTATTAATTAAATTATTTTATTTTAATTTATTACACATATACATTCAAATTTATTTATAAAATTTAGATTATATTTTATTTAACCTATATTATTGACATGTTTCAATTTAAGATTAAAATAGTCGAGTAAAATTAAATAGAACATAAACTAATTTGTTCTAAGCAAATTGATCTAGTTTATTATAGAAATGCACTCTTTGGTCCTTACAGGCACATTTCTTTAGTTTCTCGTTGAAGCATATTAATGTATTAATTTATAATACGATGAATGATCACATTTCTTTAGTCTTTTGGAGGAGATGGATGCTTTAGTTAAAACTCGGCGGCTAACTTTATTTAATTGATTATATATATAAATAACAAGAGAATAAGCGTAGATCATGAATTATGTCCATATTAAATATTGATTCAAAAAAATATATATGAAGTGGTTTAATAGAATGAGTCGAAGTTATAGATTATGTTTTTAGGATTTGATATTTTTAGATTATGTTTTTAGGATTTGATATTTTGGAATATTTTTATCTACACAAAACTTTTAGTAGTAATTTTTAGATTTTGTTATAAATGTAATATTGTGTATTTAGTTATCATTTATTTTGAGAAAGTGTTTTTTTATAATAATTCAATCATATAAATAATATTATAGAATATTTATTATAATTCTTTTTTTATTATAAAATTTAGTTAAAAATAATTATGGTAAAACGCTGTTAAAAAGATTATGTTTTTAGAATGATTATTTATGAACATAATGTTTTCTTCTATTATACATTTTAGTATCAATTATATAATTTGTTATACAGTGACAAATATTTGATAGTGTCATATTACACTTACTTTGTGATTGTGTTTTTTATTTTAAAAAAATAGAGTTTTTTAATAGTTTTATTGGGCATAATTTCATGATATGACAACTTGGATCATATTTTTGGTTGAATTTGATTATATAGAAGTCACTCACCTAGACATTTATATGCTTATAATAAAGGGTTAGTATTTTGAATAATTTATTTTAATTATTATTATTATTTTAGTGTTTGTGTTACGACATTTCATAATTTGATGCTCTTATCTTATTTTTTATTCTTATGATGAATTACTTAATGATCAATCATATGATAATTTTTTTGTAATCTTATAATTAATAAGATTATTTCCATCATAATATGTTGTATCTTAATTAATGTGCATCAATCAATCAAACTCCAATAATTTCTTACATGTGACACTTACACTAAGGAAAATTTATTTAATTAAAGTGGATATTATCTTTGCTAAACCTCATATTATTTCTGGTAGTGGATTAGAGAATGAGAAAGTGATTGCTTGTGACACTTTGGATTCCTATTCTTGAGTTAAGGATTGTTTTATATATATATATATATATATATATATATATATATATATATATATATATATTTCGATTCTTGAGTTAGTGAAGCTTTTTATTATTATGATTTTATAGCTCTTGTTTCTTGCACTTCCTCTTTTGCTCAATTGGTGGTGAGGATAATGCTCACTCATACTTTATTCCTATTGATTGTCTTATTGACTATGGACATTCTTTAATCCATAAAACTTTGATTGATGATGGTGGTACTCACATTAATTTGTAAGTGAAGCTTTTTATTATTATGATTTTATAGCTCTTGTTTCTTGCACTTCCTCTTTTGCTCAATTGGTGGTGAGGATAATGCTCACTCATACTTTATTCCTATTGATTGTCTTATTGACTATGGAAATTCTTTAATCCATAAAACTTTGATTGGTGATGGTGGTACTCACATTAATTTGTAACTTTGACTAGCAAAAACTTAGAGGCCATTTGAATGAGGGATGTGGTGTTGAAGTTAGTTTTATGTATTCATCTTTGTCTTATCACTTGGGTATGTATCTTATGGATTGTGAAGTTTTTTTATCACATTTATTGGTCGATAGTGATGTTTCTTTTTCCCTAGATCAAGTTTGTCCTTCCACTTGCATTATTGAGGACTTTAATGCTAGTTTTGATGACTTTTTTGATACCATCCTTGTTGATATTTTTTCTCACAATGTGCTTCATCTTAGACATTATGGTATTCATGATGCTAGTGGCACATGTAAGGTTGCACTTCATGATGCGACACTTGCATTTCAATGTGACGGTATTCATAATGTGGTTGATGATTCTTTCATCGAGCTTCCAGTTCTTCTTGAGGGAGTGGATTCATATACTTTATTAGTATTTTAGGCTGAAGTCTCTAATGATAGATATAAGATTGATCATCATTTTGGTAGTGATGTCCTTTATGATACTTATGCTGCTTATTTTTCAAATTCAATTGTTCCTTCAGTTGAAATAATACAGGACTTAGTGATCAATTCTGATGTTTGTGATGAGGTTCATGTTGAGGGTATACATTCTTCTCTAAATATGGAGCATTCTGTTGATTATGAGGATCTTTTATCACATGGATGTACCTTTTCTTCTTTTGGGAGTGTGTAAGGCTCTTATGAGGATTGTGATGCCTCTTGTGATATCATTATTTCTTTTATGTTGGAGATAGTGATGTTATATGTGAGGATATTGATGATAAAATCAATATTTTAATTTCTTATATTTGTGTGGAGGAAATTAAATATGACATTCCTTCTTTACATGAAGAGGACATTGTACTAGATTCTTCTTTATGTGACATTACTCTTATAACTTTTTATATTAATCTTGTACGTAAATTTTGGGTGGATGAGCCTATTTTGATTGATGGAGAATGTGTGAATGTCTCTTTTTATGTGAAACATGTTGCATCTATGGACTCTTTCTTAAATAAGGTAGAGCCTTTTCATATGTCTTTAGTAGCATCTCTTCTTATAAGATTGGACCACTTAATGTTAGGTATGATTTTTCAAAATCTTTTTTTTTGCGATGTAGCATGTGATGGTATGGAATATGGAGATATTCATGGAGATATTTTTCTCCTTATTGCAACACTTATTCATGGGCATGTTGGTAAATTCACTTATTCTTCAATTGTGTGCACTTTTAGAGTCTATCGAAATAACACCAGATGAGTATCCTCCTATATGGGACTTTGGCTCTTAAATGGAATTATGTTTCAAGATATGGAGCTTCGTAGCGCTAGTGGTATGGTTTATTTAGTTTCGTTTTCTTTCATAGATTTGGTTAGGGGAGGGGTATACTCTTCTTCCTCTTCACAAATTCATGGCATACCTGAATTGGATACAACATTTAGGAATGAGATATTTGTGCATTATATTAGGGGGCATTTTCTTTATTGTATCCAGTTGAGCGGTACACTAGTGTTCTAAAATATATATGTTTTTCCCCTTTAAAGTCCTAAGTCACTTTTTCGATAGGAATTGGCTGCTGTAAGGTTCTAGTTAAAAAATACATTTATTTTTTGAAATAAACAAAGAAATCCAAACTTAAATTATCTTGTCTTATGACTCTGCATTGATCCAATTTGGCTTTCTGAATAAGTAATTTTGTTTTAAAAAACTCTATTAAAATATACTCTTAAGAGAGTAGAATGAAGTCTTATGTAAGAATATTCCTTGTTTTTTTTGGTGTTGCTTAGGAACTAAGTGCGGATGATAACACATGCATCAAATTCGATCCAAGGAGAAGAGGATGGTACGCTCTAACCTAAGAGTATGGAAAAGTTGCATTTTATCACGTTAGATTTCCACGTCGAAATTAGATAAAAATCAAATTTTCTTTCTTATTTTCACGGTATCATGGTTTGCTTCAAATATATATATATTTTTTCTTTTTAAATGTATTTTATTTTAATTATTATGTTTTATTATATTATTTTATTTATTAAAAAATAATAAAATTTACATAATAAATTAATATATTTATTTTAGATAAATTTATATTAAAGATATTGAAAGAGATCATTTTCAAAGTGCTTATTCCATTTATATTACAAATTTAATATAATATAAGCACCTCAATAATAATATTTATCAACATCTTTTATATAAATTTATCTAAAATAAATATACTAATCCTATATATTAAAATTGATGAATCCATATTAATAAAAATTAATATACTTAAATAATAAAAAAGAGTAGAATGAAAAATAAGAATTTTATAGACTACGATATAATTATATTTGTTGTACATGTAAACATATCAATCCTTAAATCCATAATAAATCAAACGATAAAAATAGACTGAAAAATAAATTTTTTATAAACTACAATAAAATTAAATTTATTGTACATATAAACACAACAATCTTTAAATCCATAATAAACCAAAAGACAATACATGAATAATTCAAATCTTAAATAGGAAATATTATTTACATATTATAGAAATCTAAATTTATATTATTCCAAAATTTCATACATTTGTTGCCTGGCCTACATTCAAATATTATGTTTAAAAAATAATCAACAATGGCTAATGTTTCTGCCTTCATTTCAGTGTTATTGCATCCCAGTGTAATTTATAAAGATAAAGTTACAAGGTAGCAGCTTATAGTACTCAAAGACATTTATACATTCCTTCAATGTTGCTTCTTGCTTAAAACATTTTTCTCTTGAAGCTAACACTATGTCTTGCTCCAGCATTTTTCCCTAAAATCTAAGTGTCATTTATTTTATAACTATATTTAGCTAAAATGTGACGTTACCTCCAGTAATGGTACAAGGAATTTATATTATAAGCTAAAAACATAGAAATCTAACTTGGATTTTCTTCGATCATTTATTAAATAGAAAGGGATCATGTTAAGCCGTAGTGTAAATTTATTCTATAAAGAGCCGTTGCAATTCCAAATTTGTTATCTAAAATTATAAGGCGAAAAGCTAGGGACTTGAAACAATTGAACAATCGATATTTGGGAACAAAACATTACTCTGACTTTTCCATTACATCGAGATTTTTGATTGCATATTTTTCACTAGTTTCAATGGCTATAAAGTATTAATATTGAAAACTTTATCTACAGCTTGCTCATCGCTTTTTATATTTAGGATATGCATGTGTTAAAAAAATAAATCTATATAATAATTGATTTTTTTGGAAAAATTGTATAGAGTTTTAATCTCGACGTCAGTCAATTTAGCTGACGAAAAATTATAGTAGTGAATCTCAAATGTGTCGAGATTAAAACTTCACACAATTTTTCTAAAAAATTAATTATTATTTTGTATAGAATTTGAAAATATCAGATCTTTAAATATAAATTTAACATTAAAAAACGAATATAGTATAGTGTCTTCTTTTCTTTTCTAAGGATATGAGTCGATTGGATTGACATCAAAATTGTAAAAACTGTTGACCATTTTTGCCCAACAGGGCAAAAATCGGTCCCCTTCTTTCCCTGATGTTTTGGGCCAATTCATTTTTTGATTTTGCACGAGTCTTGCAATTTTATACGGACTCTGCAGGTCCATTTCGACGGACTCTGTAGGTTTTCTACGGACTCTACGGGTCCATTTCTACGGACTCTGCAGGGAGTTCCTTCGACATATGAAGAACCAGTTCAAAGAGTGCAAGTTTTTACAAAGCTTCTTCGGACTCTTGTCCGAAAAAATTTATAAGGAAAGAGAGCTAAAATGGTTCAAAGACACTTTTCCTTAAGGTTGGAAGAGTGGTTCAACGACATAATCTTTCCAAGAGTTAGCATCTTTAAACCGTTGAACTATTGAACCGGTTCAACGCTTTGGTTCAATGCTTTGGTTCATCGCTTTGGTTCAACGGCAAAGTTCAATCGATTGAGTTCATCGCGTTGGTTCAATCAAATGGTTCAACGACTGAGGTTCAATCAAATGGTTCGTCAGCTTGGTTCAAAGGTTTGGTTCAATGAGATGGTTCAAACACTTGGTTCACTCAGTCGGTTTAATGACTTGGTTTAGTCGACTTGGTTCAAAGTGTTGGTTCAAAGCTTGGTTCAACGGTTGGTTCAAATGAGCGGTTCAAGCAAAAGTTAAAGAGAATCTCCCGAAGGACAAGTGCCCTTGCGGAGGGCAGAGAACACTTCAAAGAGGCCACGGAGAAAGCCGCAAGGGTAAGTTTTTTCGAAATTATGTTTAAGGCAGTCGAAAGACAAAGGCATAATTCCTTCGGACTTTTTGTCCAAAGGAATTCAGAAACGCTGCAAACAAAAATCCCGCAAAAGACTAAGACATAGAACAAATTCTTTCACACTTTTTGTCCGAAGGAATTCCTTCGGACAAAAAGTCCGAAGAAATTCAGAAAGGAAGCTGTGAACCAAAAAAGCCCGGAAAGAAACTCCGAAAAAGCGGACAAGGCAATTCTTGCGGACTTTTTATCTGCGAGAAAATGTCTGCGAAAAAAGTTCGCGGAAAAATTGTCCACATAAAATGTTCGTGGAAAGTACCAAAAAGGTAGAGGCCGCTGAAGGACCCCGAAGGGCAGGGGCCCTTGCGAGGGACTCTCGACTGACGAACGAAGGGCATTTCTCCAAAGCCGAAGGGATACCTCCCCTTCAGGAGGGTCCGAAACAAAAAGCCGAAAGAAAGCAGGAAGCCGAAGGAAAGTCCAAGGGGTGACGGACCCGCGGACGTCGATTTTAAGATGGTGAAATAGCCGTTTGTTTTTTAAATGCTTGAGCAACAAAGCCAGAAAACGTCAAAGCCAGAAAGGGACAAAACGAGGAAGAAACAAAGTGCAGAAGCGGACAAACAGTCCAGGTGGCAAGGAGGTGTCAACTCAGGGATTTATTCCTGTAGTTGAGACAGTGATTGCCAGATGGTCATCAAACAGCGCGAACAGTAAATGGCATGGCCTATTTTTTTCAGTTTGCATTTATAAGCAGACAAGCCGCGTAAATGCCTTGAAGGGAGCAGTCTGTTCGCAGAAAAAAAGCGCTGCCCATGCTCTCACAATTAATGTTGGAATGCCAAAGTCAAAGCAGGAGCCAACAATCAAACGGCTTCCTCTTCCCAAGGCTTAGAACACACATGGGCCACTTGCAAAAGAAGCGCCAAAGTCTCTTTCCCAGAAAGCGGCAAGTTCTCTTCTCTTTCTATATATTGTAAAATTCTCATTTTGAAGATCCATCTCTCAGCCTTAAGGCAAAAACTTTGCCCAAAAATCTCTTGGGCTTGTAAGGTATAACTCTTCTAGATTTTACCTTGAATCAGGACTTAGCATTTTTACCTCTATTTGAGCTTGCACTTTTGAATGTGTCTATGCCTTTGTTTTATGTTAAGTCATTTTCCTTATGCTTTCGTAGGGTGATTTCAGCATGTCTAGTGCATTGTGAGTTTCTCTTTTGCAGGTTTGCCAGAAGTGTCCCTAGAGGAGTGTAGGTGCCTCTGGATAGGCTGCCATAAGTGTGTCTGAGGATGCCTCTGGTAGTTTTTTCCTCCCTATATTTCCACGGACCCCTGATTCACTGATGTAGAAGGATTTCTCATATCAAATGAAGTGTATAGGAGCTTTTTCTTGGTGAAAAGTGTATATTCGGGCTGGGTGGGTCATCTTTTTTGGTATATCACCTTTATTTTATTTTTAGGCTTAGGTTCTGTTTTCAGCATCCTTCTCCCTTTTCATCCCCCCCTTTTTTCATTTATTTGTTAGCAGTAGAAGAAACCAGGGCCTAAAAGATACATCAAAGGAAGCTAGCCCTTATCTAGAGACTCTCCCCTCCAGCTTCGCCGATCCCACAGGGGAGAGGGGAGTTTCCATTTTGACGTGTGGAAGGCAGGAGCTAGGCGTCCTGCCCAGGGTGCAATCCATTGCGTCAACAGTTTTTGGCACGCCCGATGGGACCAACTAGGACAAGTTTTGTCCAAAGAGTTGAAATTTTTTTGGTGTGTTCTTCAACCAACCAGCCTTTGGAGGCTTTTGCATCAACACCAATGGCGACTCCGAGTTAAATCAACTGGTTAAGCATTTTTGGTGCCATTAAGAAATAGTATTTTGGTATGTATAATTTCATCGTTCAGAACCATGGACCTTGTTTTCCTTGGCCAGCTTGGTTATGATCCTTACCAGCCTTGTGTTGATCTTTATCAAGTCCAATATGACCAGTCTCAGCTCTGTCATGCGCTGTATCAGCCTTATGCCAAGTCTTCTCAATGTGTCACTTCTCCTACTCAACCTAATTGCTTTGCCAATCAACCTGTTTCCACTTTCAAACGAGCACTGCTGGGATACGAAAAGTATGTAATAGAGCTTGACACCAGAAGGGGATGTGGCCAAGAAATCCCTGATCGTGTCGTCCATCAAGTGAGAAATGCACTGGATCTGGTTAAGAGTGAATGGACTCCCATTGAAAGAGCCAATTGGCAAAGGCTTACAAGTGAGATGCTGGATGTGAGTGGTTTGATTGCATCTTTGGAAGAGAGGATGAGTATTCATGAGAGACAGCCTTACCAAGTCTATCAACCTGCATACCCGCTGCCCCAAGTATCATATCAGTCATACACAGCCCCTGCTTATGAGCCAAGTCAAGCCTGTCAAAGTCCTTTCCCCAATCATATTGAGGAGAGTTTCGAAACAGTAAATCTTGTGTTTAAGGCTAATCTTGATAAACAAATTGAATTGGTAAATCTTCAAATGCAGCAGTCTATTTTGGCAGCAAGGGAGATGGAATCCAAGCCCTCACTATCCTCTCACATTGTGGCTCCATCTCCCCAAAAGGAGATGCCCAGTCCTAATATCGTGCGCTGGAATAACGTGATTGAGTCATGGAACAGCAAGGAGGAGAAAGACATTGTCCAAGAGTGTGAGGTACAAAATGAGGTTAGTCCTTTCCAAGTCCCTCCCACCCTTCCTCAGGAAGCTTCTTGTATTTCATGGCAACCTTCATGCACTCCCCATCTCTATGATGATTCCTATGAGCTCCAAGAAAGACTCTTTCAGGATAATCTAGCTAAGCGAATTGAGGAATTAGAGGCTAAGGTGAGACTGCTTAAGGAAAGAGAGATAGAACTTTCAGACCTTGTAGAGGAACCTACGTCAAAAGATACCCCTTCTACCAATACTCAAGCTAATTTCAATATTGATGAAGTGTTGGTAAAGTGGAGAGACGAAAATCAAGTGATTTTGGCCCAAGGTCTGCTCCCTCCTATTCTGAAGAAAGCCCCCTCTTGTGCACCAAATCCTTTCTATCAGACAACACTTGCTTATTCTGGCTCATCCGATACATCAATCGATCCTGCTCTTAATCTCGTGCGCCTAGCTTTCCAGCACGCCTCTCTTCAGACAGCTCTTCATGTACATGAGCAAACCCTCCCAAATCTTCCCCAACCTCCTCAAGTCTTTCAACATGATCTCCAAATTCCAAGTTGGAAGAAAGAAAGTCATGAACCAGCCCAGGACCTTGGAGATTCCAATCCCAAGATCATGAGCTAGAAGCAAACGATAGAATCATGGGGTAGAAAGGAAGAGGAGGAGAAAGGTTTTGCTCAAAACCTTGAAGAAGATAAAGCTGCTCCTACCCATCATGATGATGCTTGTGACCTCCAGAAAAGGCTCTTCCAAGAAGATATAGACAGGCGGATTGCAGAGTTGGAGTCTAAAGCGAGTTTCCTCAGCCAACGTGTGATGGACGTTTCAGACCAAATAGCAGATTCCATGTCTAAACACACTCCATCTACACACCTCTAAGAGAGCTATCAAGCCACACCTGATATAGATGAAGTGCTGGCCAAATGGAAAGAGGAGAATCATTCGATTCTAGCTCAAGGACTGCGTCCTCTTCCACATGAGTTCGTCCGTCAGCCTTCCATTTCACCTCTTCTCGAGGAGGAACCTGTCTTGAAAGAAGCAAGTGAAGAGGAGTATGCTCAGTTTATGACTGATCAGGGAGACTTCATGAGTGCGGATGAGGAGGAGATCACCATAGATGTCATGGAAGAGCATGGACAATCTCTTGTTCATGTTTTGAATGATTCGTTTGAAGTCATTGGGGCAGGCTGCACTCTTCTTCAAGGGGGCTATGAGCTGGATAAGAGTGGAGAAGGTAGCATTGGGACTCAAATAAGTATGCAAAGGGGCTGCAGGCTTTCAGATTTATCCTTTCAAGAGGTTGGTGAATCTGAAGATACTTTCTTTGAAGTCATCAAGGAGGATGATCATACCATGGAACCCGAGCAAGAGGCAGAAGGGGACAAGCCAATCAATGATGCATATCAAGGGGCTTATGGTAATGAGCCAACAACGATTGATTTCTTGATGAGATACACCAGCGTGAAGAACCAACAAGAGGCAAGCTTCCAAGAACATACAGAGTACGTATATGTTGGAAGCATGTTTGAATATGATCCACTCGAATACAAGCCAATCCAGGTGGCCGGCAAGAGGAGTAGGTCACCAAGTCTTCACTTCATTCAACCACTTGTCTGGCACCATAAGTTTTTTAGCCAGGAAGGGGGCTTAAGAAATTTTTCTTTTGATCTAGGAGGGAAGCAACAATACCTGGTTAGTTGTACATAATAGTTGGTTTTCAGTTTTCTTTCCTACTTTCCCTAAGTGCAGTTTGCGCAAGTAGTGTTTTTAGCCTTGTGTGTGTTTTCCTGTGTGTGGGGTATAAAAGGCTCATGATTGATTCTTGGATCTTTTGGGGCTGTTGCTAACCTTTCTTTTAAGCTGCATTTGACTCCGTGCCCAATGGACTAAAAGGCAACTGGTCTCTAAGCATAGCAGGGATGCTTCCCCTAGGAGTTGCCAATTTGTTGACCATTTTTGCCCAATAGGCCAAAAATCGGTCCCCTTCTTTCCCTGCTGTTCTGGGCCAATTCATTTTTTGATTTTGCACGAGTCTTGCAATTTTCTACGGACTCTGCAGGTTTTCTATGGACTCTGCAGGTCCATTTCTACGGACTCTACATGTTTTTTACGGACTCTACAGATCCATTTTTACGGATTCTGCAAGTCCATTTCTACGGACTCTGCAGGGAGTTCCTTCAACATATGAAGAACCAGTTCAAAGAGTGCAAGTTTTTACAAAGCTTCTTCGGACTCTTGTCCGAAGAAATTTATAAGGAAAGAGAGCTAAAATGGTTCAAAGACACTTTTTCTTAAGGCTGGAAGAGTGGTTCAACGACATAATCTTTCCAAGAGTTAGCATCTTTGAACCGTTGAACCATTGAACCGGTTCAACGCTTTGGTTCAATGCTTTGGTTCATCGCGTTGGTTCAATCAAATGGTTCAACGACTGAGGTTCAATCAAATGGTTCGTCAGCTTAGTTCAATTCAGTTGGTTCAATTCTTTGGTTCAATCAGATGGTTCAAACACTTGGTTCACCCAGTTAGTTCAATGACTTGGTTCAGTCGACTTGGTTTAGTCGGTTTGGTTCAAAGTGTTGGTTCAAAGCTTGGTTCAATGGTTGGTTCAAAGGAGCGGTTCAAGCAAAAGTTAAAGAGAATCTCTTGAAGGACAAGTGCCCTTCCGGAGGGCAGAGAACACTTCAAAAAGGCCACGGAGAAAGCCGCAAGGGTAAGTTCTTTCGAAATTTTGTTTAAGGCAGTCGAAAGGCAAAGGCATAATTCCTTTGGACTTTTTGTCCGAAGGAATTGGCCACGGAGAAAGCCGCAAGGGTAAGTTCTTTCGAAATTTTGTTTAAGGCAGTCGAAAGGCAAAGGCATAATTCCTTTGGACTTTTTGTCCGAAGGAATTCCTTCGGACAAAAAGTCCGAAGGAATTCAGAAAGGCTGCAAACAAAAATCCCGCAAAAGACTAAGACATAGAACGAATTCTTTCGGACTTTTTGTCTGAAGGAATTCCTTCAAACAAAAAGTCCGAAAAAATTCGGAAAGGAAGCCGTGAGCCAAAAAAAACTGGGAAGAAACTCCGAAAAAGCGGACAAGGCAATTCTTGCGGACTTTTTGTCTGCGAGAAAATGTCCGCAGAAAAAGTCTGCGGGAAAATTGTCCGCAGAAAATGTCCATGAAAAGTACCAAAAAGGCAGAGGCCGCTGAAGGACCCCAAAGGGCAGGTGCCCTTGCGGGGGACTCTCGGCTGACGAACGAAGGGCATTTCTCCAAAGCCAAAGGGATACTTCCCCTTCAGGGGGGTCCGAAACAAAAGGCCGAAAGAAAGCAGGAAGCGGAAGGAAAGTCCAAGGGGTGACGGACCCGCGGATGTCGATTTTAAGATGGTGAAATAGCCGTTTGTTTTTTAAATGCTTGAGCGACAAAGCAAGAAAGCGACAGAGCCAGAAAGAGACAAAACGAGGAAGAAACAAAGTGTAGAAGCGGATAAACAGTCCAAGTGGCAAGGAGGTGTCAACTCAGGGATTTATTCCTGTAGTTGAGACAGTGATTGCTAGATGGTCATCAAATGACGTGAACAGTAAACGGTGCGGCCCGTTTTCTCTAGTTTGTATTTATAAGCAGACAAGCCACGTAAATGCTTTGAAGGGAGCAGTCTGTTCGCAGAAAAGAAGCACGGCCCATGCTCTCACAATTAATGTTGGAATGCCAAAGTCAAAGCAGGAGCCGACAATCAAACGACTTCCTCTTCCCAAGGCTCGGAATGCACATGGGCCACTTGCAAAAGAAGCGCCAAAGTCTCTTTCCCAGAAAGCGTCAAGTTCTCTTCTCTTTCTATATATTGTAAAATTCTCACTTTGAGGATCCATCTCTCAGCGTTAAGGCAAAACTCTGCCCAAAAATCTCTCGAGCTTGTAATGCAGAACTCTACTAGATTTTACCTTGAATCAGGACTTAGCATTTTTACCTCTATTTGAGCTTGCACTTTTAGATGTGTCTATGCCTTTGTTCTGTGTTAAGTCATTTTCTTTATGCTTTCGCAAGGTGATTTCAGCATGTCTAGTGCATTGTGAGTTTCTCTTTTGCAGGTTTGCCAGAAGTGTCTCTAGAGGAGTGTAGGTCCCTGTGAATAGGCTGTCATAAGTGTGTCTGAAGACGCCTCTGGTAGTTTCTTCCTCCCTGTATTTCCACGAACTCCCTGACTCATTGATGCAAAAGGATTTCTCGTATCAAATGAAGTGTATAGGAGCTTCTTCTTGGTGAAAAGTGTATATTCGGGCTGGGTGGGTCATTTTTTTGGTGTATCACCTTTATTTTATTTTTAGGCTTAGGATCTGTTTTCAACGTCCTTCTCCCTTTTCATCTCCCTCCTTTTTTCATTTATTTGTTAGTAGTAGGAGAAATCAGGGCCTAAAAGATACATCAAAGGGAGCTAGCCCTTATTTAGAGACTCTCCCCTCCAGTGTCATCGATCCCATAAGGGAGAGGGGAGTTTCCATTTTGACATGTGGAAGGCAAGGAGCTAGGCGTCCTGCCCAGGGTGCAATCCACTGCATCAACAAAAACCACATGGGAAAAAATGATATTATATAGAAGACCCACTTGGGGCTTTCAGCAGCTGCTCTCCCCAAACAAAGCATGACTAAAGCTCTGTGTCTTGTGCCTGTGCCTAACTAATCCGTTTTTTTTAAAATGCTTTTTCACCCACATCTTATAAATAAAAGATGTATTGGATTATATGTATACCGTTAGGGCAAGCTGGTCTATGAGCTTCTCGACTTTGTATTCCTTCCCTACATAGCTCAGACTTTCTCCTGGCGTGAATTCACCCACATACATGAGCGTCTCATACATTGTAAGCATGGGAAACAGCCTGTCACCCTGCATGACATAAGTGGAGGTTCGCTTAATAATGTTGGGGTTAATCCCCTGACCATCTATCGCCACCCTTACATGTAACCTCCTGCTGACCATCCGCCCCGCCAGTCCGTTCAAGAAGGTGGATTTATGGGCACCGCTAGGTCACATGACGACAGTTATAGAGCCCTTGGGTGCATGGCCCCTAATTTTATGAAGTAGATTCACTCCTCCTATCGTCCAGTTTTCCCCTACCTTCTGTTTCTTTATCACAATATAAAAGCCAGATCGCTGAATTCTAAGCCCCCGGTCACCTTCTTGCGAGCGCTGGGAACGCAACCGTTGGCCATGGCAGTAGCTGAATAAACTGTTTTGTGGGGAACTTGCAACTGTAGACATTCTTTTTTTTTTTAAAGGCAGGGCATGCATTTCAATTCGATTAGCATTGCGACAATATCATTGGATTATAAGTGTTGGAATTGTGCAATGACAATTTAATATTAAAATTTAATATATGGGTAGTATTCTAAAAATTAATAATGTTTTATTTGTGTAATAAAAATATATATATATTTAAAAGGTAATTATTTTTATCAAATAAATTAAATTTGATGCATGCAGATGACGAGAGCAGGAAGAAATTCGGGTGTGATCGCGAGCAGCAGCAGTAAGGATGCGTAGGGAGCAGTGGGTTCGGGTTGGAGTCGGGGTCCCAAATCTAAGAAAGGAGGCGGATCTATTTTCCCTGCTTCGGCTGAGGTTCCCACAGTTCATTTTGAGGACAGTGTCTTGGATGCGGAGATCAAGATTCTCTAAGAGAGGGCTATGCTTTGCAAATTCATTGGATATTGGCCTCTTTCCATTTTGAAGAGTTGGCTTGCGAAGAACTGGAAAGTCTCCAATGTCAATCTCCTTCCTTAGGGATTCTTTCAAGTTACTTTTGACAGCGTTAAACACAAGGATGACATCTTCCGTGGAGGCCCTTGGTTTCTTGGTCGTGTTGGGCTGTTCATGAAGCCCTGGGAAGAAAGCTTCGATCCCAAAACTGTGGATTTGAACATGGCCCCAATTTGGACCAGGCTTTATGGGTTGCCCTCTGAATTTTGGAATGAGTAGATTTTTAAACTTATTGGAAATCAACTCGGGGAGTTTTGTCAAAACCCTCTGAGGAAGCCAGTCTTGCTGTTTATGCCAGGTTTTGTGTCAACATCTATCTCTCTAACCCTCTTCCTTTGTCTTTTCGACTCAAATCGGACCCACGGGAATGGATTCAAGAGATAGACTTTGAAAATTTCCCTTATCACTGTCGTTTTTGTCACTCTCATGGACATTTTGCTAGAGATTGTCCTGATCAAGGGCCTTTGCATGTTTCGGATGATGAGGGTTTCAAAGAACAGAGGAAAAAAAGAAATAATGGAGCTAAATTCAAGGCCATATCTCCACCCAGGGCCCTTCAATTCATAAGACTGATGTTTCCAATCAGTTTTCCCTTCTTGAGGAGGAGGTTGTTGCTAATGCGGAGGTCTGCCCTACTTCGGAGACGAATTTGATAGTCTCGGCCGAGGAAGATAACTCGCCCTCCACAAGATCTGTCCCTGTGACATGGAAGATGGGGAAATTTTTGGGTCTGCGGATGATTCAGACTCAGACAAGCAAGTGGTGGATGGAGAAGAAAACCTATCTCAACTTCAGATAAAGCAGCTTTTAAATAATCCAGGTATGCTTGATGTCTCCTCTCTTGCTATCAAATCAATTCAAAGCGGGAAAAACAAAGCTGGCAGGCCTCCTCTTTCCAACCCCAGGAACTTGGAGGCCCAAATCAATATTGAAAAAAGTAGCTACAAATAAATCTTTGAAATGTTGACAAAAGAAAATCAGAATCCCAACTTTCTTGAGGACAAAGGGAGAAAAAACCGTAGTGCAAGCAAAACTCTAAAGAAGTAGACATTTTCTTCTGGAGGGGACAAACCCCACACCCGCAGCAGTAGTGGGAAAAGACCTTCTCAATGATCATTATCACCTGGAATAAGCACGGGCTCAACTCCCCGCAAAAACAAAGGTTGCTGAAGCAGCTAATTAAGTCAAAAAACTGGTTTTGGTTCTTATTCAAGAAACCAAAATGGAGAAAAATCTTTATCAAGAAATCTTCAAAAGAATCTGGGAAAATTGTAAGTGTATCTCTAAAAGCTCCTCTAGCTCCTTAGGAGGACTTGCTTTGGCTTGGAATCATTTTTTTATTTCTGGTATATTGACTGATGATTGTGCCAATTGGCAAGTGGTAAAATTTTCTTTGAACGGTTCCAACCAATACTTTCTTGCCAATGTTTATGGCCCTAACTCTTGTTGGGGTAGATCTTTGTGCTGGTTATCTCTCAAAAACATCAAGGCTCTATACCCTTCTGATAAATGGATCATAGGGGAAGACTTCAACACTATACCCTCCCCATTGGAAAAATCTGGAGGAGTTCTGCGCACCTCCTAACTTCCTTCATCGAGGACATTTCTGTTTTTGATCTTAGGTCCAAGTCAGGGGAGTGAACTTGGAACAATAGAAGGATTGGTGACGCTTTCATTGTGGAAAGACTTGATAGATTCCTTCTCAGCATGGATTGGATTCAACAAGACTGCTTTCTTGAATCTGAAATCCTTCGGGAAGTAGGTTCTGACCATTGGCCTATTTGCTTGTTTGTTTTTAAAGCTACGCTTCCTAAGCGTAGACCCTTCAAAATTGATTTAATGTGGCTCAAAGAACCCTCTCTTGTGGATAAAATCAAATCTTGGTGGGACATTTCTCTCCATGGCACTCATCAATACAAATTGATTCAAAAATTGAAAAATGTCAAAGTTGATTTAAAAGTTTGGAATCAGCGCACCTTTGGTTCTCTCTCAAACCAAAAAGATCTTCTCCAAGATAAACTTTCTGATTCGGAAAAACAAATCCAAAGCTCTAGATTAACCAATGATCTGAAAAGTGAGGAGACTTTGCTCCTAGATGATTGGAACAAATTACTTATTCAAGAAGAAATTCATTGGAAACAACAGTCTCGAGTCAAATGGCTCAAAGAAGGTGACATAAATATAGGGTTTTTTCACAAAACAACTATCTTAAGAAGAAATTTCAACATAATCTCCAAAGTGACTAATCCTAATGGCGTCACTCTCTTTGAAGAAGTCCAAATTAAAAAAGAAGCGAAAAATTATTTCCAAACCCTTCTCTCTGAAACTAATGTTGATAGATCTTTGGCTCAAAATAAAATTCTCAGTCAGATTCCCTCTCTAGTATCTGAGGCTAATAATACTTTCTTGACAATGACTATCTCTGAAGATGAAGTCAAGACAACTATCTTTTCTTTCAAACCAGATAAAGCCCCTGGTCCTGATGGCTTTTCGGTAAGGTTCTTTCAGCGTTTATGGGATATTGTGGGCCATGATGTCATTGTTGTTGTCCAAGAATTGGGCACTAACAGTCATGTACTCAAGCAGATGAATTCTACTTTCATTGTTTTCATTCCAAAAAAAGAGGATGACAAGTATTTTGATTCTTATAGACCCATTTCTTTATGCAATGTAAGCTACAAAATCATTGCTAAGGTTATGGCTAATAGACTCAAGATTATCTTGCCCCGGATCATCTCCAAAAAACAAGGAGGGTTTGTTTCTGGAAGGTAAATCTTGGATGGCATTATCATTGCTCATGAACTAATTCACTCAATCTCCGCCCAAAATAAAAGCAACATGTTTATCAAACATGACATGAACAAAGCCTTTGATCGTGTGAATTGGGATTTCATTCTTGTCATCCTAAACAAGTTTGGTTTCAGTCAAGCCTAGAGGAATTGGATTTACAGCAGCATCAACTCCCCCAGATTCTTTGTTCTCATCAACTGCGAACCGGCTGAGTTCTTTGCTTCCACTTGTGGCCTCAAATAAGGAGACCCTCTGTTTCCTTGTTTATTATTATTGCTAAAGCTTTAAGCAGGTGGCTCACCCACCTCAAAGATATAAATACTTTGGAAGGTATTTTAGTTGCTAACAATGCTCCCAAAATTTCTCATCTTCTGTTTGCAGATGACACTGGCCTCACTGGTATGACCACCATTGAAGAAGAAACCTCTTTCAATCAAGCTTTTATGCTATATGAAAGGGCCTCAGGTTAACTCTGAGAAGTCAAAGATTTTCTTTTTTAATACTAACAATTTTGTTCAAGTGGCCATTTGCAGGATTCTCAACATCACCTCAGGATCTCTTCCTTGTTCCTATCTTGGAATCCCTCTCTTTTCTTGCAGAAACTCTTTAGATCTTTGGAAATCAATTATTGATAGAATAATGCATAAGTAGGAAGGATGAAAAGGCAAGTGGCTCTCCTTTGCTGGAAGAATCCAACTTATTAAATCATGCCTTCAAGCTATGCCTATATACATGATGTCTGTTCTTCCTATGCTTAACGAAGTGGAGAAATATCTCAAGTCCATGAAATTAAGATTTCTTTGGGGAGGTATTGATGAAATTAAAAAATTGGTTTTGATCAAATGGGAAAAACCCTGTGTGCCTCGTGTATGGGGAGGACTTCGGTTTAGAATTAACAAATTCATGAATTGGGCCTTGGGCGCCAAACTTGTTTAGAGATTGCATTTTGAAGATTCATCTTTATGGAGCATCATGTTTAGGCATAAATATCTTAATAATATGATCTCAAAAAGGATTTTCACAGCCAACTCTTTGCACAAAGGTTCTCATGCCTGGAATCTAATGATACAAGCAAGACACATGATTAAGACTTTACTTAGATGGAATGTCGGAAAAGGTAACAAAGCCATATTATGGACTAATACATGGATTCTACCTTATCCCCTCTCAAGCATCAACTCTCTTCAAAACCTTTTTACTTGGGGTTCTTCTCATGCGGGAACTTGGGTCTCTGATTATTTCAATACTAGTAAAGACGGTTGGCTTGACTTGCAAGTTCCTGAGCACCTCAAAGAAGAAAAAAAGAAGTTACAAGAAATTCTTCAACCTTTCCACTTCTCCAAAAAAGATGACACCCTTATCTAGAGAGGATCTAAATCTAGCAATTATTCTGTTAAAGAGGGTTACAAAATATATTCTGCTCAAGATTTTCAGCCTTTGGAGCTCTTTCCTTCTTCCACAATTTGGAATAAAAATGGTCTTCCCAAGGCTAACTCCTTTTTATGGATTGCTTGTTGGGACAAAATTCTCACTGTCAACAATCTCAGAAGGAAAGGTTTTTAAGGAACTTCAAGATTGATCTTATGTTACTCTCAAGAAGAAAGTACTAACCATCTTCTCATACATTGCCATTTTTCCTTGACAATCTAGAATTTTTTTTTGCTCCGCTTCAATTGTAATTTGGTTCTCCCTAACTCTGCTAGGGAGTTAATTCTTAGTTGGAATCTCAAGATCAGCTCACCTATATTCCAACAAATTCGGAATTCTCTTCTAGCCATCATGTGCTGGAATATCTGGGTTTTAATGAATAGAAGAATCTTCAAAGACACCAATCAAAATGAATTTAGAATCATTGACCAAATTTTGAAGACCATCCGAGAACTTTTGATTTGTTGGCCTCCCATAAATGGAAATATTACTCCAATTGATCATCTTTTGTAGAATTGGAATGACACCATTTCTAGTCTCCCTGATAATAGGGTCAGAAGCAAAATTAAAAAAAGGAGAGACAATTGGAATCCTCCATCTAGCCTTAGGATTAAGCTTAACATTGATGGAACTGCTAAAGGCAATCATGGTATGGCTGGCATCAGGGGAACATTTAGAGATTCTAGGGGTAATTTCTTGCCCGGATTCAGTGAAGCGCTTGGCCCTTGCTCCAACTATGTCGCTAAAGACAAAACTCTGTGGCATGGCCTATCTTTAGCCATTCAAAAGAATTGGCTTGATTTGGAAATAGGAGGGGACTCAAAAATTGTCATTGAAGCCTTCTCGAATGGATCTACACACAATTGGATCTTAAAGAATATTATGGAAGATTGCAAGAGTGTTTAACAAATTTAAGACTTATTTCCGCTTGCACATCTTTCATGAAAGTAATAAGCTTACTGATCATATGGCTAACGAATGTGTCACCCTCAACCACTTAAAACAAAGCCTCCATATGACCAATGCTCTCTCCAAAGGATCAAAGGCTTGGAGGATTACAGAAAATGATTTAAATAACCGCCATATTAATGAAGATCATCATGAATCAGTTGGGGTTTGATTTTTTGGATCTACAAAGCATGAGAATTTATTACGGGCAGTAGAGAATGATTATTTTCAGGGGGTGCAAGCATCACGCGTGTCTAGTGGCATGGTATTTGCCTTCATCCACTCTCCACCTCAAGCATTCTACACTCTTCTCTGCTTTATTCTCCCAGCTTTGCGATGATTTCATATCGGGTGAAATAGATTTGGGAGGCTCGAGCAACAAGTGTCCCAAGTAGGCTAAAGGTAAGGCCTCTGTTGTTAATTCGGTTAATGCAATGAATAACAGTCTGCTGCATAACTATTCCTAGTGGATGATCTGAAGCTCCGCCATCTGCTTGGTTTCCTCCAAAAACTCATTTTACAGCTCAGGAGGCACTAGATTTTTGGTAAAAAACCCTACTGAAAGGTGTGAAGGATGAAAAACTACTTAAATGGATGGCCACGAATCTGCTCCATGCCCAACTTGCTGCTCATCTTGGTGGCAGCTCCTCGGTGGCTTCTATGGAGGTAGTGATCAAGGCTATGGAAGATACCAATCAGTCTAATGCCCACTTGGACACCCTCAAAGTTACTCAGCGAATTGACATACAGAGTGTTTTCTTTAGTGCTAGCAATTCTCTTGTTATTTATGAAGATGGATACCAGGCTTGATCAAATTTGGACTCTGATAAAGGAAATCGCTGAAGACAACATCCTACAGCATCGAAAGCTAAAGGTTATCTGTGAGAGGTTGGGCATTAGGCATGACACTGGTGAAATTAGCTTGGTGAGCTCCTTGGATGCTATTAACCTAGAAGAAGAAGCTCATGATGCTGGTAACAATGCAGATATAGTTATCTCTAATGAAGACTAGTTTTTGTTCAGTTTTTAAGTAGTTCTGAGCTTCTTGCTCTTTTAAACTTTGATAATCCTACTGTATCTCCCAGGTTCTTCTAGGATTTTTGATTAAATATTTTAAATAGATGAGCTTTGCCCTTTTTTTTTGACTTATCAATATATATATATATATATATATATATATATGTTTAATAAAAAGTAATAAAATAATATTGGTTCAATTTTTTATTTCAGGACATACAATATCAAAAACTTTTCTTTTCTGTTGTTACTATAGGGTATGTTTATTGACCTAATTATTATGATAAAAGATGGTCAGTTTTTATTCACAACTCATACTCAAAACTACTATAACATACGGTTTAAAATAATGTCGGTCAAAGTTTTTCTTTCATGGGTATTATATTAGAGACTTCTGCTCTGTACTAGTTACTGCAAATTGTGCCTCTCGACATAATTATTACAATAAAAAAGAGTATGTTTTTATTCACTACTCATTCTCCATACCACAAAAACACAACTCAAAACATCATAATACAAATGGTACAACATTTTTTTTTAAAATTATATTTCGTTTGGTTTAGTGACAAAGAAGATCCCTCTCTAAGGCGTGGCCTCAATCCATGTGAGTCGATTCCAAGACTTTTACCCAAACCTTTTTTTTTGGAAAAACTACAGCTTTGATAGCTATTGTTAGGAGAAAATACCAAAAGAAAAAACAAAGTGCAGGCCTAGGTGGGTAGCAAGTAAACAACAAAGAAAAATATAAAACAGAGGAGGGTAGAGATGAAGCAATAAACACTCAAAATGCATATATATAAATCTGAAAATTTCTTTTAACAAACACAACGACAGCTGTATAGAAATGACTCACAAATAACCTTAAAAAACTTTCCTTGTTTTCTTCTGAATGTTGTCAACAAATATATTCCTTTTGCTCTGTCTACTCTGCTTCCTTCTCCTCTTCTCTATCCACTATAGAGTGTTGTTGCTGTTATATTCTCCAGGCTGCTACACTATTTTTTTCCCCTATATTCTTTTGCTACATCTTTCTGATGACTGTTGCTGCATCCAATTATCTTCTGCTACACATTCTCCTTTTACAGACTATCATTGCATGCATATTTCTTTTGTTGCTCACATACCTCTATTTTTATGAACCTTGTATTCTGCATTCTCTCACTTGCACACTCTACCGTTGTGTTCTGTAAGCTTACATTCCCTTTTTCTTTCTTCCTACAGGGTGTTGCTGCTACGTGTATTTATTCTACACTATTCTAACTGCTGTTGCATCTAATTTCATTTGTTGCTTACTTTTGTTCTTCTATTCTATTTGTCTCTATTTTACTGTTGCTTTACCATGCGGATTTCCCCCCAAACTTCTAAATGACACTCAAAATTTTAAAATTCAAATCACTGCATTTAATTATGTTTGCAATTGTTGAGAGGAGTGAGGGAGGTAGGTAGGAAAGAATAAACATTTATTTCAACACTCCACCTTATTCTTTAAAATCCTACCAGGGTCAGCTGAACTCTTCTCAGCCTTCAAAACTTCCTTATAACTTTTCTTCATCGGCCCAAACGCGTCTACACCTCCTCTGTGCATGTTCAGAGCTTCGTTATTGAAGTCCATAGCTACTTTGCTGAAGTCCATAGCTAGATTGTCAAAGTCTGTAATTATCATGCTAAAATCTGTAGCTGCACTGTCAAGGTTTGTAACTACTCTGTTGAAGTTCGTAGATGGATTGTCAAGGTCTATAGCTACCCTACTGAAATCTGTAGCTAATCTATCAAAGTCTGTAGCTATCCTGCTAAAATCTGTAGCTGCCCTGCTCAGATCCGTAGCTTTGCTGTAAGAGTTTGGAGCCACCATACAAATTTGTAGGCCTAATGAAGGTGTCCTTAGATAAAAACTTAGTAAAAATATCAGCTAACTGTTGATCTGACTTACAAAAATTAAGCTCTATCATTTGATTTTCAACTAATTTTTGAATGAAGTGATATCTGATTGTAATGTGTTTGCTCCTACCATGAAAAATAAAGTTCTTTGACAACACTATGGATGATACATTATCACAATAGACTGTAGAAGCTCCTTGCTATTTTTCATGCAAATCAGAAAGTATCCTTCTCAACCATATAGCCTGGCATGTTGGTGCATTTGTTGCTATGTACTCCGCTTCAACTGTAGAAAGTGACACTATGGATTATTTTTTTGAAACCCAAGATATGGACCCTGATCCAAGATAAAATACATACCTAGAAGTGCTCTTTCGATCATCAAGGCTACCGACCCAATCACTATCCATGTAACCCACAAGCTGAAACTTATCTGTTGCTGCATACAAAACTCCATGTTTTTTTGTTTCATTCACATACCTCAATATCCTCTTGCCTGCTTGTCAATGTGTCTTTTTTGTCATCTCCATGAATCTTTAGATGAGACTGATTGCATACATGATGTCTGGTCTAGTTACAGTCAAATACATTAAACTTCCCACTAGGCTGTTCTAGTGTGTGGGGTCGACATTACTGCTGTAATCATCTTTGCATAACTTTAAGCTTGTCTCAACTGGGGTAAATATTGGCTTACTGTCTAGCATCTTGAACCTTTTCAAAATCTCATTTGCATACATAGATTGATATATGAATATGACTTCATCTATTTGCTTGACTTCTATCCCAAGAAAGTACTTCAAGAAGCCCAAATCAGTCATCTCAAATTCATTTTTCATGGTTGTTTTGAATTCTTCAATGGACTGATTTGCATTTTCAATGAATATTAGATCATCCACATACAAGACAACAATCAAAATATATTCTTTGCGTGCTTTGATGTATAGAGTGGGATCACTCACACTTTTGCTAAAATCGTTGCTCAAAAAGTATGAATCTATCCGACTGTACCATGCTCTTAGGGCTTGCTTGAGCCCATACAATGTTTTTTTCAGCCTATACACTTCGTTCTCATGTTTGAAAATCTTATATCCAGGTGACTATCTCACATAAACCTCTTGTTGTAGCACTCCATTCAAGAATGCCGACTTCACATCCGTTTGATGCATCTTCCACTCGTGTTGAGAAGCAATGGCTATGATTGTCCTTACTGTTTCTATCCTTGCTACGAGTGAAAACCTTTCATTATAGTCACTTCCAAGTCTTTACTTATAACCCTTCACCACTAGTCTTGCCTTATGCCTCTCTATCTTTATTTTAGGAGTAGTTTTTGTCTTATATACCCACTTAACTTCTATGACCTCTTTTCCTTTCGGTAGGTCACCTAACTCCCAAGTCTGATTTCTCTCTATGGCATGCATTTCTTCGTCCTTTGCCTCACATCACTTGCTGTTCTTGATTGCTTCTTCAAAGTAGATAGGATTAGCTAATAAAAAGAGAGCATAATTCATAGTTTCATATTGATTTTCTTCATACTTTGACTGCTCATAGAATTCTTGCAAGCTCCTTGTCCTTGCTTGGCGTTGACTTGAGTTGGAGGAGGATGATGATGACTCATAAACAACTCATTGGCCTCCATGATGGCTATTGTCACTAGATGAATCAGCTCTTTATGAAATAGGGGTCCAATTTGGTGTATTGGTGGTTGTACCACCTTCTATTTTAGTTTTAATAAAGGGTCCATCAGCGCTTGTTTGCACATGCTCTTCTTCTTGTCTCTCTTTCCAAGCTTCATGCTCAATGAATTAAACATCTCCACTGATTATGAGCTTTTTGGTAATGAGATTGTACAATCAATAAGCCTTTGATTGGTCACTATACCCAATGAATATGCACTTCTCATCTTTGTCATCCCACTTCATCTTTATTTACTTGGGCACATGTGCATATGCCACACAACCGAACACTCTAAGGTGTTCAACACTTGGCTTCCAGCTACTCCATGCTTGTTGAGGGATCATATCTCTAACACTTATTGTTGGACAAATGTTGAATATGTATATGACTATTATTACAGTCTCAATCCAAAAATCATTAGGAAAACCTTTTGCCTTGAGTATGCTCCTTGCCATGTCTTTGATGGTCCTATTCTTCCTCTCGACTACACCATTTTATTTTGGTATATACCTGGCTGTAAATTGCTTCTTTATGCCATGATCTTTGCAAAAATTCATGACCTCATTGGAGATATACTCTCCCCCTCTATCTATCGTCAAAATCTTGATTTAGTGGCCACTTTGCTTCTCCACCATGGCCTTGAATTGCTTGAAGGTCTCAAATGCTTTCGACTTGTTCTTCAAAAAATATACCCATATCTTTCAGCTGTAATCATCTATTAATGTCATAAAGTAGACATTCTTTGATAAGGAGGGTGTTTTCATTGAAACAACAACACAAAAAATTATAAAATAGGGGAGGGCAGAGATGAAACAATAAACATTCAAAATGCATATATATAAATATGAAAAACTCCTTTTACAAACACAACTACAACTGTATAGAAATGACTCACAAATAACCTCAAAAACATTCCTTGTTTTCTTCTGACTGTTGTCAGCAAATATATTCCTCTTGCTCTGTCTACTCTGCCTCCTTCTCCTCTTCTCTATCTATAGTAGACTACCGCTACTGTTATATTCTTCAGGTTGCTGCCCTATTTTGTTCCCCTGCATTCTTTTGCTGCATCTTTCTGATGACTGTTGCTGCGTCCAATTATTTTCTGATGCACATTCTCCTTTTATAGATTGCTACTGCGTGCATATTTCTTCTGCTGCTCACATTCCTCTATTGTTCTGAACCTTGTATTCTACCTTCTCTCACGTGCATAGTCTGCTGCTATGTTCTCCAGGCTTACATTCCCCTTTTTCTCTCTTCCTACAGGGTGCTGCTGCTATGTGTATTTCTTTTGCACTATTCTGACTGCTGCTACATCTAATTTCATCTGTTGCATACTTGTTTCTATTTGTTCTTCTATTCTATTTGTCTCCATTTGACTACTGCTTACAGCTATCACATCTACCATGCGGATTTCCCCCCAAACTTCTAAAACGGCACTCAAAATTTCAAAATTCAAATGGCTGCATTTAATTCTATTTGCAACTATTGAGAGGAGCGAGGGAGGTAGGTAGGAAAGAATAAACATTCATTTCAACATTTTTGAAAATGATAACCATTTAAGCCCTTACATTTAATTTGTACAAAGTATTCCTCAAGGTAAATGTTTTTCCTGAAGAAGATTCTTAGTCTTACCCTGATGTAATTCTAACTTTTCTTAAATTCAAGATAATTCTTTAAATGACTTGAACAGTACATCCCGATAGATTATTTTGTCACTAAATTTTCATTTGAAAATATGTTTTAGGATTTGGATTCAGTGTACGTGAAAGATTTATGGCATAAAACTTAAAGGAGTACAAACAATTACCTAAGGATTTTTTAGTTTGTATTTTCATTCAAACTTTGAACATTATTAAGCATGATTTGTGGTTCATCCAAAGATATCTTCTAGGATATTCCAATTTCCCACTAGTGTGGTGATTTTGCAGTCTTGGATAGAGCTAGTATCAAAATCACTATTTGAATAAAATTTCCTGTCCTTGTTCTTCTTCTTTTGAGTGTTCATTTGCTATCTTATTCAACCTGTAAGGCATTTTATATTCCATGAGAAAAATAAGTTCTACTTCGGCATCCCGAGAAAATGCTTTAAATTAAAGTAGACATCCAACCGCAATTTCGATCAAAACTAGATGTAAAAGCATTGACTTACATTTTAGACGTTTAACTTTCAATGTCCACTCTTCCATTAGAAGATATCAAATTTTGATGCTGCGTTTAAAAAAAAATATATCGAATATCCAAATTTTTACTGTTGTAATAAAATTATATTCAAGGCTCTTCATCGTCGCGGGCATTTTATTTATTTTTTCCTTCCTCAACAAATATAATGTGTTCGATTGTTTAGTGGACGAGGAGGCATACATTTATAGGTTCGGTAGTATTTTCAGTCGTTTTAATATCCAAACATATATTATACATATATACTTAATTGTATTTTATTTAAAAAATATATGGAAATACTTGTTAACTCATGAATATATGTTTTATAATTTGAAAAAAGTTACGGAAACTATATTGAAAACTATATAATGTGTTAGGAAAATATTTATAATAAATGTAATATTTCTCAATATAATTATAAAAGAATATTTGAGGAAACTTCTTAAAGATTTATGTTTTCATTTGAAGAGATCACTAGTCAAAGAGATATAAAAGTTTTAAGTTCATACTTTTTATTATGTTGATTTGGCCATTAAGATTAAAGAGAAATATTTTAAAACATCAAAAATAATTATAATAGATTAAAGATTTAATTAAAAAATAAAAAAGAAGAATGGGAACATTATGAACTATACAATTTTTTTTTGAAAGAATATTGAGTTCTGTTTATATCAATAATTTGAATATTTCTTTTCACATAATAAAGGTTCAAACAAGGGAAGATTTTTCTAAAAAATAAATTTAAAAATTCAAATCCCAGGCTCCTTCAAGATAACATACATGTGACTATTTCCAAAAGGACAAAGAAAAATTAAATAATATTGAAATGTATTTTATCAAATTTTAGACAAAGGGGTTCACTTATATAATAAAAAATTATAAGGAGATTTTAAATGAATAATAAAATAAAAGTATAGACAATATTGAAATGTATCTCTTCAAATTTTAGATAGAGGAGTTCACTTACATAATACAAAATTATAAAGAGGTTTTAAATGAATGATATAATAAAAGCATAGTTAAAAAATAAAAACAAAGAAGTTAGTCCATAGGAATAGAAAAGAAAATATCTAGCCTTCTAATATTTTCAATTTTAAATGTGAAATATTAAAATGTAAAATAATTAATTAACGATATAAAAAATGGAGTCTTGAAAGATTTTAGAAAAAAGAGCTTCCTCAATAACATGTAATAATACAAGTAATTTTTTAAGGAAATACAAAATCAAAACACAATTGTTAAAAATGAAACAAATTAGTTAAGTCTATATGCTTAGAGAAAATATACTATTTAAAGTATTTTCTATTTTAAAATGTTAAAAATGATAATAAAAGTGGAAGTAAATGCAAGGAATTGAAAAAACAAAGATTTAGATATTACCAATTTAGTTATTTGTCCTAATATATGTGTTTTTGACATGAGGAATTTAAGTGGATCCACTTTTGTGATGAACTATGTCTCATTGTTGAACATGTAGTGCCACAATTTTTGTGTGACAAAAATAAGGGCTAGGTCAAATATTTCCATAGTATTGTAATTTCTCTCATAGTTAATAAGTGCACAATTGATATAATAAATGACTCATTTTATGTGATTGTCTTTGTATTGTGCCAATAAATCCTCTATGATATGATCTATGGTCAAGATGTATAATAATAAAGGTTTGTCCGATATTGGGGATAGTAGAATAGGTAGTTAAGTACTCTTTAATTGCATCAAAAAATTGTTGACATTTGGCATCCCATTTGAATGTTTTGTCTTCTTTTAGTAATCACATGAAGGGTTGTGTCTTATCAACTGGTTGAGGCAAAAAACGTGTTATTGCAAAGAATTTTCCCTATAAAGGATCATAGTTGTTTTAGTCTTTTTCATGGAGGCATGTCTAAAATAACTTTGACCTTTTTGGATCTACTTCAATTCGTTGCTGAGATATGATATATCCCAATAATTTACCTAATGTTAACCTAACTACACATTTCCTTGTATTCAATCGTACATTGTATTTCCATAAACATTAAAAACTGTCTTAAATCCATATTATGATTTTGTCACTGTCTTGATTTGGCAAGTAGATCATTCACATTGTCTTTCATTATTTTGAGTATATGGTCATGAAAGATATGGGTCATGGGTTGCTGGTAAGTAGCCCCAACATATTTTAATCTTTAAGACAAGACTACATAACAAAATGTTCCTCATTATGAATTAAATGAAGTCTTTTTTTGATATTAAAGATTAATTTAAATTTGGTTGTATCGTAAGAAATAATCCATGAATGATAACATCTCATATTAGCTCTAGAGTCAACAATCATGTCAATATTTGCCAATGAGAAGCTATCTTTAAGACAAAATTTATTTAAGTCTTGATAATTTGTACAACACCAAATCTATCTAGTAAGCTTTGCAACTGGGACTATATTAGAGACCCACTCGGGATAGTCAATGGATCGAATAAATCCTATATTTATAAGTTTTTGAAATTCATATTTAACCAACAAAACTAATTTTGGATGTATTTTTCAAAACTCTGTTGCACTCTATTAGCATCAGGGTAAAGTATGATATTATGCAAGGCAATTGTGGGATCAATTTCTAGCATTTCTGAGTAAACCCAAGGAAATAATTATGGGTGATCATGTAGAAGCTGTAAAAATTCTTTTCCTTCCTCTTCTAGTAATATAGTTTCTAACATTACTAGTCTTGGATCCTTATCTGTTCTGTAATGAAATTTTGATGTCTCTTCGTTAATTAGAGTTGATCTATCCTCCATATATGGTTCAATATGGATGTGATTTGGGAAATCTACATGGATATGGGCATATGAGCAAGGGCATTAATTATATGAATAAAGTTATTCTTATGATAGAAGTAATGGATATCCTCATATTCCCTTAGGCATTCTAAGAGAGACTCGTCATTTGAAAATTCATCTAATTTCCAAATCTCTAGGGAAACTACATTAATCAAATGAGGGTATACCAATTGTAGTGTCGATACGTGATGAACTTTTCGTGCTAGTCCTCGTTATGTTTTGAAGAAGTGCATATAACTAGTAGATTGTTTTTTTTTTTTCCATTATTTATTAACTTTTATGTATAACCATGTCCTTGTCATCCTTTATGAATGGATTTTGTAATGGGATGAACAATTATTTGTGCATGTTTTCCCCATTCTTGCCTTCCATATCCCATTTTTTATAAAATTTTGAGCTTGAAACCATATTGGTTGAAATCTTTGGTGGTGATAACATCAGAGCTAGAGTAGATATTGGTACCTCATTTTTCTTTGATTATTGAGAAGAATTACGTATGAGGGATGAAATAATCCCCAGATTGAGCCATTTCACAATACTTAAATGGTTCTTGATCCAAAAGACACACACACCCACACACAAACATCTTTGATGAATAAATTTTAGGCATGTATGTCAAGTAGAAGGTATTGCATTCATATGATGAATCTATGGTCTCTAAATAAAATATTATAATTAAGGTCATTAAGCATGACTTGATAAACTATTTTTATTGTTCGAGGGCCCACTGTTATATACAATGTAGTTTGTCTTTGTATTCTTCACAGGATATTATCAAATACCTGAATATTCATATTTGAGTAGTTAATATATTTTGCCTCAATACCAAGTAGTTTTAAGAATGAGAGATTGGAAATATTTAATTCTGATCCATGTTTAACCCTAAATTGAGATGAGTCAATATATTATAGGGTTAAGAATATAGAAATGAATAAGCACAAGGGTGATAAATAGATCTATAGTAGGCCAATTAATTAGAAAACTCAGATAAAAAATATTCTAAATTTAAATACTGAGATATGCTAAAAATAATAAATACAACTATTGATTGATATATAAATAAAATGAAAACAAGAGTTCTTAACTGGTTTACTATGTGCATATGGAACTGAATATGAAACAAACTAGAAATACACTAGATCAATGCCATAAATTAGTCGTCAAGTTCTGTAAATTTGATCTCTGTAGCCTCAAATACTTGCATCTACTTCAGATGGTTACATCAACACTTCTATCTAAATTAGATATAGGTGTCCAGTATGGAATACCTATTAGATTTGGATGTGACCTTCTGGAATATTTTGAGTTCTGTGTCACCTTCGCCATGATTTGCTGAGATCTAAATTATGGGCTATCACTCCTTGTCAAATAGAAAAACCCTAATTCTTTATTTTCATATTGGCTGTGAAAAAAATAGGTTTTTGGGTGACGTGTCAAGCTAACAATAAAGACCCCTCTATTAGTGGGTGCTTATTATATAGCCACTACCCCGAAGAGGGCTTTAAACTAATTTAGTTCTCCCCTACATGTTGGCTCGTGTGTGTATAAGGATGCAATGAATGATAAGTACGTACGATAGTGACATAACTTGTAACTTGGCAAGTATGGCTCATAAAGTGTTCCTTCAATACTTCAAATTTTTAGATGTGTTGTCCCTATGACTTATATGGAAATAGGGGAAAATAAGGAAACTTTGCTCACTTGAATGCTTTTGGTAAGTTGCCTTATGAGTTGTTAGGTTTGTTTTAGGTAAGGAATGAATGAGGATTTATTTTGTATATAATCAATCCCTTTTGGAAATATCTCACATTAAAGAACTTAAGTCAACCATAGGTATATGTTTATTTGAAAATTTTGACTTTAGGGCACTAGAAACTTATGTTAAAATAAGACAATAGCATCGATGCAGGCGTCTGGCTTAGATGAAACTATTCAGGAAGATTGAAAAGAGGCACATGTCCCAAATTTGTAGAGAGACAAAATATAGGTAGGTTTACAACACTCTAAGTATGATAGAAGGCTTAGGTCATCAAAATAACACTGGTTAGACTAAGAGATAGACAATTTGGCACATAGAGAGTGTATATGAGCCTTTCGACAACGAAAAGGTCTAGTGTTTAAAGGTACATCCATGATATGTATTTACCAAGTGAATAAGACTAAGGTGCTATATAATTCATTTTTAGTGTCTACATTTGCCCTCCTTTAATCTAGTAATGAAATTGTTAGTTTAAAGGAAAATAAATGTGTATGTTTGTATGTATAACACACATTATCTTTGTGCGAGTCCCAATTGACTGTTTTGCTGGTGACTGACGTACAATCAAGAGTATGTTATAATATTGATGCAACTGTCTTGCCCTTTGGCAACTTGATTTGAAAATATGTATCATTATGAACCGTTTAAACTAAGATTTAGACAAATGCAAGTCTGGAAGTGCATATATATATATGAAAAAGTCATACTCAAAAAATCATATTGACCGGGTCAAAAAATTATAAACTTCATATTAAAAAAAACATGAAAAATAAAAAATATCATTTATCATGAACATCAAATAAAATATTAAATATATTTAATATTATTTATACTATAAAACTCAATTGACTTGTGCACAAATACCAACCACTTGAAAAATATTACTTAAGACTAATCCTACAATAATAACTGTAAAATCATCCTACTCCTTTAATTTGTAACCTCCTTTCCTTATTAATATATAGGTTAAAGGACAAACTTGCCCCCAAGCTTGGAAAAAAGCGAGTTACCATCTGATAGTTGATATAAGTTCATCCGTGTAGCCCATTTGTACTTATAACCTAGTGAGCACAAGTTGATCCAAGTCAACCCACACTATAAATCTGGTGACAGATGGTGTAATCAAGTCCAACCTATAAATTTGAAAATATTGAGTGTTTTAATCACTTCAACCATACCAAAAGTGAACCAACTATTACAGTAGATTGACTTAAAAATAGTCCAACCTAATGAGTTAATTTTCGTAGAAGCATTTTGATATCTAAAATTGATTTTGATTTTGTAATTTAAGTGCTATTTGCATAACATATGCACCTTATATATGTCTCATGTTGAAACTTGGGTATAACCATGGCACAATGTATAAAATTCTACCACAAATATGTATTTGAATCATATAACTATGCAATTTGAGAAATATGTAATTGTGTAAATGTGGAGAACATGTTTCTAAAACATGCCCCCACTGAAATATGAAACTGAGAGCTGGTATAAGTGTGGAGAACATGTTTCCATAATATGCTTCCATTATATATTTGCATCTATGAATTGTGACAAATGTGGAGAACATTTTTCCATAACATGCCCCCACTTTGAGGTGAGGTGCAATAGAAACTAGTAGTTATCTTACCTCAAAAGGATAAAATAACCTTATAATATGTGTATGAACTATGTAGCATATATGAATAACATGTCTATGTAGATATGTCAATGAGGTACATAGTATGTGATCACATCAAGTCCTAAGATGCATTATATAGATCATGGCAATGTCTAAATAATAACAATACAAACTCAATAAATAATTACGTGCAAACACAAGAGCACTCAAAATCAAATCAAAAGACAATGGTCCAAAAAGATCTCAAATAAGAGGCATATTCAAAAGTTGAATAATCGAATGGACATGACTTAGTATAATGTCCATAAATAAATAGAACGACATATTTAAATGTCAACATACAATAAACTATGACATATGCAAATGCCACAAATAGGAAAACATAAGCACATGACCCACAATCAATGAAGCATATTAAAAAGCTCGAACAAGCAACACCATGCAAGACAAGACACTCAAAGAAGTGCATAAATAGAAAATATAAGCAACCAACATAAACATAACATACTAGCCCCTAGATATATGTGTTAACAAAAAATGTCAAGTACATAGCATATCAAGTACATTGTGAAAGATATAAATGTGAGTAAGGCATGTGTAAGTACATAAGTTTCAAATTGATAATGGAAATTGATCATAGAACAATATAACATGTGTATCAAGATTAAATAATGGATGCCCCCAATGTCTATATGACATGAGTAGAAAGAAGGTCTAATATGCGTATAGGAATAGATCATGTATCTATGTATGCCTATATCACACTCAAATGATGTTGAAAACATGGGCATATAGAAAGTACTGATATTCCATCTACTGACATGAAACCACAAACAAAGATGCCAAGGAGCCAATAGAACATGTAAATGATGAAAATATATTTAGATTTTTGAAGTTTTTTTTAACTTTTTTGGTATTTTTGGAATATTTTACCTTGTAACTTTAAGTTGGACCCTTAACATTGCTTGAATCCTGGTTGTATGAGTGAAAATGGTGCATAGCATGTTCTTCCTTATAATTTACACGTGTGATAGAAAAACCAATGTTATCTTTTGGAATATGGATCGATTTACCTTCATGAGAAAAATATATACCTTGCTGCTTTTGGTCTAATTTAGCTTCCATCTTGTATAACCAAAGAGTGCCCAACGTAAATGCATATTGTGACATACCGGGATTAACCAAAACCCTTATTTGAATTACTTTAGGCCACAAGCAATGGGTATGATGATGTTGCCCAAGGAGTTTTTCTAACCTCCTTTATTTTGTAAGCCTTTTAGATTAAAGCCAAATTGTGAAAATGTCTTACATTGCAAGTAGTTTTTGTTTGTGCAGGATCAATATTGTTATGCAAAAAATAAGCACTGCCCATGAATAATGTGATTGTTAAATCCCATTGGTGTGGATGTTTTTGGGTTATTCATTTGGGTGTTGCCCTGTTCTTAAAAATATTAGTATCATGATTATTTGTAGCTCCAAATAAATATGTGGTTATTAATTTATGCTTGACAAGGAACATGCATATCTATACACATCCCAATATAGTATATCAAATGAAGTAAATGGCTTATGTAATGCTCTTTATATAAGTGGAGAAATAAGACCTATAGTAAATATGAATTGAACTTCCAAATCCAAGAGGATACGATTTAAAGAGTATAAAACATATTTGAAGCTCATAACATATTATTGAATAAGCTTATCCTCATTTTGAGCCAACCTTTGTAAACGATCGAATTGTAACTTAGGAAACTTGTGTTTATGGAAATGCATTAAAAATACATCTTCAAGTTGTTTGAAATTATTTAAAGACCCATTTGGAAGGTTATAGAACCAATCAAGAGCTTCTTTAGTTAAGTTCCAATGAAATGCTTTTAGTAGCAAACACCCATTCTTTGCCCAATGGACAAAGAAGTGCATGTATTATTTCAAATGATTTGTAGGATATCCTTTGCCATTAAATGTAGAAAACAAAGGCAATACAAAATTTGAAGGATGCAAATACTCAAAGACATTCTTAGTAAGTGGTTGGTCCTTTAAGATATTGTCATTGAAAGCAACCTCATGAGAGGAAATTTGTAATCTAATAGTAATCATTTATTGTTGAAGATCTTTTATAATATTCATCATTGATAAAACATTGCTTGGAGAGTTTGGTAAAGTGTTTTAAAAAAATTTCATATGTTGCAAATTTCCATCCATATGGAACGGAGGTGCAAGTGCACAATTTTTTATCATGGAATTTTGGAACTTGTGGCATGTCACATGAGGATTTTGGTAGAATGGATACTTTTATGGTGCTTAAATGTTCATCCACCTTTGGTGATGATGTTGCAATTGTAATTTTAGGTTAGTGTTTGAAAGGTACATCTTTTGGTATTTGAGGCACTTTTGTCAACTTTGGTTTGTAAGGCACCCTTTTCCTTAGTGCCTTAATGTTATTTGGTAGAGAATCCATGATGTCTTTGTTTACCTTTCAAAAAATTTCAACTTCAAATGAAGGTAGAAGATAATCATCACCCTTTATGAGAGTGATATCATTTGAAAATGTGGAAATTATAGGGGGTTGAATCAATTTACATGAAGGAATATGCCCTTTATGAGTAATTTGTAAATCAGTCATAATTTCCTTATGGAATTCTCCAAACTTTTGACAATCATATGAAGGATCATCTTGCTCACATTTATCTTTTTTAGTGGTAGAAGGTGCAAGAAGAGCATGATTAGATGACTTGCTTATAAATTGAGGGAATAATGGGTTCGGGATGGTAGATAGGAGCACCTTGAGTACATTTTGCAAGTTTAGGCATCACATATTACCATGTGTCATCATTTGGTATTGTATGATATATGTGGTTGTCAAGGGCTATAACTTGACAAATGTACCTTTCTTCTCTTTCAACATAATCTCTTGGTTGATTAGATTTGGTTACGAAGAATTATTTACTTTATTTTTTGAAAAATAAGGAAAGAGATAATTTAGGAATAAAATAAGAAACCCTAGGAAATAACACCCTAGAATATTTTGCATTCGTATAGATCGGGTTCACTAAATGTTTAACCCTTAATTGAGATAGATCAATATAATATAGGGTTAAGAATATATAAAAGAATAAGTACAAGGGTGATAAATAGATTTATAGTAGGTCAATTAATTTGCAAACTTAGATAAACAATATTCTGAATTTAAACAATAAAATATGTTAAAAATAGTAAGTATAACTATTGACTGATATACCAATGAAATGAAAATAAGAGTGTTTAGTTGGTTTACTATGCGTATGTGGATTTAACTATACAACATGATGGAAATATAATGGATTAGTGCCCTAGATCAGTCACTAGATTCTAGAAATTTGACCTCTATAGCCTCAAATACTTGTGTCTACCTCAGATGGTCACATCAATGCTTCTATCTAACTTAGACGCAGGTGTCTAGTACAAAATACCTACTAGATCTAGATGCGACCATCTGGGATATTTTTGGTTCTATGTTGCCTTCATTTTGGTATGCTCAGATCTAGATCATGGGTTGTCATTCTTTGTCAATACAAAATCTCTAGTTCTTCATCTTCATAGTGGCTGTGGAAAAAATGGGTTAGTGGGCTCATAGTGTCAAACTAACCTCAAAGACCTATTTATCAGTGGGTGTTGCTTATATAGCCATTACTCTGAAGAGGGCCTCATACTCATGTAGTTTTGCCCTTTGTGTTGGCTTGTGTGTGTATAACGCTGTAATGTGTTATAAGCAAGTACAATCATGACTTAACTTGTAACTTGAAAATATGGCTCATGGAATGTTCTTTTAGTATTTTAGACCTGTAGATGTGATGATCCTATGACTGATATGGAAATAAGAGAAAATAGGTAAGTTTCTTTGTGAGTTTTTAGGTCTGTGCTAGGTGAGGAATGAATGAGGGTTGATATTGTATATATCAATCCTTTTTGGAAATATCTCGCACTAAATTACTTAGACCAACCATAGGTATATGTGTCATTTGTCAATTTGATGACTTTAGGGTACTAGACACTTGCGTTGGAATATGAAACTAGCATCGATGCAAGCATCTAAATGGGGGGCAAGTGTTCGAGAAGTTGGAAAATAAGCACATGTCCCAAACTTGTAGAGACATAAGATAAGCATGTTTACAACATTTTGAGTATGATAGAAAGCCTAGGTCAGCAAAATAACACTAATCAGACTAAGATATTAGTAATTTTGTATATATAGAGAGTGTATGTGAGCATTTTGAAAATAGAAAGGTTTAGAAGCCAGAGGTATCCATGATATGTATTTTTCAATTGTATAAGACTGAGGTGCTATATAACTCAACTTTAGTGCCTACAATCTATTGTCCACTAAAACTTGCTTGATTCTATTCTTTTAAACTTGTACTTTAATATACAATGGTAAATGTTGATCTATAATGTGCTTAGGAGGTGAATCTCTTTTATAAAATAGATATTTTCCTCCATCCATCATAATGTATTGATAATAGACTCTACATAGAGTGGTTTTACATAATTTGGTAAAATTATGTCATGTAATGTTACATAAATAATGTCTTTGTAAACATACATCATTTGAAGCAATTCTAATAGAGATATTTTAAGATAAATATTTTTTAATTGATCCATAATACCACATCCTTTGGATTTGTTAGCTTTCTTTATGGAAGGTGGAGGGAGTTGAGGAGGAACATGTTGAATAGGTTTGTTCTTTTGCAAATAATAGGGCACCCTACCTCATTTAGTGTTGATAACATGGATTGCGAAATCTAAAATAAGGCATGGGTGAATAATGAAAGTGGGATGGTAGCTAGTACAATTTTGAGGTATAGGGTTAGGAGGAACAAAATTAGTCACGTATGTTCTTTGGCATGTAGTGGTAACAAAATACAACTTAAATTGGATGATGCAACAATAAGATCTGAGGAAGGCTTTTGATTATTTTTTGTTAATTTTATCCTTATTAGTGTTCTTCGATTTGATCCGTTTGATTATATGATTGATGAAATTATAACATATCCAAGTGGAATAATATGAAAATATTATCGTCATGACTTTGATGAATAAATAAAGACAATGTTCATTTATTATAGTTGTAGGTAATATGTGTTATTAGTGGATAATCAAAAATCATGTTTGAAAATGAAACCTTGAGGCTGAAGTCTAAAACCCTAAAGGGAAGCAATATTCGAGTTCACCAATATATTTTACCCTAACTTGAATTACGATGATTTATTTAATCTAATTAAGAGATTAACTAATATGTGAATTTTGATTACTATACATGACATTTAAGCATGAATTTGAATGTAAAAGTATGAAATATTTTGCAATGGTTTGATAAGTGACACATGCTAATTATAGTAAGTACAACAAAGGGATAAGTACTTAGTTTTTTAATTTCTTTTTACTATGATTGACTTTTGGTAATGAAAAATAAATTGAAGCATGCCTATGATTTGTTAGTTTATGAACTCTATATCTGTCTATATAAGGTCAGTTTCATCAAATTTAGGTTAGTATTGACTGTTGATACTAACCTATAGTAGTCAATAGTGACTTGTGATGGGAGAGGGATTTATGATTGTATGGTGACCTTCACTTGTCTCTGAAAGCTTTATGTGTGTGATGTCAAACTTAGATGATGCATGCAACTCCATAAATCAAGCTCCTTCACCTTAAAACCCTAAGTGTATTGTGAGGGCTAGAAACTTGCAAAAATCAAGAAAGTGTAATGCTCTTAACTAACCCCAATCACTCCCATTAATGATTAACTATTTCCAACATGTTTTATACTTCGATAAGAGAAATCAAGCCACACGCAATTATTTCACATAGTGTAATTATTCTCTCTTTTATATAATCTCCCCTTTTGATTTTTTGTCAATCTTAATTCTTTAACTATTCATCTCTTTCTTAAGCATACTTATTCTACATCTCTCTCCCAACTTATCTCTACCTTGAAAAGGTGTTTGCACTACCTCTTTACTTTTAGTTTTTAAAGTAAATTTCTTTTCTCATTTCTACTTCTATTAATTTTTTCTTGACCTCATATCTTCTTCACTCATATTATCTCTAATTCATTCTTTCCAAATTTCTCCTCTTTCCAATATCCATATTTTTCTCTTCTTTTGTTGTATGACTATTTCTTGTTCTATAATTTTAATTCTCTCTTTATTTCCTTTTCATTGCTTTCTTTTATTTACATTTACTTTCTTTTCACCTCCTTTATTTTCTCTCTATTTCTCAAGAAGCTGCTTGTTTTTAAAAAAAAAATATTTCTTCTCATCCATAAGTAAAAGCATGCTAATTGATTACATTTTTACATTTATTTTTATAATATTATATTCCACCTAATCCTTAATTCCAAAGTATCGGCTTCTAGTAATGTGGCAGACATTCTCCCTTATTAATTAAACATGTAGGTTCTTGAACTAGAACCAACTATTGGCTTAAGTAAGATGCTACAAGATCAACCTCAATTAGACGTGAAGGATAATATTACAAATAACTTTCAAAGAAAAATAATTCATATATCACTTAAAATAACTGAATGGTGCCCATAATTTCACATTTTAATCCACACATAACACATAAGATATTGAAGAGAATGCATTTGCGGATGGTAAGCAGGTAGCCTACTGTCAATACTGTGGAAATAAATGACACCAGGGCACGAAATTGATTTTCATCAGCGATAGAAAAAACCAGGGGTTTGAATGCAGCAGTAGCAGTTTGTCTACAGGATACATCGACTAAGGAAGATGCTGATTCGAACTTTTATGTATTGGAAACTCAGTTTACAGGGAAGTTTGATGGACATAGTGGGCTAAACAAATCTAAGACCCTGTCGAAGCCAGAAACAGGGGCGACAACCAGCGAGCTCAAACAGCTTCAGGGATCACAGTCAGAGTTGTCGGAGTTTATTGGTTCAGGGCTAGCCGTCAGAAAGAGGCGCAATCGGTTAGGGGAAGGCGCTATGCTGACCGATCCAAATATTGTTAGTGAGGCAACGTTGGAGCAACGGAAGACGGACAGGTCTTTTGTGGTCGCGGTTGAGGGGGCTAAGCGTCCGTCCTATGTGGAGGCCGCCAAGATCCATAAGCCCCTAGCCCTAGAAGCGGAACTTGCTGAAGATATTGCTAGGAAAAGGCAAGGGAAGCCTTTAAAGCCAGCAAAATCTAACCCCACTATTTGTTTTGAAGGGGAAATCTTTTGAAAGTCTTTGGAATAAGAATTTTTTTACTGATTTTGGTTTGATCTGCCAATTTCAGAAATTTTGGCACTCTCTCCCTGATCTCAATAAATGGATCACAAAGAACTAGAAGCCTCTTATGGAAGGTACGTTGGAAATTTTCCCTTGTGTAAAGGGCTTCTTTGTGGTTGTTTTCAATACCGATGGGGATCGTGACACGACTTTGAAGGATAATATGTGGCAGTGGGAACAAAACTTACTGTTGTTCAAGCCATGGTTTCTTGAGTTCAACCCTCTCACTAAGATTTTCAACATCATGGTTATTTGGGTAAGAATGCATCATTTACCCATTTAGTTTTGGACTTCTTTCTATTTCAAATATATGAAAAATTCTTTGAGAGAATTTTTGGCATTTTTGGCAGTAGATTATAATATTTATAAGATGCTCCATTCCATACTTGTTAGGATTTTTGTAAACTTGGATATGTCAGTAGGTCTCCTTAAGGTAGGATTCTTGTAAACTTGGATATGTCAGTAGGTCTCCTTAAGTTTATTGAGTTTAAATTTAGGGACATAACTTGGAAACAATCTCTCAATTACAAAGGTTTATCCTTCTATTGTAGGAGATGCTTTTCTACAAATCATTTGGTTTCTTATTGTAATTTTTATAAAAAGAAGAGGGGGTCTCTTGGTGGAAGGGTGCCCTTCCAGAACATGTTGATTGGCTAGTGTGGCTAATGATATTGCAAGCGAAATTCTCGAGACTCCTGAGAAACTGTTTCAAAAGAGGGAGGAGCCATGCAAAGAGAATCTCCTTTTGAAGACAAATTTTTTAGGAAACATTGAAGGAGATAGAATTTTGTCATAAAAAATCTAAATTGTGATTCTAATGTTGATCTTGTGGCTAAAGTTTCACTGCATCATTCAGCTGATTCATTTGATATAACCATTCCCATTTATCCCAATGAAGGTAATGGGGGAAATCGGACTATGGTTGGTAACAAAAGAAAAGGAAAAAGTAAGGAGTTATAACCTCTTAATATGACCCTTAGATCCTGAAAGTAAAATGATTTCGAAGGGTCTTAGTTGTATCTTGGTTTCATGTTGTTTAGTGGTGGTTATTTTTATGTTACTTTTATTGCGTTAAGATGAATTTTGATCTTTTTAATAGGCTTTATTGTATTATTTGGTTATGATGACGTTGCATGTATGTTTCATGTAAAGGGTAGGGTCCCTCTTTAAAACCCATTTTTACTAATAATAAAAAAACCCATACGATATAGGTCCACTACTCAACATGACTATCTTTATTCAATAAAAAATTATCTCATATTCTACCATATGAATATCTCTTCACACACACACTCTCTCTCTCACATCACAACTCTTTTATCATAAATGGTACATATCTTTTTACAACTCAACATTATATATAATGGATCAAAACATTAAAAAATAGAAACTACCACTTGGGGCTTTCACTATATTGAAAAGCAACCACTTGGAGCCTTCTAGATTTTCTGTCACCTTTCTATTGATGTCTTTTATTTGCATGCACATGATGTAGATGATTGTATGTGAATCAAGCATTAGCTCTTCACCTTAGGTCTTTATACCTTGCCAAAAATGGATTATAAGGCTCACAGCGTTGAACAAACCCCAAGGACCCCTCTGGCAATAGGGATTGCTTACATAGTCAATACTCCAAAGAGTTCTCAAATATATGTAGTTCTCCCCTAGGTATTGGCTTGTGTGTGCACAAGGGTGCAATATATTATATGCAAGGACATGCAATGATCAAGAGCTTGTAACTTGACAAATACTGCTCATGAGATATTTTTTGAGTGCTTCAAACCTATAATATGACTACTCCTATGAATGATAAGAAAATATAGAAGAAAATTGAAATAGAACTCATTTGTGCATCGATTGAAAGAGCTTGTATACGTGCTTGCTTGGTATTTGCTAGATAGGTAATGAGTAGGCTTAGATTTGTATTTATACCACATCTTTTGGAAATATATCACAGTATGGTTCAATAAGACAAATTCGTTGACCCATATGTTTCTAAACATTTGTAATTTGGAGGAATTTTTATGACTGAACGCTTGATAAGAATCCAGACACTTGTGTTGATGCAAGTGTTCCTATATAGGACGCAAGTGTTTGATAAACTAGGAAGTTGTTGAGGATTTGAAACTAACAATGAAAGATATACATCGCGTTTTAAGTATTTTGGTATTGTGTAGAAGACCTGGCTTATCAAAAATGATAGGGTTGGACCATAAGATAGATAGTTAGGTACAATGAGATGGCTAAAGCGAGCCTTTCAATAGTAAGAAGGCTTAGAATAGGAGGGTAGAGCCTTGATAGGTATTTGTCAAGTATATAAAACTGATATGTAATATATATTAGATTTTAGTATCTACACATATGTGGGCCTTGTATGAAGAGGTACAATTGTCTCCTACCATGGGTAATGATTCCCAGATTTATCCAATGTATATACATAATAATTTGTGAAGTAATCATATGTTATATAATATCCATCATCACTATCATAATTAAATTGTCCATGTATAAATTGTTTGACGATAATTTATGTGATAACTAGTTCACTATCTTAAATGGTTACGAAAAGTGTTTTCATCTACTATAAAATCATGTCCAAATGACACATGATTGTATTACTATTATTAAGATCAATGATGTTATAATTGATAAGATCTTGAATCTTATGTTGTAATGAAAAATATTGATTTGTAGAATACCCTCAACATCTATTATAATCCACATATGCATCATTACCACATCCTTAAAGTAGAGGTCTATTTATACCAACTTATTTGAATGGAGGGAGATACATGAAATTACAATCTAGTAATTTGTATTAATTTTGATGAGGAGGTTTGGATAATGGTGAAAATTACATTTTCTGAAAAGCATATATGACAAACCAATTAATAAACTATGTCGTTGCATTTTTCTTTTAAATAATTTTTTTTGACAAGGTTGAAATTATGCACAACAAAATAGAGAAAATAGGGAAATTCACACCCTAAAGTAAACTAGAGAAAACTCTTATAGCTTGTTGAAAGTCAAGGAAAAGACAAAAGATAACCAAAACGAAAAAAAAAAGCCGTTAGCATAGAATATAGATGCTTCAAAAGAGAGGAGGAAAAAAAATTTAGAAAAAGAGGAGAGAAATAAATGCTGGCAGAAATCACCATGTTGAAGACCGCCTACCAACCTTCAATAGTTTTCATCGAATTTTGTAAGCACATCATCCTCCACCATGTAATTCTCCAACACGATCAATAAGTTCGGGATCTTTAACATTGTACATCATTTTTTCGGCACTTTCCACCCAACCCAACAACATTTCAAATTTTCTATTTTCAGATTCTTTAGCCCTACCTTAACCAGTTTCTAGCAGTTTTTTGAAATATTAAGATGATAAATGTTTTTTAGAAACTCAAGCAAGACATCATATAATTCGTATAATTTATCGGGGCACAATTTAAGAAAAATATTGTGAAGAATGAATCTAATTATAAAAATAGTCAAAGGATTCCTTAAAATCTCATACATTTCTAATAAATCTTAGTAAAACATTTTTAATAAAATTAAATCTCTCTTCAAAATAGTTAAATTTAAAAGAAATCAAACTTACCAACCTCAACAGTTCATTCTTCATTATGTTATTTCTACAATTCAAATATTTTATTTCAAAAAAATCCTTCAAAACCACATCCTAGACTTTTACCTCTAAACTAATTCTTAACTGTTCAAATAATTCCTCCTCAGACTAACTTTCATCTGCAACATCCATGATAGCACTAACAAAAAAAGATTTGATAATTTCCAATACCCCCCTATATGATGGGTCCAAAACAACATATAAATCATCATCACAGATAGGATCATTAACCACTTTCTTCACTAGTGATCTAGACTACAACACCATCCCGCTCCGCTAGATGTGAGGAAAATAGAACTCACAATCTCCAAGCTACACGTCTTGTAGAGACCAACATTTTTCATGGCAAGATCCAAATTCCCTGCGTTAATATCCAAGCATGACAACTGCCCCCATCTATGGTTCAACATCACAGCCAACAGGCTTGAGTGGATGAACGAATAACGACACAATATTGCCATTTAAAAAAAGATGTCCCATTAAAAAAAATCAACATAATTAAATTTATATTTATATTATCAAAGTTGGTAGTATAAATAATAATATTAATTAACTACTTAAAAATCACGTGGAAAGAGGATAAGCGAAGTTGGGAGAAGGAAAGGAACAAAACAAGTCAGTCCTTCAAGCCTTTCTAGAGAAGCGTTTCCATTCCGATCACTTCGAATTGTTATCAGAACCGATCTAATTACCATTCGTGAAGGCGAGTGACATTGATATTAGCAAGAAAATCCACTAATCTCTATATAAATATGAATGAAATAAATACTTTGAAAATTCCCAGCAAGGACCAATGGTTCATCTAAAGGCGCCAAATATTCCAATTAGGGATATGATTACGGTTCATGGCATTGATGATGATCTGTGAATCTCCTCCAACTTCTAAATTTCGAATGTTGAAGTCTTCAACAAGATTAATGCCCTCCACTGAGGCCCATCACTCCGCTATGTCATTTGTAGCAATTGGAATGTTTTTATCAAATGATAGGATCATTTCACTATTTTCATGTCTGATAATGGCGTTGGCTTCAACTTATTAGAAACTGAAGATTAATAGGAGATAATTTCTCCACTTGATACTTAATTGTCTGTTCCACCTCCCTCCTCATGCATGCACAGCAGTTAACAAATGGTTAGAGATCAGTTAGTTCAAACAGTTAAACAACAGTCTTACTCCTTGCTCAGCTTGCATGCAGTAGCAGTTCAAGTTAGTTTTAGATTAGTTAAGGATTAGTCTATTTTCAGTGTGATTTGCTAAGAAAATCTATTTAAAGATCTCTTGGGCGCAGTATTGTAACAGCAAGAAAAAATAAGATCAATAAAAAAATCTTTTTCAAGATTGCCGTAGCAATCAGAGGCAGTTTTATATTTATGTTATTTTTTCTTTGTTTCTGCTCTGTATTTACGTTCAAACTAGTATCAGACCCAGGTTGGACGCAGCAGTTTGGCGTGAGGGGGAGCGACAGGTCGTAGGAGAGAGTGCGCGCAGTTAACCCAGGCAGATCGCCAAGTGAAGAAGCGCAAACCTAACCAGCGTTGAAAAAATAGCCTAGCGAGAGCAAAGACCTGGTAGATAAAAGAGTGTGAGCGTGCTTATATCCCTCTCAGAGTGTGATTTTCTAATACATGTAAGGACCCTAATAAGCCAACTTGTTTCGATTCGAGTGTTTTTTATTTACTATTGTTTAATGCTATGCGCGATCGGTTAGCAATCTGAGCTCTAGCGACTATGGTCGCGAATTAACTTACAATTAGTGGTCGTTTAATGGCACCAAGCAGCGTAATGGGTTGTTTTGTGATGGGTGCATCTAAGATTGGCAGAAAGATCGAGACAAAAGGACATGATTATTTTGATTAAGAGGAGACTACAACATTAAGGAGAAACCAAAAAAAAAAAAAGAGGAGGACGAGATTGCAGGAGCTTTATTTCGATTTTGGAGGAGAGTCACGCAAAGAGCAGAAGTCTTGTGCGTGGAAACCGTGCCTGGATTTCGCAACAATAAACCCAAAAAAAAAAAAAGATTTAGTCGCTTCAACGTGAGACATGGCAACGAATAACAGTATTTCTCAGCCTCAAATACCCGTTTTTAATGGTAAGAATTATGATTTTTGGGCAATTAAAATGAGAACTTTGTTTTGCTCACAAGATATTTGGGATTTGGTAGAGAGTGGTTTTGTAGAACCGCAGGACGAGGCAGCCCATCAGGGATTAACTCGAGCACAAAAGGAAGAGCTTAAAGAGAACAAAAAAAAGATGCAAAAGCTTTATTTCTAATCCAACAGGGATTGGATGATTTTTTTTTTTTAGAGTTGCAGCAACAATGAGATCCAGATTGGCATGGAAAATCTTGGAGACTACCTATAAAGGTAATACAAAGGTAAAAATTGCTAAATTGCAATCTCTTAGGAGAAGTTTTGAAAATTTGCAAATGATTGATCAGATTCAATAGACCAGTTTATGGTCAAGTGTTGAATATAGTAAATCAAATTAGATCTAATGGAGAAAGTATAACAAATCAGAAAATCATAGAAAAATACTCAGGAGTTTACCCAGTAAATTTGATGCAATAGTTGTAGCTATTGAGGAAACCAAGGATTTGAAACAGTTATCAGTAGATGAATTAATGGGTTCTTTGTTAACACATGAATCCAAAATGAATAGGAATAACAACACTTCTCTTGAGATTGCTTTCAAGTCACATGTATCATTTGGTAGAGGAAGAGGAAGAGCAAGGTCAAACTTCAGAGGAAGAGGCAGACGCAGAACTGGAAGGAACAATCCAGATCAAGGTGAAAACAGTAATCAAAACTACAGCAATAGAGGACGTGGCAACAATCACTTCCAACAAAGTTCACAGAGGTTTGATAAATCTAATATTCAATGCTATTACTGCAAAAAATATGGCCATTATGCAAGTGATTGCAGAAGGAAACAAGGATATGTGGACAAGCAAAATGCTAATTACACAAATGAATCTAGTTCTAATCCTAGAAGCTTATTTCTCACTTGTCATGTTACTCAAGAAAAAGCTAGAGATATTTGGTTCTTAGATAGTGGATGCAGTAATCATATGACAGGGAATAAAGAATTTTTTGCTAGTTTTGATGATTCTGTAAAATCTGAAGTTAAATTAGAAAATGATAACAAAATGGATGTAATGGGTAAAGGTGTAATAAATGTTTTGGCAAAAAATGGTGAAAAAAGGTTTATCCCTGATGTTTATTTTGTACCTGGACTAAAGCATAATCTTATGAGTATTGGACAGTTAGTACAGAAAGGTTATAGAATATCTTTTATTGATAATGTTTGCACAATACTAGACAAGTTTTCAAGTGACAGGTTGATAGGAAAAGTGGAGATGACCAAGAATCAGATGTTCCCTCTTCGAATTCAGTGCATCCAAGGAGAAGAAGAAGCCCACTTCAAAACCATGCATCTAGACCAATCATGGCTATGGCACTTAAAGTATGGACATTTACATTTTGGAGGTTTGAATTTGTTACAGAAAAAAATATGGTGAAGGGATTACCACCAATAGAACAGCCAGGAAGTTCATGTGAAAGTTGCATTCTGGGAAAACAACATAGAGAGAGCTTTCCAGTAGGAGCCTCATCTAGAGCAAAGGTAATATTGGAGCTAGTCCATAGTGATTTATGTGGACCAATGTAAATTCCATCACTTGGAGGTAGTACTTATTTTCTAACCTTCATTGATGACTTTAGCAGAAAAACGTGGATATATTTTCTCAAAAATAAGTCTAAAGCCTTTGAAAAGTTTAAAGAATTCAAGGCTATGGTTGAAAAGCAGAGTGGTCGTTACATCAAGGTACTTAGATCAGATAGAGGAGGTGAATATGTCTAATGAATTTCAAGATTTTTGCAGATATCATGGCATTAAAAGGCAATTGACTACAAGGTACACACCACAGCAGAATGGTGTAGCAGAAAGGAAGAATAAAACAATCATGGAGATGGCTAGAAGCATGTTGAAGGCCAAACACTTGTCAAATGAATATTGGGTAGAAGCAGTAGCATGTGCAGTATATATTATGAATAGAAGCCCAACAAAGAGTGTCAAAGATCGAATTCCACAAGAAGCTTGGAGTGGTAAGAAGCATAGTGTACATCATTTCAGAATTTTTGGTTGTATAGCATATTCTCTTATACCATCTAAATTGAGAAGAAAACTTGATGATAGAGGTGAGAAATGCATTTTTATTGGCTATAGTGAAGAATCAAAGGCTTATAAGTTGTATAACCCCATTTCAAAGCAAGTGATTATTAGCAGAGATGTTGAATTTAAGGAAAAAGAAGCATGGGATGGTAGCACCATCACAATTGGAGCATCAATTCCACAGAATGAAGAAGAATTTGAAGAACAAAATTTGCAAGATGATCAATCCTCTCCACAAGCAAGAACAAGCACTCCAATAAGAACACCTAGGAGCTTTGAACAAGGTGAATTATTTGGTCATGCATGTCACCCTACTCCAAATTCACAAGTAAGTCATGAATCAGATCCAACTCTTGCCAGTTTAAGATCAAGATTTAAAGGTAAGAAAATGAGAAACTTGAATGAGATTTATAATCAAGAAGAAGAGAAGTTAGATTTATGTTCAAATTTTTCTCTTTTCACTCATGATCCTATGTATTATGAAGTAGTTAATGAAGAACATTGGTTAAAAGCAATGGATGAAGAGATGAATGTCATTGAAAAAAATCAAACATGGGATCTAACTAATCTACCTGAAGGTAAGGATTGCATAGGAGTCAAATGGGTTTATAAGACCAAATTTGATGCAGATGGAAATGTTAAAAAACACAAGGCAAGGTTAGTAACAAAAAGTTTTGCACAAGAACATGGAATTGATTATAATGAAACATTTGTCTAGTTGCTAGACTTGATACTATTATAATGGTTTTAGCAATAGCTGCTCAAAATAATTGAAATGTATATCAAATGGATGTCAAATCAACTTTCTTGAATGGTTTCCTAGATGAAGAAGTGTATGTAAAACAACCACTAGGTTATGAAGTGCATGGACATGAAGAAAAAGTCTACAAATTGAAGAAGGCCCTTTATGGTCTCAAGCAAGCACCAAGAGCATGGTATAGCAGGATTGATTCATACATGACAAACAATGGATTCAACAGAAGCAATAGTGAGCCTACATTGTACACAAAAATCAACAAAGAAAGTCAGATTTTGATTGTGTTTGTATGTTGATGATTTGATTTTCACTGAAAATTTGTCTGTAGACACATTTAATTCAACAATGAAGAAAGAATTTGAAATGACAGATTTGGGATTAATGAAGTACTTTTAGGCATAGAAGTTGTACAATCAAAGAAAGGAATATTTATTTATCAAACTAAATATGCAAAGGATGTGTTAAGGAGGTTTAAGATGCTGAATTGTAAACCAGCACCTACACCAGTTGCTACAGGGACCAAAATTAGCAAAGAAGACAAAGGGTCTAATGTTGATTCTACAACATTCAAAAGACTAGTTGGCAGTTTGATATATCTTACAGCTACAAGACCAGATATCATGTATGGGGTTAGTTTAATCTCTAGATTCATGGAGTCATCGAAAGACTCACATTGGCAAGTTGGAAAGAGGATATTGAGATATGTGGAAGGAACAATAGAATATGGAATTTTATATTCCACAACTAACGATTTTAGTTTGATTGGTTATACTGATAGTGATTTTGTAGGTAGCATTGATGACAGGAAGAGTACTTCTGGACATGCCTTTCTTTTAGGAACAGGTGTGGTCACATGGGCATCCAAAAAGCAACTTATAGTGACACTTTCATTAGCTGAAGCAGAGTATGTAGCAGCCACATCAGCAGCATGTCAAGCAACTTGGATGAGGAGAATATTGACAGATTTATTACAAGCACAGAAGGAGTGAACACCAATCTTATGTGACAACAAATCAGCAATTGCATTATAAAAAAATTATGTTTTTAATAAGAGGAGCAAGCACATTGATACAAGATTTCATTTTATCAGAGAGTTAGTGAACAATGGAGAAATCCATTTGGAGTTCTGCAGATCTAAAGACCAATTGGCATATATATTCACAAAGGCATTAGCAAAGGAGACCTTTGATTATCTAAGACAAAATTTAGGCATTGTAAACGCTGAAGTAGTTAGTGGTAGAAATTAAGGGGGAGTCTTAGAAACTGAAGATTAATAAGAGATAATTTCTGCACTTGACACTTAACTGCCTGTTTCACCTCCCTTCTCATGCATGCACAACAGTTAACAAACAGTTAGAGATCAGTTAGTTCAAACAGTTAAACAACAGTCTTACTTCTTGCTCAGCTTGCATGCAGTAGCAGTTGAAGTTAGTTTTAGATTAGTTAAGGATTAGTCTATTTTCAGTTTGATTTGCCAAGAAAATCTATTTAAAGATCTCTTGGGCGCAGTATTGTAACAACAAGAAACAAGAAGATCAATAAAAAAATCTTTTTCAAGATTGCCGTAGCAATCAGAGGCAGTTTTATATTTCAGTTATTTTTTTGTTTCTGCTCTGTACTGTCCCTGAGTTTTTTTCAAAGCTTCGTCAAAATTCAACTTATAACATCCTCTTTGGATTTGGACATTTTACATTAGCTCTAGGATTGCGAGAATCTTGTTTAATTTTGTCATTTCTTAAGAGGTTCCATTTTGTTATAATATGTATTTCACTACCAACACATCTAGATTTTGGAAAAGGATATTTTCATTAAAAATCTTATGGATGAAAGATTCAAGATGAATAATCATAACTTCCCAAGTTCAAGACGAATAAAGATTCAAGATTAATATTTATCCCTGAATATTCTATTCTTTCCAAAGCATCCAAAAAAATCAGCGGTGGTGTCATAGTCCATAAATACATGGCATGCTCCCTTCATAGGCCAAGAAGGGGAGTGTATATCAATTGGACATGTCCAGATATAATTCATCCTTTTGAAGAACCAATTCTAAACCTTCTAATAAAAATGACAGTTAACTAGAATATGATTAGTTCAATCCTCATTAACACCACAAAGAAGAAGTTTTGAGGGCCCTTTAAAACAAATACGTTGTAATCGATCTTAAGTTTAGAAAAATATATTCAAAGCTATTCATAGTAATGCATTTCTCTTGAAAAGACTAACGAAGCACCATACCCTATTCCATGGTTGAGAATCCCCGTAAGATGAAAAAATGAAATCATACCCTACTTTGACAAAGAAGATTCCAGAAAGATGGCATGACTTTATTTCATCTTCAACTTCTGAATTAGATAGAAACTACGAATTTAAGAAATTGGGGAAAATTTGCTAATCATTTGGAATGGAGTGTTATCTAGAATAGGGTTTTTCCATCTCTAGGAAATACCATTTTTATTTTTTTTCCACCTAATGCCTCTTTCCTTAAAGTTGTTGATTTACCATTCTTGTCATTGCAGGAAATACTTCTACTTTTCCAAAGAAAAATCCATATTTGTGAGCCTTTCATCCAAATTTGATTAGAGAAAATTCAAATAGGTTCTTGAATAATATTTAGATATTTCAATCCAAAGATCTTACTCCAAAAGGCCTCCTTTGTTTTGTAAATTCCCCAAACCACCTTTGCTCCTAAATCTTTATCAAGATTATCTATTTATCTTTAATCCCTAGGCTTCCTTAATTCTTAGGTTTTACCAACTTCCTTCCATTTCATAAGAGTAGTTTTACGTTTCTCACCAACACCATTCCAAAGGGAAATTTTATTTATCTAAGGTAGTTTTACGTTTCTAACCAACACCATTCCAAAGCGAATTCCAAAGGGAAATTTTATTTATCTAAGAGTAGTTTTACGTTTCTCACCAACACCATTCCAAAGGGAAATTTTATTTATCTTGGTTAGGTTATTTTAACTGTTACTTTTGCCTCATTTTCAGTATCATTCATTTTGAAATTGTGAATTGGTTTGCTATATAGTGAAATATTTTGTTTGATTTTAGGCTGAATAAACCATCATTTATAAGAATCCCCTTATTGAGATCATCAAGGTTTATATGAACCTCTTGTGTTATCTTACAAAAATGTGTATGAGTATGTACCTTTGGGTTTTAATTTATTTATTAACTTGTAAATTATTTGTGTAGCCAAGACCATTTCATTCTTTATAAGTAGATGCAGTAATAGGCTTGATGATGTATTGTGCATGTTTTCCCATTCCTGTCCATTATATCCAAAATTTTGTAAGTATTTTAGTCCAAAATCATATTGTGTCAAATCAATAATTTTTGATAAAAGGTTATCCTTAATAGAGGTAATCATGCCTTTATTCGAAGTATAATCTTTGTTCTTTGAAAGAGAGTTAATGTGTTGAATCACTATAAAATATATTTTCTTTAATGACAACACCTTAGCTTGCAGATCTAAAATGTTCTGCATGAGGGATCATGTAGTAGGTATGGAGAATGATGGTTCATGAGGAACATCCAAAGAATCATATTATATAAGATTAACCATGTAAATTTGATTATGTTCAATACACATACCACTTGACCTAGTAGTTTTCTTTACACCATATTATAAGAGGTTAAAAAACGTTAGAGCCAAGCCTACTCCCAATATGAGGGCAAACATAGATTACTAGGGTTTTGAGAACTGGAAACCTAAAACAAAAGAAACATGTATGAAAGGTAAAATTAGAAACTAGTGTTGAAAGTCAGTTTGAGATTCAAAAATTTGAAGCCCTAGAAAGAAGGATGATACCCTAAAGGAAACCTAGGGTTTGACGTGCTCACTATATAAACAAGTTCACCATTACTTTTTACACTTTTAAAATCTAAGTAACTAATAATATAGAACTTTTACACTAATTTAAATTGTTTAATGTATTACAATAAAACATTGATCTAAATGTAAAAGTATAGTTTGGTTACACAATTATACTTAATATAAATAGAAACTATACGAAGAATTTATACACTTAGCATGTTACTATTCTATGCAAGTGTAAAAATGAGTGCAAGTAGCTAAAAAGACAGGAAATTGATTAAAATTCACTTGGTTAAAATACTTGTGTCTGGATCTACCGGGATGATTCCATCAAGATTTAGATGCTATCATCTCATGTAGGTGTTACTATTTTTGGATGCATCATGTGAATCTGTGCTTCACTATTTTGGCATAGGGTACTACACTTACTTGAGAAATGTCTTCTTGTGCAATATCAGTTACTTGTTATATGTGCAAGTCTAGAAAACTTGTCTCCTTTACTTCGAAACCCTATCTTCATTTTTGACACTAGGTTTAGGTCTATAAAAGGGGAATAAATGTGGGTTGAGTTGACTTCAACCACTTCCTAATGAATGACTGAGCACTACCTTCATATTCAATACTCTAAAGAGGGAGTTCAAACTATAAGTAGTTCTCCCTTTTATGTGTATATGTGTAATAGTACTACTTTTATGAATGTAGTATGTAATATATCTCCCAACACTTGAAAATGACAAACTTGGATTTGCTTAGGTCTTTTAGACTTAGCTATGGGCTACTCTTAATTACTGATTTCTGAATTGAGAAGTTTAGGGCACTCTCTTTGAATGTGCAAGTGTTAGAATATACTTGCTTAAAAATGCTAGACCATGCTAGATGATGAAATAGACTTAGTCCTATTGTGTATTTATATGTGACCCTTTGGCTAATTTCTCATGTCACTGACATGTGAAACGTATGGGCCAACTCATAAATATAATTTGAATTTGAAAATTGATTGTTGTTTGGTTCAGGGATATGTCTATCAGGGTTTGGCACCTCTAGAATTTTGAAGGTGTTTGAGTCTAATAGACTCATTTGAAAGGCATTAACACTGATCTAGTAATCTAGAGAAAGTCTAAATATGGTAATGAACAGGTTAGGTGTAGACTGGGGACTTTGAGTAGATGATTGATATCAAATTAAGAAGGTCAGACCTATAGAAGCATCTGGATAGTAGATAAGGGTGTACAAAATCCATATATGTATGCAAAAGTCGTAAGATAGATATAGGTCAAGATTGACATTGCCAAATGTCTAATTTGAATATCTATAAACCCAAATAATATTTCCGTCCATTTAATCATTTGGAGAAATTGGACTATCAAGCTTATATAAATTAAAACTTGATTGTAATTATTTGGAAACAAATAAAACACACATGTTTGAGTTGTGATACTTGAAGATGGTTGAAACTAGAAATAATAATTCTCATTATGCATATCACTATGATCAATGGGTAGTACCAACATAAACTTTAGCTATCATTTTTTAGATCCATTGTAAAAAACGAACTTGGGTAGACCCATTGATTTCTCATCATATACTGTTCCAACCTCCTTTTCTTTCTTTAGGCTTGTATAAATACACACATAATTATTCCTTCAGAGTTCTCTTAAAATGTTTGAAGTTTTAGTGAGTTATAATAATGACCTCTCCAATAGACCTTGTAAATTTATGAATCAATCATTTTTTTGGGGTTATTATTATGTTTTTTTTTTGGATTTTTGTTTAGTGTTTATTTATTTTCTTTATTTTAATATTATTATTGAGCATAAGAAATAGTATAAAATGTACTAAAATCTTATTTTTGTTAGATCATAAGTGAGTTTAGAAAGATTTTTTTGGTATTATTTTAAGTGATTTATTTTATGATTAGATCATCACGTTTAGAAAGATTTTTTTTGTTACTTTTTTATTATTATTTTAAATGATTTATTTTATGTTCAATTTTTTAAATTTATTTTTCATTACAAGATATAACTATACATAAATATTTAATGAATGTAAAAATTAAAAATAATAGCTTAACATGTATCAATAACTATTCTTTTATATATATATATATATATAAATATATATATAATAATAATATCTAGAAATAGTTATTATTATTATTTTATATATAATTTTATCTTTATAATTAATTTAAATATAATTTCTTAAATTATATTATTATAATCATAATTATTTTATTTCTCTAATATATAATTCAATATATTTTTTACAAAATTTCTAACTAAATCAAACTAATCATGCTAACCAACATCAAAAAATTAGTATTTTGCTGAGTTGGAAGCATTTTAAAATGCAAGTCTATTCCAAGGGAAACAGATAACTTAGACCATTAATGTAATGTGATATGGAAAAGAAGGCTCTTTCCCTGTATGTAATGTGATGAAAAAGAAGGCTCTTTCCCTGTATTTCAACCATAGATTAATAATGATCCCAAATAATTTCAACTCTTGATGTATTTGGATATGGGTATTTTTCAACAATCATAATTAACTGCAGTCTTTACATTTTAATAAAAACTTTGACAATGTGTCCTACTCGTAGGTATGCTTCAACGAAGCTTATCTAAAGAGCGATAGATTTTCATTTTTTTGATTCGGGTATGATGGCGCGATATCTGTGCAAACGCACCATATTTCCTTATTGATTATAGTTAGGGTGCAATTTTCCAAACTAACTCGCCATCATTGGCCAAGGCTATGGATGCTTCAAAATGAATTAATTAATCTGTTTTTTTAAAGAGTGGGTCAAAAGATTATGCATTTTTAACGATAAAAGGTAGTTGAAATCGAATGGCATTATATTATTGAGTGTGCTGTATATGCGGATATTCGTAGTCAGTTTGATAACCTTTGGAATGTGACCAGCGTTAGTGAGTTATTCGAGGAGCCTTGGTTCCTCAATACAATTAATTTACTGGTCAAAATTCATAACAAAAAATTTAATCTTGAAAAAAAATTGAAAAAATCTTGAAATTTTCTCCCTAAATCTCTTAAACTGCTTAACCTAGTAAACATCATTAAAATCTTTCATTCATTCATTCATCTATCTATTTTCTATTTTATGCTTTATGGAGTGACTTTGGACTCCACGAGATATTTAAAACACTCGAAACAAAAAAATTTAAAAGTTTTTGGGGCATTATTTAACTTGTGAAATTATCGTTGGAAAAATTGCACGTAATGTAGAGCTACAGTGACATAACCAATGTGGTAATTTTGAAATTATTATGGGAGTTTCGTCATATTAACGCACACTTGCATTAACCAGGTCACGAGACAAAAAACTGTCCCAATGATTAAAAATGTCCTTTCTCTGTTCTAGGGGCCCGCTGAAGTGTTTTAACACCTTGAAGGTAATATTCGTACTGAAAGCATAGAAACACTAAAATTGTGTTTTTGAGTGATGCAAAATTTCTTGATTTCCTCGATGCTCTTACGTCCCCATAAAACAAAGAAATCAATTAACAAACTCAAAATAACATCTCCATGTTGAAACCCTCCCTCAAAAATTTTCACTTGACATAAGCTTGCACCGGTAATTCTTGTGCTCCTAAACTCTACAAATATAAAATTGGAAAGAGACCATTACTAACTGAAAATGAACATTTTTGTTAGGAAGGCTAATAATTCTCTACCAATCATAAATTGGTATGCATTTTTTCATTTTCTCTTCCATTTCCTCTTTTTGAAATTTTATGAATTATAACTTTAATCATAAAATTGGATGATACCAATCAAATGTCAATTAGGGTTATTCACAATATTTTAAGTTTGGAAAAAGTATTAGTTTATGTCTTATATGCTAAAACAACATATGGTTGACATCAAAGTTACCTTTTGAGTATATATTTGGCTTTTTCTCGAAAAACTATGCAAGTTCAAAAAAATTGGTATGTGATTTTGAGTTCATAAGCAAATGCTATGGCCTCAAGAAGTTTGTTTTGGCATTTCATTTCATAAATATTTTTTTTGTCACTTTAGAGACTTACGCCACATTTGCCACAGTCAATAGTCACTTATGCTATGCCATGTCCTCTTTATCTGCCATAGCCTCTCTATAGCCACATCTGCCCCTTGTGGAGAATAAGACAACTACGTAGAACTCTGAGATTTCATTATTTTTTCAATACTAGTATAGAGGAGGCTAATTTTTTCTTTTATTTCCAAATATTGGAAATTTGTCATGTGTGAGAGTTATATTTTTTTAATGATTTTTTCATTTAAAAAGCAGTTTTTTTAAAATGTTTTTTTTCAAATTTTGAAAATTTAAATTTGAAAGCATTTAAAATTTGAGCAATTTTTTAATTGCTTTGAGGCAAGCTACTCTAAGCAAATTTGGAAAAATAACAACCAAATCACACAATTAAAAGAAAAATATGGGGAGCTACTCTTTTTACCCATTTGTGTATGTTGAAAAATGTAAATCTAGAAATAAAAAAAAATTGAGTATATTGATGTATGAGGTTTTCTTTTTAAGCCAACGTTAATGACAAAGTGAATCCTTTTTAGTAACTTTACGTATATAGAAAAGAGGACCATTTTGGAGTGATAAAGAACCAATTGGGGTTAAACAAAAACTCAAAACCTTCAAAAACTCAAACAAAAATTCAAAACCATGCATTCCATCAAATCCATTGTTGGCACTATCTTGATTGGGAAAGACAGTTGACTAGAATGGTCTCAACAAGTGGAGAACACACTCATCTTTAACGATCTATGATTCAATATTTATGATGGGGTAAAATAACTAGCTGAACCAACATGGAATACAAAGGACACTCAAACATAAAAGTAGAAATACTAGAAGGCTTTGACTTTGATGGAGGCATCAATGGATGAAGATATGTTTCGTCATATACATGGGTGCAATACACCATGGGAAGCATATCATAAACTCAAGAATCTATATGACTCCCATTTAGAGTTGGAATTCATTCAATTGTAGTTAAAACTATTCAACTTAGAGTTGAAAGATGGTGATGTGATGAGATTGGCTTCAGAGATACGTGCTATCAAACATGATGTTGAAATAACAGGTGTCAAAATTGACATATACATGACTGCATTCATAAAAACCCTTCTTCCCAATTATTCAACCTATTTGGAGGCTCTACAAATAAGCAATCAGTTGAAGACTATCACATTTGACCAGTTGGTTGAAAAGATGGTAAAAAGAGAAAAGGCCTTTGAAAGGAAAACATAAACTATAACAAGTGAAAGTGTGTGCTACGTTAAAATAAATTCTTTCAAACTATCAAATAAGGCCACGCCTTCCAAAAATGAAGGCAATAACAAGTACAAGGGAAAAGGTAGCAAAAATAAAAATCATGATGGTCAAAATAAAAAATAGAATGATAAACAAAACCTCTATTGTGAATAGTGTGATAAAAAAGGTAGCCATGAGGATCACAAATGCAGGAATCCATGGGAGAAAATTGAAGCATAACATAAAAAGAAAGATGAAAATTCAAAGAAACAGTCAAAAGAGTCAAACTCAACCCAATTCACTAGTGAATATGTATTTTTCAGTACAAATGATGAGGCAAACAATGTCTTGATCAGTTCCTCATGGTTTGATGCTTGGGTTCTTGATACTGGCACCACTCAACATATGACTTTCTGAAAAGACTTCTTTGAGGAGTACATTGAAGAAAGTTGTGGCTCAACATACTTCACAGATAGATCAAGTCTACAACCATAGGGAAGAGGTACAATTCAACTCAAGTGTTCAAGGCTTCTAGACTACAAACTTGAGAATATTCTCTACCTTCCTTAATTGAAATAAAAACTTGTTATTCCTAGTGCTCATAAGGCAACAAAGCCATTCTATTCTGTTGGATAATGGTGATGTCACAATCAAGAGAAAAAATGACAATGCAGTTATCTTGACTGGATATAAGGATGTGAAACTACTCAAACTGAAGGGTGAAACATCAAATTCAAGGAATTATGCTCATCTTGTTGAAGATGAAATGTCTCCAAACATGTGGTATGCTCAATTTGGGCACACTCACTATAACAACACATAAAAGGATGCCTAAGTTTGCCACTCAAACACTAAAAGTTGTGACACCTAATGAAGTTGGGAAAACAGGGACTCAAAGTGCACATGCCATCTCATCTCAACTAGACAAGTCTATTGATGAAATTCAGGACATGATTGGAAAACTCACACTAGATGATTCTCAAGAGGAACTCAATGTTGCGTTTAATTCAAAACTAACTACTTTCAAATAAGCTAAGAAGCTTGACTCTTGGAGATAAGCAATGAAAGATGAGTATAATTCATTGGAAAAAATAGGACTTAGAATCTAGTTGATCCACCATATGGTTGCAAATTGATTGCCTGTAAGTGGGTTTTTCACAATAAATACAAAGTAGATGGCTCACTTGAAAGCACAAAGCAAGGCTTATCACAAAGAGGTATGCTCAAAAGGAAGAAATTGACTACAATGAAATCTTTGCACTTACAACAAAATAAACTACCATTCGAACCTTGTTGGCTCTGGTAGCTCACAACAGATAGAAAGTTCACCAAATAGATGTCAAAACTACATTTATGAATGGAAACCTCAAAGAAATTATGTTCATGACATAACTTGATGGTTTTGTAGTAAAGGGATAAGAGCACAAGGTGTGCAAAATAGAAAAATTGTTGTATGGTTTGAATCAAGCCCGTCAAGCATGGGATGAAAAACTAGCTGAGTACCTCTTGAACATGAACTTCAAACATTTTGAGTTTAAAGATGCAATTCTTTTCATCAAAATAGTTGACAAAACAATTGTATTTGTGGTGGTGTATGTTGACGATTTGCTTATCACAGGAAACAATGAATGATACACTACAAAATTCAAATCAGAGTTGATGAAAAACTTTGAAATGACTAATTTGGGTTATTTTCATTACTATTTAGGTATTGAAGTAATTCAGAAACCAAAGTATTTATTCATCACTCAATAGAAGTATGTTGGTGACATTTTGAGTAAGTTTGGAATGGAAGATTGAAAGCCTCTTAGCACGTCCATGGAATAAAATCTCAAATTGACATCTAAAGCTTCAGTATATTTGGTTGATGACACTAAATACAGACAACTCATTGGAAGTTTGATTTATGTGACTACTACTCGACCATATATATCATATGCAGTTGGTGTCCTCTCAAGATTCATGCAATAACCTAAGGAGAGTCATTGGGTAGCAACAAAAAAGGGTCATCAAATATCTCAAAGGCACACAACATTTTGGGCTCAAATACTCCAGGGTTGAAAACTTCAAACTAGTTGGGTAAATAGATTCTGACTATGCTAGTGATCATGAAGATGGAAAGTCCACCTCAGATTTTCTAATAAATTTGAGAAAAATAGTTATCAGTTGTAAATCCAAGAAACAATCAGTGCTAAAAATTTCTTCAACAAAAGTAGCATATATGATTGTTTCAAAGGCAACTAGAGATATCTTGTGGTTTAGAAGTATTTTTTTAAATTTGCAAGAGTATCAGATTTTGTCAACACCTCTCATGGTTGATAACACTTCTATAATCTAGATGGCAAAGAATCTAGTCTTTCACAACCAAACCAAGCACATCAATACCAAATTTTATTTGATTTGGCACTATGTGAAAGATGGTAGTGTCAAGTTGCAACATTGCCCAACAACAAAGCAACCAACAGACATCCTAACAAAGGTGCTTTGATGATTTTTTTTTGAAAAGTTTAGAGGAATGTTTGGTTTGACAAAGACCCCTACAGATTAAGGGAGGCAAGATGCAATAATATTGTACATATTGGTTGTTAATCTTAGGTATCTAGCTTAGGTGTCTTATTTTTATATCTTATTTAATATGCTTTTCATTCTCGTAAGAATATGAAGAGTCATCGGGAATATGAAATGAAGAGTCATTAGCTGTAAATAACCATATTTTCTAGGGGCTAAATGTGATCATTTGAGGGTTCAAAATTAATGTTTAATAATTTTTTGGAGAATTTTCTATTTTTAAAAATTGTATATTTTTAGAACCGAACATCAACATCAGTTGAGTTTCATCCCATAGACTAATTTTATCATTTAGGATATTTAGGAAAATATTTAGAGCTACACATGCTTGCATGTGAAACTTACTATAAATAATTACTAAAAATAGACGTTTTTTATATTTTAAATTTTTCAAATTTTGCATGTAAACTCCAATTTTCAAGTTTAGGCTTATTTAAGCATGGTTTGGGTTTGTAATTAGGACAAGTCATTCAATTTGAATCAATATAAGTTATTGTTTATTATCTTGGCCTATTGGTAATTTTATTTATCTTGTTAGTTTTCGGTTTCATTATCTAGTATCAAAGCAAGTTTGAATCTTGGAGGAGTAAAGAATGACAAGAGGACGAGGAGGTGTTACGTAGATGAATTAGACTATACAAGAGCTACAGAGGTAAGTTTAATAATTAATTGAAGTTATCACCAATCAACAGAGAAAACAAGGTGGTGATGAGGAAGACACTAATCATAATGAAAAAGTTCAGTAAGAACAAGAACAACAAGAGCAACCACCATTGATGAAAGAGATGATGGTTTAGGCTTTAAAAGGAAGAAATAAAAGAATCAAAGTTGATATTCTAGATTATGGAGGTAGTTTAAAACTAGAGGAGTTGATAGATTGGATGAATAACATGGAGGAGTTCTTCGAGTGGAAGACTATGAGAGAAGATAAGAAGGTAAAGTTTGCATGCACAAAATTCAAAGATCATGCAATGATTTGGTGGGATCCCATGTAAAAAGAGAGACAAAGAAAAGGTAAAGAGAAGATTAATTCATAAAAAAATATGGAGAAGAAGCTGAGGGAGAAATTTCTTCTTGTGGATTATGCACAAACCCTATATAGAAGATTTTAGAATTTCAGGCAAAAAGATCATAGTATACAAGAGTATACATATGAATATTATAAACTTTCCATACAAGTGGAGCATGATGAAACAGAAGTGCAGATGGTTGCAAGGTATGTAAATGGTTGGAAATTTTCTATTCAATATGAATTAAGCATGCATAAAATACTTAATATGGAGGAGGCTTATCAATTAGCTTTGAAGGTAGAAGAAAAACAGAATAGACAGAATTTAAGAAGTACATCTCCTGGTCCAAAAAGAGGTGGATCCCCTGCAATAAGGGGATGAGATGGGTTTAATACCACCAGAGGTGGCTTTAATACCAGTAAAGGTAAATCATCATGTGGTGTAGAAAGACAAGATGATAATAGGTAAGGGTTTCAATACCAACAAAGAGGAAGAGGATTTCAGAGAGGACGAGGTTATGGTGGTGCTAGAAGATGGTTTCCAAATCAACGTAGATTTTATGTTTGTTATAGATGTGGAGAAGAAGGGCACAGAGCATTTGAGTGTCCACACTATCAAGATCAAGAAAGGAGGCAAGAAGATTACCCAGGAGTAAATCTAGTTGAGACTGAAATAGAAGAGCAGGATATTCAAGTTGCATCAGCAAATGTTAGAGAGAATCTCAAGATGAGAAGAACCATGATCGCCCCAAGGAAGGAACAAGTGAAGAATAAAGAAGGTGGTGATGCATGGCTGCGATCAAATATTTTTTGAAGATGTATTTCGAGTGGAAAAGTATGCAAAGTAATTATAGATGGTGGTAGGTGTGAAAATATGATTTCTAGAGAAATTATTGAGAAACTAAATCTACAATATGAAAATCATCCTAATCCTTATCATATTTCATGGTTTAATAAAGTGAATGAAATTACAGTAGATAAAAGGTGCATAATCAAGTTTTCTATAGGAAAGAGTTATAATGATGAAATATGGTGTGATGTTATTCTAATGGATGCATGTCATATGATGTTGGAAAGACTATGGTAATTTGACAATAAAGTAATTCATGATGGAACAAAGAACACATACACTTTTTGGAAAGTTGGTACAAAGGTAGTTTTGTGACCTCTTAAAGAGGAAGAGAAGACAGAAAGCATGCTTTTTACTAAAGAACTTATTCAAAATATGAACATAGTGTTGACGTAATGAATTGCACCCTAGACAGGACGCTGAGCTCCTGCCTTCCACACGCAACAATGGAAACTCCCCTCTTGCCTGTGGGTCTGGCAAAACTGGGGGGAGAGTCTCTAGATAAGAGCTAGCTCCCTTTGATGCATCTGAGTTATTCTAATAAGTTGCTTATATATATATATATAATGGGGGGTTGGAAAGGGAAAAGATTACAGGAAAACAAAACCTAATCTAAGAGGGTGATGCACTGAATAATTTTTGACCTACTCACACTCACACTCTGAACCATAAGAACACATACATACACTTTAACTGGTAAAAGGACTAGGCTGCAGGAAGCTTGACAGGGAAGCTTTAATGAAACACAGAAAAATGACTTACCATAGGCGCTGTAGGAAAAACGCACTGTCTAGTAACCTCCTTCAGCGTCTGCTCTCCAAGTATAGCTCTTCTTGTCCCCTGTAGGAATGGTGCCTTGTAGATACTAGGTGCGTTGGTGTCAACCCTGTGAAAGCATTAGGAAGCAATCACTGAACACAAGACTAACACTAAGACACACTCAGAGAAATATCTAACCAAAATAGAGGTAAAATGCGTATTTTATTGATTTCAGGTGAAAATTCCAAGGCTTTGCCTTACAATGTGAAAGATATATCCCTCAAAAATGAGAAGTTACAATATATATGGAGAAGAGAGAACAAAAAGCGCCTCTTTTGAAAAAGACTTTTGGCGCCCTTTGACAAGTGGCCCACGTGTGCTGAGGGCATTGGGAAGAGGAAGCCGCTGAAATATAAATGCTGTGTCGGCTCTGATTTTGACTTCAGGTGTTTAAAAACATAGGCCACGCCATTTCTCTACAAACAAGACCGCTCCTTGATGGCATTCACGCAGTTTGTTTGCTCATTAATGCAAAATGGAGAAAAATGGATCGCGTTGTTCACTGTTCACGCATCTTGATGACCACTTGGCAGTCACTGTTCCAACTGCTAGAGTAACTCCTTCCCCTTTGCCACCTGGACTGTTTTGTCCATTTCTGCATTTGGCTCTTTTGTCTTTTTTCTGGTTTTGTCTCTTCTGGCTCCTTCGGCCCTCGGGGGCTATTTTCTCGGCCTTGCTGGCTCCTTGGGCTCTTCCATCAGCAGGTCGTTGGGTTCATTCTTAACCTTTGTCTTTTCTCAGCGTCGTCTTTTCCAGGTTTTGTCTCTTTGTCTCTTAGCTCTTTGGGCTCTTTACTAGTTGGCGCTCAAGTATTTAAAAATCAAACAACTATTTCCTTGCTGTAAAATTGACGTTCGCGGGCTCGTCATTGTTTAAAAACCAACGGCTAGTTCACCGTGCTTGATTTTGACGTCTTTAGGGGCGTCACTGTCCTTGGCAATTCCTTTGGCTCTTTTTTCTTCGGTCAGGCTTTTGTCTCGACTATTTTTTCTGCGGACAAAATGTTCGCAAGAATTGTCTCGCTCGCTTCTTCGGAGTTTTTTCTCGGGTTTTTTCCCCGCTGCCTCTCTCGAATTTCTTCGGACTTTTTGTCTGAAGGAATTCCTTAGGACAAAAATTTGAAACAAATCATCTTGTCTTTTGCCTCCATCTTTTCCTTCGACGGGATTTTCTTCCAAAGAATTTCTTCAGACAAAATGTCCGAAGGAATTCCTTCAGACATTTTGTCCGAAGAAATTCTCATCCTTTGCCTTGTAAATTTTTTTGAAGAAAACTTAACTATTCGGCTTTCTCCCTGACCTCTTTGCAAATGTTCCCTGCCCTCCGCAAGGGCACTTGAGTCTGGAACTGCTCTCCGCAAGGGCATTTGAATGGTTCCTTTGGTGCCGAAGTGTCAGGAACTTGTTTTTGGCCTGCAGAGGCTGTAGAAACCCCTGTAGAGTCCGTAGAAATTTCATGCAGAGTTTGTAGAAATTTCTTGCAAAGTCCATAGAAATAGGCCTGCAGAGTCTGTAGAAATAGACCTGCAGAGTCCGTAGAAATTTCCAGACTTGTGCAAAATAAAAAAAAGAACTGGCTCAGAACAACAGGTAAAGAAGGGGACCGATTTTGCCCTGTTGGACAAAAAATGGTCAATAAATTGGTGACTCCCAAGGGAAGCATGCCTGCTATGCTTAGAAACCGGTTGCCTTAAAGTCCATTGGGCATGGAGTTAGAATGTAACTTGAAAAAGTTAGCAACAGCCTTGAGATATCCAAGAATCAATCACAAAGGTTTACCCTAAAAAGAAACGAAAACACACACAAAACTAAGAAAACTACTAACATGTGCAAAAGACACTTAGAAAAAATAGGAAAAAAGCAAAGAAAATATTTATATGATGGGAGAAGGGCTTAGTGGTAATGCTTAAGATGTATCCCAGTAACTGGGATAAACAGTTCTTCACCATCCAACTTGGAGAGTTGGAATGCATTATGCTGCTTGCATTGAGTGATGACGTATGGACCACTCCATAGGGCATCAAACTTCGCGTGCTTTTCAGGCTTAGCTCGGTCCTCATCCCATTTCAAGACGATGTCTCCTTCAGAGAAACCTTTTGATGAAGATTTTTTATCGAAGTGTCTCTTCGTCTGTTGTTGGCGTCTGGTCATAGAAGCCATAACTTGGTCTCTTGTCTCTTGGAGCTCCATCAACTCGCATAGCCTAACCTCCATGCTATTGCCTTCTTCTAATTGTAGCTGGCGAGCGAGATCCAAGGCTGGCAACTAAAGTGAAATGGGAAGCCTAGCTTCCCTTCCATATACGAGCGTGTACGGTGAGTTACCAATTGCCCTCTTTGGGGTGACCCTATCTGCCCACAGGGCTATTTTCAACTTGGCATGCCAAGTCCTTTGATTCTCCTCTATTGTTCGCTTGATGATCTTGATCAAATTCTTATTGGTAGATTCAACCAGCCCATTCCCCTATGGATAGTAATTGGACAAAGTGCTAAGATAGATACCATATCTCAGTGCCCATTCATTTATTTTAGTTCCTTGAAAAGCTAACGCTTTATCTGAGATTATGGTAGCTAGAACCCTGAATCTTGCCCTAGGTCTTCATAAAATTTCAGGACTGCACTTTCGTTGGCTTCCTTCAAAGCGACAGCCTCTACTTATCTTGTGAAATAATCTGTGGCGGTCAGGACCCACTTGTGTCCAGCACTGGAGGGAAGGTTAATAATCCCTATCAAGTCAAGGCCCCATTGCATGCATGGCTTCTCTACCTGAATAGGCTATAAAGGCATGGCAGCCAACCGTTGCTTCCCATCAAAGAGCATGCACTTTTGGCACTTTCGCACCCAAGCATGGGTGTCCCTGAATAAAGTAGGCTAGAAGTAACCAACTCTCATTATTCTTGCAGCTGTAGCCTTATGAGCAAAATGACCACCAGTTGGCCTATCATGGAACTTGGACAGTACCCTATCGGCCTGACTTGGGTCTATGCACCTTAAAAGGACTCTTGAGACATCCCTTCTAAACAACACTCCATAAATTAAGACATAAGAGAGACACTGGAGTCTGAAATATCTCTTGTTGGTCTTATAAAGGCCCTGTGGGCACTCACCAGTGAGAAGGAAATGCCTCAAATCTAATGTCCAATCCTTCATGACAACTAGTTCTTCTGTTGTAGCTGGATCATGAATTAGTAGACTATCCTCCTTTTGCTGTTTAAAGTCTGCAGCAAGGTGTTCACACAAGCCTCTCCCTCTTACCAGCTTGGTGATGTTGATATCCACGTCATATTCCATCACCTTAGTGATCCACCCCGCTCTCTTTTCATTCAAGTCTCGGTTGATCAAGAAATCCTTGATGTCGGGATGTGGAACCATGAGGTAAATTCTGCTATTGAATAGCATATGCCTGAATTTCTTCAGACTCTGTATGACCACAAGGACTTACTTCTCCACATATGTGTATCTGACCTCAAAACCCTCTAGGCCTTGGCTAAAAAATGTAAGGGGTTGCTCAAGGTTATCACCATTTGCTTGGGTAAGCATGGCGGAGATTACCTCTTCATTGCCAAAGGTGTAAAGGTTGAAATCTTTGGTGAAGTTAGGGCTGATCAAAGTAGGAGTCCGGGCTATGGCCTGCTTGATCTCTTCAAAACTGTCCTTTCTTTGTGCTGTCCACGTGAACTCCTCACCTTTCCTCAGCATAGAGGTCAACAGCTTGACTACCTCCGCAAAATTCGAGATAAATCTCTAGATGAAATTTATTTTGCCGAAGAAGCTTTGCAAGCCTTTCTTGTGCTTAGGCAAGGACAGCTCCAGGATGGAGCGAACTCTCTCTGGATCAATAGTTAAGCTTTCCTTGGAAACAATGTGGCCAAGGAGTTTCCCCTCGTGGACATTGAACACACATTTCCTCGGGTTGAGAGAGATACCAAACTCTCTACACCTCTCAAAGATTTATTTGAGGTATTTCATGTGTTGGCTCGCCTCCTTGGAAAAACTGTCACATCATCAAGATACACCATCACAATGTTATTTATCAGGCCTCGAAAGACCATGTCCATGGCTCGTTGGAAGGTGGTACCAGCATTAGACAGTCTGAATGGCATTTTCCTGTAAGCAAATGTCTCCCATTTGGTAGTGAAGGCTGTCTTGTGTTGATCACAATCTTGCACCAAAATCTGATTATATCCTGAATACCCATCCAGGAGGGAGAAACACTCGCTACCTGTCACCATTTAAAAAATCTGCTCCATGCTTGGGAGAGGATAATGGTCTTTCAAAGAGATTGTTAAGGTCTCTTAAATCAATGCATAGTCTGATCTCCCCATTCTTTTTCCAGACAGGAACAAGATTGGCCAGCCAAGAAGAGTGTTGGATTGGAAATATTATCCTAGACTCAATCAACTTGGTGAGTTCCTTTCGCATGAGAGGCTCAATCATTGGGTTGACAGGGCTTTGTTTCTACTTGATTGGCCTAACACCTTCTTCCATCTCAATGGTATGTTGGGCCAGACTTGGGTCAAAACCCTTCAAATCACTATATTCCCAAGCGAAGACATCAACGAACTCTTGGCACAACAAGATGAAGGCCTGCCTTTCACGGTCTGTGCACACTTTTCCAAGTGTAAGCAGCTTATCTTTGAATATTTCAACCTTCTCATGGTGCTCCTCCTTCATTGCGATGCATGCCTTGTCGCTTTTCAACTGGTCATCTCCATTGAAGATACTTTCTAGAGTGACCAAATTTTTGGGGAGTTTATTGTTCTTCAGCTGAAAAATTTCGCTGTTATATTGCTGTTGTAGCTTACTTTGATTTTTTGTAGCAAACTCAGCGTCTTCTTGCAAGGAGAGTGCTATTTGCTGGTCGTTGTCAAAGACCTGTCAATTGGTGATGTTGTCAGGTACAGAGGGCCAAATTACTACCTTCAAGTGGCGTGAGCTGTGGTCTCGACCTATTTTCCTAGGGATATCAAATTGAGCGCCAACTGCTGCCAGCCTATCTGCTTGCTTGTTCTGTACTCTAGGAATGGAGGTAATATTGAAAGCAAAAAAAATTTCCACTAAGTCCCATACCCTATGTTTGTAGGACTTCAGTAAATAATTCTTTGTCAAATTTTGGCCTCTTACCTGATTGACAATCAACTCACTGTCTCCAAAAACTTGTAGCTCTTTGATTCCTCTTTTTCTTGCCCACTCCAAACCATGGATGAGGGATTTATACTCCGCAACATTGCTTGTGCAAGAAAATTGAAACCGAAAAGCCCAAAAGTATTTTTCTTTTGAAGGAGAAACTAGCACTGCTCCACCACCAGCTCCCAACTTACTTTTTGAACCATCAAAGAATAGCTGCCATAGACTTGAGCTTTCTTGGCTCGCTTTCTTCAGATTTGGTACAAAAGTACCCTCTTCATGCATGCAATAAATTTCAAGGCCTGCCTCTATGAATTTGTAAGGATCATGCTCGAAGTTGTCACTTCCCCATTCATCTAAGAGCAGGTCTGCAACTCCTTCAAGGGCAAATGATGGAGATTGATCTACTTGAAACTCTTCTTGGTCAATAATGGCGTAGCTGACATTTGCCACCTTGAGCGAGTATGGTTCTAGATGATCTTTGTGGAGTGGCTTAGATTTAATCTTAACTTTAGTCCCATACTTGGTTCTAAAAACCAGATAAGACCAGTTCGTTGCTAGGTAGCCGCCTATCTTGGGTGTAAAATCTCTGGATAAGTAGATAACAAAGTAATGAGGGACATCCGCCACTACCACATCATGAGGAACTGAGAAGGTTAGGCAAGCGTGTAGCGTCAAGCTCAAACCTTTCACCACTCCAACTGTATTTGCTGGTGTTCTATCCAGCTGCAGGACTCCCTTAGTCATTTCTTCGTATTTCAACCCCAGCTTGTCGGCTATGCATTTGGGCATTACCGAGGTGCTTGCTCTACTGTCAATGATGGAATTGTGCACCAAGAAATCTCTTATGACCAAGGACAAATAAAAAGGGGGAAACTTTTCTTCTTTCCTGACCTAGCCTAAGGTGGAAGGCTGTCCATTCATCATCAAAACATTATCGACTTTTGTTGGGACAGCTTTTTCATTCAACTCATGCAATTCCTTTTACAAAATGTCTTTTTGCCCTGGTATTGACAATGAATCCCACAAGGAGATGTTCATGTGCAGCTTCTTCATTTGGTCTAACACATTGAATCGAGGGTTGCCTTCAAATTTTTTTGGGATTATTTACAGCCTGAGGTGCAGATCGAAGAGTTGAAGGTACAACCGGTGCTCTGAAGTTTGGAACCCTTTAGTTTACATGTGATGAAGAAAGTATTGCTGACGTTTGGGGAGTAGCCTGAGTTTCTTCCATTGCTCTCCTTTTGGATCTTGTGTTGGCTGCGACATAGTCGCCCTGATTGTCTGCAGTACCCACGTAATTGACTGCATATAACTCACCTTCTAGGTGATTAATGAGAGTAGAATTAGGCTGAGTCTTACTGATGCTCATGCTGGGTTGCATTGAAGCCTCAAAACCTTGGAATTGGGCGGCTGCCTGATTGTCTTGTACATTTTTGTAGTGACCCATCATTTCATTTGTATAAACAGCCTACTCCTGACCATATCTCATGGTTTAGCAACTTGGTTGTTCTTGCACCAGATTGTTTTGAATGGGCACCATAGCCTTGGATGATGAAGGGGCGCCTGGATTGTAGCCTTGAAAAGGTCTGGCCTGTGTAAATTGACCCTGCCCTTGATTGTAATTTTGGAAAGGGGGTCTATTTGCTTGATCATACTGCTGATATCCTTGGTTCGGTTGATTGTTTTGAGCTTGCTGCCTTTTAATAGCCACTAGTTCATTTGTTACATTTTATAACAGACTTTTGACTTCATGAAGGTCATTGGATGAGGTAGCAGCTAGCTTTTCTATGCTGGGAAGAAGAGCTAAGGTGGGAGCAGTGGTCTGGATTGGTGGCAGTATTTCAGGGAAAAGCGGCATATGAGGTCTAGGAGCTATTTTTCCAGCCTGTACTAGACAATTCTCAGTCGCTATAGCTATGTCATAGGCGACAGGGAGCACATGTCCTCCCATAGACTATATCATAACAACGATATTGCTGTTCAACGCTCTTAAGTAATAAAGGAAAGCATCACTAGGAGTCAGCTTTACCAGAATGGGGATTTTATCTCATGTCTTCTGAAATCGAGTGTTGAAATCCTGCATGTATTCATGTGAAGCTCTTTTCATTGTCGTCAGTTGCTCGACAAGTGAGAGGTGGTTGCTCTTCTCCCCAAATTGGTTCATCAAGAGAGTGCCCAATTTATTCCAGGAATCAACTGAATTCATGGGTAAAGTCCCATACCAATCTAGAGCTTTGCCTTTGAGAGACAATGCCAACAATCTGATTGCAATATTCTCCTCAATGACATTGTGAATATTGCAGAGGTTAGCAATATTTTTGATGTGTTCAATAACTGTAATGGGCCCCTCTCCATCAAAGGGAGGCACACTTTTGAGGACTGCTCTTGAAATTGGGTCATAACACTAGAGATTCAAAGGACTCTGACCATGAAAAGTCACAAAGGGTAATGCCATAGCTATGACAGGATGTAACCGCAACCTTCTTGCATAAGTGTTCTTTATAGCATGTTTGGGAAAGTGGTTTGCTGAACAACGATGGGTCCTCTCAAACCTCAGTCGCTTTGCTGAGTTCAAAGGCAATTCAATGAATTCGAAAGGAACACTCTTAGCAGCAGACTGCGTGGTGATTTTAGGCATAGGAGGTCAGACTGGTCTTTGATAAAAAAATAAAGCTCTTACCAGTGGAGTTGCCAAATGCTAAAAATGGTTGGTTTTGCTATAACAAGACCAGTATCATTCCTGAAACTTTACTAAGTGTAAAAATTGGGTCCCACCGGGCATGCCAAAAACTGTTGACACAGTGGATTGCACCCTGGACAGGAAGCTGAGCTCTTGCCTTCCACATGCAACAATGAAAACTCCCCTCTTGCCTGTGGGTCTGGCAAAACTGGGGGGAGAGTCTTTAGATAAGGGCTAGCTCTCTTTGATGCATCTAAGTTAATCTAATAAGTTGTTTATATATATATATATATATATATATATATATATATAATGGGAGGGTTGAAAAGGGAGAAAGATTACAGGAAAATAGAACCTAATGTAAGAGGGTGATGCACCAAATAATTTTTGACCTACTCACACTCACACTCAGAATCATTATATATATAATGGGAGGGTTGAAAAGAGAGAAAGATTACAGGAAAACAGAACCTAATGTAAGAGGGTGATACACCAAATAATTTTTGACTTATTCACGCTCACACTCTGAATCATAAGAACACATACATACACTTTAACTAGTAAAAAGACCAGGCTGCAGGAAGCTTGACAGGGAGGCTTTAATGGAACACACAGAAAAAAGACTTACCATAGGTGCTATAGAAAAAACACACTGTCTAGTAACCTCCTTCTGCCTCTGCACTCTAAGTACAGTTCTTCTTGTCACCTGTAGGAATGGCACCTTGTAGTTACCAGGGGCATTGGTGTCAACCCTATGAAAGCATTAGGAAGCAATGACTGAACACAAGACTAAAACTCAGACACACTCAGGAAAATATCTAACCAGAATAGAGGTAAAATGCATATTTTATTGATTCCAGGTGAAAATTGCCAGCGCTTCGCCTTACAATGTGAAAGATAGATCCCTCAAAAATGAGAAGTTACAATATATATGGAGAATAGAGAATAAAAAACACCTCTTTTGAAAAAGACTTTTGGCGTCGTTTGACAAGTGGCCCACGTGTGCTGAGGGCGTTGGGAAGAGGAAGCCGCTGAAATATAAACGCTGTGTCGGCTCTGATTCTGACTTTAAGCGTTTAAAAACATAGGCCACACCGTTTCTCTACAAACAAGATTGCTCCTTGATGGCATTCACGCGGTTTGTCTGCTCATTAATGCAAAATAGAGAAAAATGGATCGCACCGTTCACTGTTCATGCCTCTTGATGACCACTTGGCAGTCATTGTTCCAACCACTAAAGTAACTCCTTCCCCTTTGCCACCTGGACTATTTTGTCTGTTTTTGCATTTGGCTCTTTTGTCTCTTTTCTGGTTTTGTCTCTTCTGGCTCCTTTGGCCCTCGGGGGCTATCTTCTCAGCCTTGCTGGCTCCTTGGGCTCTTCCATCAGCAGGTCACTGGGTTCATTCTTAACCTTTGTCTTTTCTCAGCGTCCTCTTTTCCAGGTTTTGTCTCTTTGTCTCTTAGCTCTTTGGGTTCTTTACTAGTTGGCGCTCAAGTATTTAAAAATCAAACGACTATTTCCCTGCTGTAAAATTGATGTTTGCGGGCCCGTCACTACTTGAAAACCAATGACTAGTTCATCGTGCTTAATTTTGACGTCTTCGGGGATGTCACCGTCCTTGGCAATTCTTTCGACTCTTTTCTCTTCAGTTGGGCTTTTGTCTCGGCCAATTTTCCCGCGGACAAAATGTTTGCAAGAATTGTCTCGCTCGCTTCTTCGAAGTTTTTTCTCGGGCTTTTTTCCCGCGGCCTCCCCTGAATTTCTTCGCACTTTTTGTCCGAAGGAATTCCTTCGGACAAAAATCTGAAAGAAATCATCTTATGTCTTTTGCCTTGGTCTTTTCCTTCGGTGGGATTTTCTTCCAAAGAATTTCTTCAGACAAAATGTCTGAAGGAATTCATTCAGACATTTTGTCCGAAGAAATTCTCATCCTTTGCCTTGTAAATTTTTTTGAAGAAAACTTAACTATTCGGCTTTCTCCCTGACCTCTTTGCAAATGTTCCCTGCCCTCTGCAAGGGCACTTGAGTCCGGGACTACCCTCCGCAAGGGCAATTGAATGGTTCATTTTGCGCTTAAGTGTCGAAAACTTGTTTATAGCCTGCATAGTCCGTAGAAACACCTATAGAGTCCGTAGAAATAGGCCTGCAGAGTCCGTATAAATTTTCAAACTTGTGCAGAATCAAAGAAAAGAACTGGCTCAGAACAACAGGGAAAGAAGGGGACCAATTTTGGCCTATTGGACCAAAAATGGTCAACAGGTAGAAGGTTATTGTTATGCAATAGTAGCAAATAATGAAGAAACAAAATGGTGCCAATACCAACAAAAGTAGCAAAAGTGTTGAAAAAATATGCAGATATTATCCCTGATGAGTTACTAGATGGTTTACTATCGAAGAGAGATATACATCACATTGATTTGATTCCAGAATCAATCTACCCAATCAAGCAGCTTATAGGATGAGTCCAACAGAGCATGCAAAATTAAATAAACAAGTTATTGAATTACTAAAGAAGAAGGTGATATGGGAGAGTATGAGTCCATGTTCAACACTAGCATTGCTAACTCCAAAGAAAGATGGAGGATGGAGAATGTGTGTGGATAGTAGAGCAATTAATAAAATTACAATAAAGCCTATGTTTGTTATACCTCGTTTAGATGATATGATGGATGTGCTTGCAGGAGTAAAACATTTTACCAAGATTGATCTAAGGAGTGGTTATTATCAGATTCGAATTCATGAAGGAGATGAGTGGAAAACTACATTCAAGATTATGGATGACCTATATGAGTGGATGGTGATACCACTCGGATTATCTAATGCACCTAGCACATTTATGAGGGTGATGAATATAGTGCTATGAGAATATATTGGTAAGTTTGTGGGTATTTACTTTGATGATATTTTGGTATTCAATAAGATTGAAGAAGAACATTTACAACATTTGAGAATAGTAATGGATTTGTTAAGAAAGAAAAAGTTGTATGCAAATTTGAAGAAGTGCAAGTTTATGTAGAATAGTTTGGTATTTTTGGGATTTGTAGTTTCAACAGATGCTGTTAAAATAGATGAAGAAAAGATAAAAGCAATTGTTGAGTGGCCTATTCCAAAAAACATTATAGAGGCAAAAAGTTTCCATGGTTTAAAAAAAATTTATAGAAAAATTATTAAAAAATTTAGTAGTATTGTGTCACCAATAACAGATTGCATGAGAAGGAATGATTTTACATGGACTAGAGCAACGACAGAAAACTTTGAATTTTTGAAGAAGAAAATTACAGAAAGACCAATTTTAACATTACTAGATTTTAACAAAGTGTTTGATGTTGATTGTGATGCTTCATTTATGGGAATTGGTGCTACGCCGAGTCAAGAAGGAAAGCCAATAACATTTCAGTGAGGAATTGAATGAGACAAGAACAAAGTATTCTACTTATGATGTTGATCTTTACGCAATTGTACAAGCATTAAGACATTGGAGGCATTATCTGGTGCCTAAGGAGTTTATACTATTTATAGATCAAGAGGATTTGAATTATGTGAATACACAAAAAATGCTGAATAGTAGGCATGCAAAGTAGCTTTCTTTCTTGTAGGGGTATACTTTTGTGTTGAAGCATAAATCAAGAAAATAGAATCAGGTCGCTGATGCATTGAGCAGGAAGGTAGCATTATTAACTACTATGGTGAGTGAAGTAGTTGGATTTGAAGTTATTAAAGAATTTTATGATACTGATCCATATTTTAGCAAGGTAGTTGAGCAGTGCAGGAATCTATTAACAAGTGGGACAGATGCTATTCATGATGAGTATCTTATACAAGAAGGTTATCTCATCAAAGAAAAATAATTGTGCATTCCAGTTGGGTCTCTACGAGATAATATAATAAGATAATTACATAGTGGTTATTTGGTTAGACATTTTGGTAAAACGAAGACAATAACTTTGGTGGAGAAAAAGTATTTTTGGCCAAAAATGAAGAGAGATGTGACAAGGTATGTTTCAAGGTGTAGAATATGTCAGGTGGGTAAAAGACTGCATAAAATAATGGATTATATATGCCATTACCGGTTCCAAGAGGACCATGGATAGATTAGAGTATGGACTTTGTGTTGGGATTGCCAAACACATAGAGAGGTAATGATTCAATTTTTGTTATTGTGAATAAATTTTTTAAAATGGTTCATTTCATTGCATATAAGAAAACCAATGATGCCACTAGAGTTACAAAAAGATTGCATGGTGTTCCAAAATCTATTACTTTAGATAGGGACACAAAATTTTGAAGTCATTTTTGAAAGATTTTGTGGAAAAACATGGGTATTAAACTACAATTCAGTAGTGCATATCACTAACAAATAGATGGACAGACAAAAGTTGTGAGTAGGAGCTTGGGAAATTTGTTAAAATGCATAGTGGGAGAAGCCCAAATAATGGGATTTAGCTTTACCACAAGCTGAGTTTGCATATAAAAGTTCAATGAATAGATTAACAGAAAAGTCATCATTTCAAATTGTTTATGAGAGAAGTCTTATGGGTATTTTAGATTTGGTACAATTGCCAATTATAGATCGAATTAGTGATGATACAGAAGCATTTGCAGAGCATATGCAATAGTTACAAGGAGTAAGAAGAAAATTGCAAGAAAGTAATGAGAAATATAAAGAAACAACAGATGTCAAAAGAAGATTCAAGGTATTTGAAAAATGAGAGTTGGTAATGGTTTACTTAAGGAAAGAAAGATTTCCAAAAGGCATGTACAACAAGTTGAAGTACAAGAAAATTAGACTATGCAAAATTGTGAAGAAAACCAATGACAATGCTTATAAGGTGAGTTTACCACAAAATTTTGATATGTCTCTGGTATTTAATGTTTCAGATTTATATGAATTTCATGGAGAAGATGGTGAAGATGACGAAGATGATGAAGTAAATTGGGAGCAACAGGTTCCAAACATGAAGAAAGAAAAAATAGTGCAAGTTTTGGATATGAAGATAGTGAGCACAAGGCAATGGAATCATAACAAGTATTTGGAGTGGTTGGAAGGATTGTAGCAAGAAGACAACACTTGGAATAAAAAATGAGAGCTAAAGAAGATTAATAAAGATAAATGGCAGCAGTATAATCATGCCAACTCACAAGAGATGAGTTGTTTTCAACCAGAGGAGAATGATGTAGAAAAAATAGGCCAACCTTTCGAAAGCCATAAATTTTGACCCATAACTCTATTTTAGCTCTTACACTTGCCAAAACCACCATATCAAAAATTTTGATTCTTCCTTAAGGTGCTCTATCCCCTTAGATTTGATTTTGATATTTTTTGGAGGCTAAATGTGATCATGTAAAGGTCTGAAATTAACGTTTAACGATTTTTTTGAGAATTTTCTATTTTTAGAAATTATATATTTTAAAAACCGGACGTCAACTTCAATTGAATTTCATCCCATAGACTAAATTTAGCATTTAAGATATTTAGAGAAATTTTTAGAGCCCTGTGCACTTACGTGCAAAACTATAAATAACGACTGCTAAAAATAGACATTTTTTTATATTTTAGTTTTTTCAAATTTTGTATGTAAACTCTAATTTCCAAGTTTATGATTATTTAAGCATGATTTGGATTTGTAATTAGGTCAAGTCATTCAATATGAATCAATATAAGTTATTGTTCAGAATCTTGGCTTATTGGTACATTTATTTATCTTGTTAGTTTTTTGTTTCATTATTGAATTTTTTGTGATGAATCTAGTGACGACAACGATGTTGATGAGCCAAGTGTTCTTGATGATATAGAGTTTTTTGATGTAGCTAGTAGCCTATAAATCCATATAGTGTATTGGTTTTTTATGATGTAGAATTTTTTTGACATGTATAATTTTGAATTTGTATGAAACTAAGAACTTAGTATTACATGTTTTAGATTTTGAGACATTTAGTTTTTCAACAAGTATATTTCATATTCTTTTTTTTATCGATATCAATGTTTACGGGGCCCCTTCCCAGTTACATAAAAACTCAAAAATCAAAATGGCTTGACTTGGCAGCATAACCGATAAGGCATCAGACCAACATACTCTAAACAAAACTAGTAAATTGAAAGTATTAAAATACTTCCATTTACATCTATTTTTTTTAAAAATCAAAACATAAGACTAAAAATAGCTACATCTCACCCTTATTTACTCTGCTATGAGAATGAAGTATCTTGGTAGGGGAACTTGGGATGATGCATCTTTTTCTCTTACTTCTTACAACTTTCCATTCTTCTTCATTACCCAAAATACTTGAATTCGAATTTGAAAATATAAAACTTTCCATTGATGAACCTCTACAAACCTTGTTCTTGCTAACTACATCCACAAACCTGCTGTCAACTAACTCAACCACCTTAGAAACCTGAGAGGTAGCCATCATATAGACGATATCTACTTTTGCATCTTCCTTATTGAGGATATCTGGAATAGTTCCTGAAGGCAAAACAGAATCGTAAACTAGAGAAAATGTAATAATCTCTTCACTTGCCTCCTTTCACCACAAAGACTCCACTTTGCACTTGGAGTTTTGACAAGAAGCATAATGATGACCAATTTTATAACATTTTCAGCATCTAAAGAGAAGCCCTTCATAATCAATGATTTGTGACTAACATCTTCCTTTAACTTTCAACTCAATCATTTCCTAAAGATCCCAATAAATATCCATATAAATAAGAACCCTGGCAAAAGTAATTCATGAAAAATTTAAAGAAGAATCATCAATTTCTAGCAGATCACCCAAATATCCCCCAATAGCTGACAACCTAGACTTTGACAAAACGTAAAGAGGAAGATATGACAATTGCACCCAGATGGGTTTGAGAGAGATTTTTAGTCAGATGATTGAAATCTAGAAACCAGGGCTTAAGAAAAAGAAGGTGGTGATCACAACTCCAAGTTTTAGATTGTAGAATTTTATTTCGATCAACAAGGTTATTAACAAACACAATAAAAAACCTTTTATGTAGGGATAAATTTAAAAACAACCTTCTAAAACAAGCCACTAGGAATCTGACAGCCATTGATACAGAGCAAGAAGGGAAGGCCAAAACCTATCAAAACAACATATTAATCCCCATTTTGCATACCATTCCTCACTTTGTAGCACCTCTAGAGATTTCTTCTCAAAATTCACAGCTGGAAAATATTTAGCCACTCTCAAAACACTAAACTGATCAAATTAGGAAGCCACATTACCAAAAGAGGTCCTAGTTGCACCAAAACCCTACTTAACAGGGGTGGATCGCTACCTTGCCACCCCCACACTCACCTTCCCCATCTCCAAGCTTCTTAACACCTCTAATTGGCCTAAAAAATTCTTTGAAAACCTCCCATCCAAAATAGAGGGTGACAACTAACATTCACCGTGCTCAATCTCATTTGCCAGAAGCCACTGTTTCACTTGTGAAGGATCTTTGACCAACCCTATAGATTTAGGGCATTTGTCTGCCTTCACTTTCCTAAGACGTAATCCATTAATACCAGGGCTATGGCACATAAGTGAGTCCCAATTGGCGGCCATGTGCATCCAAACCCCCCAAAAACATCGGGATTTGAACAAATCCTCTTCATTCGAAGGGGGTTCGTTCCAACCCCCAAGTGTACTTTTTGAAGGGGGTTCAAATGAAGGGGGTTCAAACGAACCCCGTTTGAACAAAGGGGGTCAAAGGGTTCGAAGGGGGTTCGTTCCAACCCCCACGTGTACTTTTTGAAGGGGGTTCAAATGAAGGGGGTTCGAACGAACCCCTTTCGAACAAATGGGGTCAAAGGTTTACTTTAGCATTTGATTAATTTTTTATTAATTTGAATGATATTTGGGGGAGCTTTGTTCAAACCCCATGTGGCATGAAATCCTCACCCATTGAAGTGGAAAGCTACTATTAGCCTAAAATTGCCACTTCGAATGCCACGTATTAGGATGAAAAAATAAAATAAAAATATTTGGCTCTATATATAAATAGCTATTTTTACGATCTTTTTAATAATATGATTTTTTTTCAATTTTAATAATATTTAATATTTATTGTGATTTATTTATTAAAGTATACTTATTTATAAAATAAAGTACCATACATTTGAGGCACTGGGAAAAATAGGACACTATGGCTATTTTTTTTTGAAAAATATCAATGCACTCGACTTTAATGTCCTTGTTCTAATGGTGAAAAAATTAGTCTATTTTGACATATATATAAAAAAATATTGCGAGGAGAAGACATAAGCATGGATATTCTTTGCCTTGATCATTAAAAATTTAATAAAAAAATATTTTATAATAAAAAAATTATAAAATAATAATCTTGCACTATGTCTATGTTTCTAAGACTTCTTTGCAAAAAATCTTGAGAAAATATTATGTTTTGAGAAAATTATGAGTAGGAGAAATCAAGTACTCAATAAAACTTTTTGTACATGAAACATACACACTATGTATTTAGGTATTAAAAAATATATTTTTTATTTTTTTATTTTTTCAAAAAAATAATAAATATAATCTACACTTTAAATGAGACATTTCATTAGTTTACACTGTTTTCATATTTTATATAGTTAAGTCACTATTGTCTATACAAATTGAGAAATGTTCACAAATTTTCATTTTTTGCTATCCCCTTAGTACCAAAAAGTGGGACACAGTATTATGCTTCAACCCACCATTAAGTCCCAAATTACGTTGACCCTAAAGGAATTTCAAGCTTGGATCAACCTGTAAACCTGACTCACAGACTGGTGGCAGAGCCTCACTAGAAATTGTAGGTGTCACCGTCATCACGTAGGCTTTTTACTATTCTCTTTCATATTCTTATTTGGGCTTATTTTTATATGTTTTATGTTTTGAATTTTATTTTGATTTTTTTTAAATTTTCTATCCAAGCTCGATCTTGAACCCATTTTTACCCTCAATGAATTCGAAGTTGAACTCAAACCTTGTGACTTAACTCCAAAGAGAGGTGAAAATCCTAAAGGAGGAGGTAACACATTACCACTTCATCATGTTACACAAAGGGCAACCAATAAGGTATGGAAGGAATAAATCTTCCATAATTTGCTTCAAATGTAAGAAGAATGGTCATATATCACAGAATTATTGGTATACATATCCATGCTATTTTTTAGGAATGAATAACCATTGTGTGGCCATGTGTTGGAAGAGAAAAACCATCCAAAATAATTATGTTTCCTTCAAGAGGAAGGATGCAAGTTTTAAATACCACTCTCCATATCGAAATGTGGAGAAAGGTAGGAAGGGCATGTTGTCAAGGAGAATAGGAAAGAATAATTTCACTCATTGCGACATGAGTGGGAATTGGCATGCAAAATTTTGGGAGCTTCATCCACAACTTCACCCAAAGAAGTTCAATAACATTCCATGAAGGAAAAGGCATCTATAAGCAAGAGGTTGGTTATTCATGCACGTATAAAGAAAGAGGTAGTAAATGAAGAAGATTTTCAGTCGCCTCTAATAGAAGATGTTTCAAATAAAGAAGCCCACCTATATAAGGAAGAATCCATGTAGAGCATTGAGGAGCACCCATCACTATTTCCAAAAGGTAGACATGGTATGAGATTAGTGCTTAGATGAATAGTTTCAAAACACATATTTTGATTCGCATCTAATTGAAAAATTATCCAATATGGAATCCATCAAGAGGGAGTAAACCATAGATAATTCCTCATCACCATTGCATGTAGGCAATGTTAAGCTTTTATTATTTGTTATATGGATATCATAGCTAAGATCATGTTTGACATGTATATGTAAGCACCTTATAATTACTTGTTATGTTTCATTGTTGAAAGAATCAAGCTAACCTCTTTTCTATGAGAAAGTATCGAGGAATGTCACTCATTAAGAGTGGATATGGAGAATCCATATAATAATTTTTTAGAAGCATTTGTATGAGTACCCCATGATATCAAATAGGTTGTACAATTTTTTATGTTTTTATGTTCATGTTGACTGGCAAGTTGACATGTTTTCCTTCCCAAGTTCTTGTATCATATGACAAGATGGGTATACAAGACACTCTATATTGAGAGAAAACTCCAAGCATATATTGAAGGCCAAGGTATCATAAAGGTAACAACATGTTGGTTTTATGTTCTTCTCAATGCAAATTTAGAATTACATCATGTGAAGCATGTCCATTTGTTTATCAATGTTATAGCATGCATTTGAGAATTCACAAGATTTTAGCATGGAGGTATAGGTTGGTTTTCATAAATCAGAATTATGATAACATGCATATGTTGGTTGTGGTATGCAAATAACAACCATAGCAAGTTTATATCATGCTTTTGAATTGTTGTATGCAAATGGAAAAAGGTTGCAACAAGTTATCCAAGCATGTTTTGGTAACAGTTGGTATAATATGTTTTGGACATATTTTAGCATGATCATGAGCCCAAGGGTTCCTCATGAAGGGAGAATAAGTGGCTTGAGATTAGGTCATTGGTACATGGTGAGAAGTGTGTCCATGGTGAGCAATACCCCACAAGAAGGTGAGAAGTGTGTCCATGGTGAGTAACATTCCACAAGAAGATTATTAGTTGTGATGTATGTATGTTGTGGCATCCATTTTATTTCATTGATTTCATTTCAATGTATATTGCATTTGTAAATTGATGCAAAATTTTAGTTGCAAGATATGGGCAACATCATAAATGTAATTGTATGCTTCCATTCTATGTATGTTACATTTTTAAGTTGTAAGCCCCAATATTTTTGTAATTTATAAGCGTATTGAATTGTTTTAACATCACATATATAATGCAATATGTTTTATTCACTTGTTGAAATCATTATGAACAACAATAAGGAAGTTGTATGATCATCTCCTCATGGAGAGTTTCACCCTATTGTACAAGCATGTGTAGTGCAATGGAGGGGCTAAGAGGAATAGCCACAAAGAAGAATGAGAAACCAAAGATTGGAAGGAGCTCAATTATGGAGATTGGAAAGAGTAATGGACTCTTTCATCAACCTGGGTTTGTAAGTTTCATAGTTGGGCAATCACTCTCCAAGAGAGAGAGAACAAGGTATAGTCCAAGAAGATGATATTAGTGGTGTCCCATATGAGCATATAGAAGGTAAATATTCATCTTCATTTTATATAAATTTTGTGGGACCAAAAGCCTTCAAATTTGGGGTATATGATAAAATTTTTGTATCATGTAGATCATGCAATTCAGTTGGTAAGATAGTTGACTGTCAAATAGGGGTATTCGCGACATGCTAAGTTCGGGAAAAGTTCTAGTTTATGTTGTATGAGTAAAAATAAAATGGTTGATATAAAAATTACCTTTTGATTACAGGTTTGGATTCCTCTCAAACATTATGCAAGTTTAAAAAAAGGCATGTGATTTCAAGTTCGTATGCAAAAGTTATGGCCTTCAAAAGTTAGATAATTTTTATGGTTGTGAAACCACTGGTGTATGCAGAGTGGTAGTTTTGCAACCACCTTGGTAGTTTTACAAATTGCCGTGACAATTTTAAAACTATTAGTGGAAGTTTCATAACTTTTTAGATGGTTTTGGCCTGCATATAGTGGCATTTTTGGAAGCATGGGAAGTTGAAAGGACATGTAGGCATTTTGGCTTCAAATTTTGACTCTTTGGCTTATTGCTTGAGCCTAAGGGATGTTCTTATGCATATATATGAACATTTAGAGTTTATATAAGGTAAAAAAGAGAGAATACAACAAAACATTCAAGCCAAGGATTCAAGTGGATGCATTTGAGGAGTTCAATAAGTTGATCCTTCATTAACTCATTATTTTCATGTATGTGAATGAGTTGAAGATTACAGAGTTGAGATAGTCAAGTTTGATAATTTTTCTCACTTGAGAGGCAAGTATTTCACCAAACATTGAAAAGATCATTACAAGTATATAAGCTCATGAGGTTGGTGTCCTTGTGAGCCCAAGAAGGCAAGAACTTGTGAACTGCTAAACATTATGGAGATGATGAAGCATGGCTTCACTCTTATTGGAGTTTTCTCACATTGAGTTTATCTAGGGTATGTCTTGTGATATATCTCTTTCTTGATGTGCTTATTTTATTTATTTACATGTTTCCATTCCTTACAATGAGGTTAATATAACAAACACATAAGAAATCTCAAGAATAATCTATCATAAACATAGTACTTGTTCATAACAGTTAAAAACTTCACATTGGTATTGCACTTCTAGGAAAGCATTTCAAATGCAATCATGTATGGAATAGTAGCATGTTTAAAGTGTGAAGAAATGTACGTAATGGATTTAACATGTGGATATTGCATGTGAATGATTGCATATTCTCTTATATATTATAATTATCAGCCATAATAGTTGAGATACATCAAAAACCAACATTTTGGGTGTTGGTCTATGGCATAGAACTTGAGGGCAGCCTCTAGTATTGAAAGGTTCTATATTGGAAAACTTTAGATTTGAATATCTACCTAGTTTATGGATTACATTTCTAAAGCATTCAAAGCAATCTAAAGGATTATATAAACTTATAAAAACATACCCATGCATAACTTATTAAGTCACACTCATATATGTCATGTTTAAGATAGGTTTATTTCCTTACACACTTTTATAGATAAGTTTAACTTAAAATCCTAAGTTTTCTAAATTAAAAAAGTGTTTGAAGTCAAGTTTCATCCAAAACAAAGGTTAAGCACTTTCTTCTTGAAGAAGAAGGGGTGTTCTGACTATTTAAGGAAAGAAAATTTTATAAAGATCTACAATCTATAACATTTAATAAAGATAATAACTAGATTACAAAGTATAATAAAACGTTTATTTAACCTAGATATTCTCAACATTAAAAGGCAACTCAACATTAAAAGGTAACGTAGACCAGTAAATATTCATGGATCTAGTGATGTGCTTAATACATCATATTGTTTATTATTTTTTATTGGTTAAACTTGTTTATTGCACATTAATTTCACCAATTGTTAAACCAACATACATGTGCATAAAAGTAAAATAAAACATAAAATGGTACAATATTATAGCATATAATTAGCATAATTATTCCTCCACAAAATAATAATAGTCACAATTGATCAAAAAACCCATAAGAAATCCATCAAAAGGCACAACTAACATAATCAATCACATGACTAATACATTACAATGCCAAACATTCATACACATGATGAAATCATGTTAAAATAATCCTAATCCCACATTATCTCATACATCTAATAAATGAGTTACATTATAAATCTAACATCAATGCCATTATAATACAAGCTACTCACTCAAATACATTATACCATAAAAATGTAAAAAATATCATAATCTATGAAGGAATGTTGTCATAAAAATATATTATATAATCTTTAATAAAGTGCATGATATCATTATAATAAGGAAATAAACACTATATTTGTGCAATATGAATATTCCTTAATTTTTTCATTATGTTGAAGAAGGTGGATTTATTCATGTATGGGATATCAACAATAATTTTATATCCCACCCCAAAAAAATGACGTTGTCATCATTATAATATAAATAGAAACGCAAGTTTAATATATATTTCAAACAAAAATAAAATAGATAAATTGAATACTTAAAAAGAACTATATATCTTTTAGCAAAAGATAAGAAGTTTAATCGTGAGTAGAAATTGAACTGTATAATTTCTTTTTATATGTTCTACTAATCTATTATATTTTCTGGAGTCTAAATCATACTTTAAATTATTATTTTATTAAAAATAGACTTACTGAAATGTTCCAATAATAAACACACTACACAAACATAAATTGTAGTGTAAAACCTAAATCTTACATAAAACCTCTCACCTCCAAATTTATTAATTGAAAAGTTATAAGTAGTTTAAATCTCACCTTTAACATATAATCACATTCATTTATTAGTTGTAATGTTGGAATCATGTACATTCTTCGTTCAATTTTTCTATGTTCAATTTTTTTAAATTAAGATAATTTTAGTGTTATTGAAAATCAGCTTTCTAGGAATTATTAGGAAAAACGAGATCAGAGGAGGAGATTCAAAAGACCACATTGTAAGTGAGTACATTTTAGATGATCACAAAACCATGTGACTAAACAATGAGCTAGTGATTATGTGTTAGAATGGGGAAAAATAAATTACAATGAAAATCGCATCCAAAAAATAATGATTTCATCGTTGAACAAAAAGTTATGTGTCCGAAAAAATCTTGTTAATTTTTTAATGATCACAACATATGATTCCAAATTAAGTTTCTGTGTGTTAAGGTGATAACAACCACATGCCACCATACAAAGTACTTAATTTTTATTTACATTTCAAAATAAATAGTTTGAAATAAAGTCCTTGGAATACGAGTACGTACGTGATAGTAAATATATAGAAGAATATCTATAATCTTATAGTCATATGTGCTATGATCACAGTCATATGTGTCTTGAAGTACTTGCATCCTTACTTCCTATCTTTGTTAAATACACTAGACACGACATGTGACATCAATTCAGTTAATACAATTTCATAGACACACAAGTCAAAAATATGAATTCAACAATTAAAGTTTACAGGATCGGACACAAATTGGTAGGATATTTCACTAAAATGGAAGTGGTACACCAAAGTGCAAGGTGCTAAGCATTGTCCACACTTTCTTTCATAGCTTTCCACATTTTCTTCCGTTTCTTCTCAATTGATAAGAAAATGGTTTGATTGTGGTGAGCAATCCCATGGGTTCTCCAAACATAATGGTGAAAGTATAAAAAATTTCCATGTTGTAGGTCGTTTGGGGAAATTGTCTTCTCCAACTTCTAAACTAAAATTTGATTTTAGTTATGTGAAATTTAAATAAACCATCCATATTTAAGTATAGGTATATGAAAATATGTTGTTTGTGTGATTTTTATAAAGTTTATTAAATATGTTTTGGATATATTTTAATTGTGACATATTTCATACGTTATATATTATTTTTTCGTCATAAAATTAACAAATTATGATTAAAATTGGAGATAATAATTTTTAATATATATTATTATGATCAATCAATATTATTAATATAGGGTTGAGCTTTTATTTTATAGATTTATAAAAAAAAATTAAATAGATTAATTGATAGAAGATAAATGATGTCCCTTATTACAATCTTTCAATCTCATCTTTTTATATTAGACTTGGTATAAATACATGTATTATAATTATTTCTTTAGGGTTTTTTTAGTATGTTTGAGGGTTTAGTTGAGTTATATAAATGACCTCTCAAATTATTTATAAAGTTTATAAATTTATATATTAATTTGCTAAACATGGTTTCAACTTATTACACATTAAAATTTTGTTTTAATGAATTATATGTTGGATCGTCCCTATATTTGGGATTAACCAATCACAAAAAAATTCATATTATTAAGTGGATTATTTTATTTTTATTTTTTTCTCTTTCTAAATATAATTACACATTTATTGTCAATGAAGATAAAAATATAAAAATAGAAAATAATAACTTTACATTCACTCTTTTATATTTACATATCATTTTTAAATTAAAAAATATATTTACCTTTTTTCTAAAAATAATTGAACTAATAATCTATTTATATATTTTTATCATTATTTATTCATAATACTTTTGGATATAGATTTTTAATTATTTTTAAATTATCAGTTTTTAATAATTTAGTTTTCTTATATATGTCATTATAAAATTTTTAATTAAATTCAAATAAATTATTCTCACCAACAAGAAAAAAAAAATAATTATATTTCACTAAGTTCGGACCATTTTAATATGCAAGCCTTCCCCAAGAGAAATAAATACCTTGAATCACGAATACAATGTGATGGAAAGTTGGGACCATTTTAATATGCAAGCCTTCCCCAAGGGAAATAGATACCTTAAATCATAAATGCAATGTGATGGAAAAAAGACACTTGCCACTAAACTATTTCAACCATGAAGTTGTTACTTGTCCCAAAATTTTGATGTATTTTTATATGAACAATTTTACAACATTAATATATAAGTGGTAGATTTTAACTTTGACAATGTGTCATAATTATATGTATCCTCAAATAGAGCTTACATTTTATTTTTGATGCAGGTATAATGGTGCAATATCTGTGAGAACACATCTTATTGTCCTTATTGATAATAGTAATGATGCTGCCAATTCTCTAACTAGCTCGCCATCATTGTCTTTTGCTATTGATGCTTCAAAAGCAATAATTCAAGAGCTTATACAGTCATCATCTTCTGGGGATAGGGTAGATGTGATTACCTTCAATGAGACCAATGCAACTGTAATCACCAATCTGGTATGTGTTATTATCGGATATATTTCATATTTTAAAAGATATATATTTTTTAATAATTTATTATAAATATATATATATATATTTTAGATAATTTCATTTTCATTTACATCTCAAAACTAAATTTATATAAGAACAATTTTGTTTTATCATTTTATATACATCTTTTTGCATCCATTTAATAAATTTTAAAATAAATGGTAGGCTTTATAAAGTATTTTCAAAATTTATATTATATAATAAAAATAAATATAATTTTATATATTTCAAATAACTAAAAAATTTAACTATAAATATGTTGTAGTATGCAAACATTTCTAAGTTAAATAAATCACAATTTTAAATATTGTACATAAAATTATAAATATTTAATTAAATATGAAACATATATTAATATTACATAAATTTAAAAAAAAAATAATAAATATAATTTAATTTATAAAAAAATATTATTGTAAATTATTTATAAGAAAATTTATAGATTAAATTAATTTTTTTAATATTAAAATTTAAAATAAATTTTAAAATTTATATTAAAATTATAACATATAAAATCAAATGTAGTTGAGATTGACCTATACGTGAAGACAAAGAGCCTTATCATTAATGTGAGTTTTCACGACATGCAGACAACGAAAGGTTTACACCCCTTGTTTTAGGGTACAGCTGGTCGTGAACCTAAGTAACGAGCTGCAATCTTAGTTTGTTTTACCAGGGATAATAATAAATTGGAGACCCTATGAGTTATAATCACATGTAAGGCACAAACTCAAGACTCTTAGATTCATCTTTGACTCTTTGGGTTGATGGGAAAGATTTTGTAATATGTATTTACGGATTAAAACACTATCATTAGATTACCTTTCAAAAAGACTTTTTTAAAATAAAAATGGGACCCGTGCAAAAAGAAAAGATTGAAGATGGTAAGATTTAAAAAAAAAAATTGAAGAATTAATTTGGTATACGTTTTAATCTTAAGTTTGTTGAAACTTAAAATAGTTTGTAAACCAAACTTGACGAGATTAGTTATGAACAATCTTAACACACAATTTATTCAAGACTCTAAGGAAAATAAGAATCATAGTAGACAATCCCATGCAATTATAGAAATCATTTTATTGATTGTAAATTGTAAATCCCATTCGTTCAATCTCAATCAAAAGGGACCAAATAATGAAAATAACAGATCCAAAAAGAATGATATCAATGTTTGCATTGAAGAATTTTTAAACCTTAATAAAGAAAATAATAAAGCACATATGGGCTAACAGATAATTGAGGATGCATGAGGTGAGTTAGAGTAGTAAAGAGGTGGAGGATGCAGGGAAAACGGTGGTAGTCAGCAAAGATGGATATGCATTACATGGATCAGAGGTTCAGGTAGTCAAGTTTGATTTGCCCGTGTTTGGAGACAAAACAGTCATCTCGGCTGTGATGACAGTTGAAAAGAAGGGTCTCGGATCTGGCGGTGTGAAGGGTGCAGGGAAGTCTGGGACTTCATAGGATGATGGTCAGAAAACAGAAAGGTGGGTTTTGGTAAAGGCAGGGAAGGTGGAAGAAGGAGGTCAGTGGCCCTCTTTTGCTAAAGCCATTTCTAGGTATAGACATGCTAAGAACCAATACCCTTTTGTCCCAGCCAAATCAAACCCCTCGGTCCTTTTTGAAGGGGAGCAGTTAAGGAAGGTACTAAATAGGGATCAATTTGTCAAGTAGAGGAATGATTTTCCGTTTTACCATTTTATGGCCTACGCTCCTTGATCTTCACAAATGCATCAGGAAGGAATTGAAGCCTTTGATGGAAGGAATTCTGAACATTTTACCCCATGTGAAAGGTTTCTTTGTTAGTGTCTTTAATCTTTTAAAAGATAAGGGATGTGGTGTTCCAAGATATCATTTGGGATTGGGATCAGAGTACACTGATGTATAAGCTATGGTTTCTGTCCTTTGACCCATTTACTAAGGTCTTTAATTTCAAACCGATTTGGGTAAGGTTGCCATATCTACCATTTCAGTTTTGGACAAAATGTTGTCTCAAAGCAATGGAGAATTTTTTGGATGAATTTCTATTAATGGATTTTAATATAAAAAATATGCTTCATCCTACTTTTGCTCGTATTTTAGTTAATTTAAATGTTTCAATAGATCCACCTGAGCATATTGATTTGAAATTCCAAGATTAAATTCAGAAACAACCTCTCAATTATGAGGGTTTGCCTTTCCAATATCATAAATTATTTAAAACATGACATTTGGGCACTGTATGTGGTATTTCTAGGTGTAAGAAGGGGGTCTCTTAGTGGAAGGAATCCTTTTAAGAGAGTGGTATTGGTGGTAGTGATAGCGATCATAGTGATACTGAAAGTGAAGTCCCTTAAATGCTAGAGGAAGAACCAGATTCGGTTCAAAAGGATTTTGAACCATGTGTGGAATCTTCATAAAACACTGAGGAGAAGAAATTTGAGACAGTTAGAGCCTTACTGAAGTTAGATTCTATTTTAAATAATAATAGCATGAAACCTGATTCAAGTGAAGGGTTGGTGGCTTGGGTGTCTTTCAATAGCTCTCAATTAGTTGATCATTTAAAATATCCATTCCTATTTACCCAATTTAGGGGAGGGAGGAGATTGGATGATTGTTACAAATAACAGGAAAGGTAGATGCAAGAATGAGTTGGAATCATTGAATATGATCCTCAGATCCCGAAAAGAAAATGATTTGTGAGGGACTTAGATATTTATTGGCTTTTTTTGTTCTGTTGTTGGTTTGTTAAAGGGTTGTTATTTGTTTGCATTTTGTCTTGCTCATTGCTGGTAGAGGTGTCTCTTTCTCTCCATTGTTAAAGGGTAGGGTCCCTTGTAAAACCCCTCTTTACCCATAATAATAAAAAATAGACTGTCAAGGAACCCAAATGGAATTCACATGTAAGATGTATAAGGGAAAAGGGTGAAATAAATTGCAATGGTGGAGAGTCCAAGGGTGAGTGGCTCAATGTGGAAAGTACAAGAAAGAGCCAACTTGGCCATAGGGAAACCCAAAATGGGTTTCCCAGAGCATTAACACATTAAAATATATGTTGGATTAAGCAATGAAGAGTGTTTGACAACACATATTGAATCTATCAAGGACTAGAAGGCCATAAGGGAGGTTTCTTAATTCAAAAGTATGCAAAAAGAGAAACCCTAGACAAAAAAGGGTTAAAAATTGCTAGAAGCCCACTCATGGCAAAAAACACTCTCTCATTACATTTAGAACAAACCAAAACCCTTGGGTAGGAAGCCTCCTAGTTGGAGGACAAGTAACATAGTGTCAAACGGATATGCATCACCAAAAAGAGGGGAAAAATCCACCTTTTAATAAAAGGAAATTTAATTTACATTCACATTTGAATGATCAAACTGACCAAAATAGATCCCAAAGAGTTCCTGCATGCCATAAAAGTATTAATGGAGCCCATACAACAAGTGTATATGAGTTAGCACGGTCTAGGTATGAACCATGATCCTAAACATTACATTTAAAAAAACATTATAGTTGACATTTTAGTGTATTTCTTCAAATTTCACCAATGGAATTTGATGAAATTGGCATCAAAATATCTATTATGATGAGACAATCATTTTAGCTATGACTACTCGTGAGGTCATAAAATAAAGTAGGAGAAACTGAGTGCCCTAGGACTAGATAAGGCACCCATGATTCTTCAAGTGATGGATCCATAGATTTGAAAACCTGTATCCTCTCTACTATGAAATAGAAAAAGGGCCAAGGAGGGGAAAATATCTATTTTCATACATTATTTACTAATTTGACGTGGCACTAACTCTTGTCCATGTTACTATGGTGCAAATACATGGGAGAGGAGGTCAAGGACAAGGCCAAAAGGACAATAATAGCATAACCTCAGACACTACCTCACCATCACAAGTTCTTTAAGATGATTATAATTTGGAGAATGGCAAGAGGGTGACCAACTAGCTAGTAATGTAGGAAAACACATTAGTACCAACATATGTTGACTAATTTAAATCAGATAGATTATGACAGATAACTCATGTAGCCTCACTATATCACAATACATACCAACTAAACATACTCATGCTCAAATCAGATTTAGATCGACATACCTTTTGATTGGGTTCAAACTTGTAGGCCTCCCTCATCATAGGGTACTTGTACATATTATATGGGGTGGCCTTGATTGGGTAAAAGATAAATACATTGGTAGTATAGGACATGCCAGTGGTGTGCACTGACCTAGGGTGATCGGACATCAGGGAGACCACCCACAGAGTAGTCATGGTGTGGAGTGTAGCATGGGTACTACAACTATAGGTAGTCATAGAGGGAAACATATTGGGTCATATCTATAATGGCTATCCTACTTGTATAATAGACAACTAGCATGGTGTGGGCTAAAAAAGGGCAGATATATACCTAGGGAAGTATATACTAGGAGCTTGTACCACCAATTGGATGGAAACTTGATAATGGGGATTGGCAGCACCACGTACACTATGATCCCTTATCCTTGTCTATGAAACTCTACCTTTGTGCCAATTGAGAGATATATTTGATAGGATCGAACACCTATATATCTCAGCACATGCCATCTAGGTGTCCTAAAGGAGAGCTAGAGGTCATCTTTAGAGGAGTGACTTTAGGGATGATGTGTGAGTCACATTCATCAAGTATCCCTATGCCATATAAGTCTAGGTTGAGGATGTGGAGGTGGAGCCACAACTAGGTGAGATCTTGTTTTATGGGCTAGAGGGGTGTGTGAACATCCTAGACTACATGCACCAACACAATGTGGTGGTTGGGACTAGCCCGAGGTACTGGTGGGACAACCTATAGTTTGAGAGGATTGTTAAGACTAGGAATACTACCAGCATGAGGTAAAGGCCTTAAGGAGATCTGGACATGGGTGACGATGGTGATACTGAGAGGCGCACAAAGAGATGCACACAGGGTGAGCACCTTAAGTGTAGCTGGAGGGGACCAAGGGCTCTAAAGTTATTTTCTTGCTCGCAATCATGTTCCAAAAAAAAATTTATGAAGCTTTTAAAATAACATATGTATTTTCCTTTACTTCCCAATGGATATTCGACTTTTTCACTACCACTTTATGAAAGCTCGTTACATCTACCATTCAAATTTATTTAGATGGAATCCTTGTTTTTAAACTTACGATAGTTTTAAAAACTTCTTATGCTAATGGCACACATGATACCTACATTAATGAATGAATGAGGATGTTAAAGTTATAGAAGCACTTTCAAAATACACCGAAAAGAAAGTAAATATAGTTATCTCATAACTAATCAACTATTATGTTAGTAGGAAGGCCACTTCCATTGTACCATCAATACCATTGACATAAGAAATATGAACTATTATATTTATATATTACTGCGGCCCAAATCTACTAACCAATGTGAAATTAATTTTTTGAAATATTAAAAATTTTAAAATCATAAAAATAATTCTAAATTATATTAAAAATTAAAACAATAAAAAATATACTTAAATATGTTTAAATGATTTTTTTTTTTAAATTATAAAACTTCAAAGAAAAAAGTAACGTCAAACCCACAACCAATCAACCATTATATTTATAAATGAAACTTGTTCATAATCGATAGCTTATTTCAATAGGTGAAGGTTTTGTAGATAATCGATAATCAACCGAGTTTTTCATAACCGATAGCTTATTTCCATAGGGTTTTTTTCATAATCGATAGCTTATTTCCATAGGGTTTTGTAGACAGCCAACCTTTTATCATCAAAGCTTGACATGGTTCCATATAGACACAAATCCTGCTACATCCATGTATGTTTTGGCTTCTAATACCTTCAGACATTGTAATACAATCACCAAACGAGATCACCAAGCCATGAAGATGATACTCACTCCAAAACTCTATAAACGATGCCATACGGAACACGATCCATGTTTTTTTTCTTTCTTTTTCTTTTAAGTGGTTAGATTAAAACCGGTAATCCATTGACGAATTATAGAAACCTTTTGCAGGCCCGTGAAACTTATAATACTGACATATTAACCCAACTGGGAACATGGTAAGGTAAATTCGGCCTGGAGTTGCCATCTCTATCCAATCGAGACGAAAATATAATTACGTTGCCTGGAGTTGCCATCTCTATTTTTTTTAGCAATTATTGCCAACATCTTTTGGGTAAATGAAAATAGGATTCGTATCTGCTTTGGGTAAACATGAATTCTTGGTACTCTGTTGAAATCTAGGCAATATGGTTACAGTGGGTTGTGAATCGAAAGATTTTTTATGCGAGAAAATAAACATGAATCTGACTAAATTATTAGTTTCATAAAATATGGTGCTTATTATTTGATGATGGGAACGCTCATATACAGGTGACCATAATTGGAGATGACAACGGGATTACTGAAGATGACAACGGTTCGGGGGAATTGAAAAAAAGTAAGGCATACTTACATGGTCTTATCGACAAAATTACACCAAGCGATTCAGCAGCACCAGCACCAGGCAGGTGGGGTTTTGTACAAGCCATTACAACTGCCTTTCAAAGAATCAATAACAGCGATGATAGCCACGATAGCCTATCCACGGTAAAAATGACTGCACCTTACGATCTCACAATAAAATGATTACATTATATATGTATTTCTAATTATACAACATTCCTATTTTATATTTATTTAAAGTCTTCGATTAATCATAATCAAGAAGTTACAGCGCTTATTTTATAATCAACGGGCACCAATTTATCATGGCCCAAATAACCTTTGTTAATTGGGGGAAGGACCAGTCAAGCCTAATATGAAACTAAAATTACTCTTTCTTTATGTCCTCTTTATGTCTTTGTTGGTTAAGAAGAGCTAAACAAGTGAAGACCACCAAACTTTCATATAGAAAATAAATATTATCAAGCCTTAGCAAATATAAGGAAGTCAAGTATGGCTGCAAGAGAAATTAAAGAGAATTTATAAAAATCATTTTGAACAGTTTTTATAAAATATATGAATATAAAAATTATATGTGAAAAAAGATTTTGAAACTTTTGATGGCCGAAAGTCCATGGACACTATTTTTTTATAAAAACCAAGTGTTGAATTAAAATAGCAAGCAATATAGAGTCGCCGCAAAATTGAAAGCTACCATACACTGTTACAAAATATTTGTTGCTAATAACAAAAGACTACAAAACTGTTACAAATAAAAAGAGCCATAACAAAAATAGACCTAAAATATTTGTTGCTAATAACAAAAGACTACAAAACTGTTACAAATGAGGAGAGCCATAACAAAAATAAACCTGAAGAATAATCACTACTATATTACCAAACAATCACTACCAAAAATTCAAGTAAGATAAACTTTATAAAACAAAACACTTATATACAATAGAAACGACATAAGAGCTTACCCGCTCCCCTAACTGCCAATGCTCCGTCATCCCACTAAACCTTTTTTAGTTTATAGAACTACCTTTAGATCATATGACATACGTAGTTTCATAGATGTTTCCTCATAGAATGAGTACATAGATACCATCACAAGTTATTACCAAATATAATTACTTAAAATAACTTAAATAATTAATCTAATTATATTATAGATATTATTTAATCAATTTAAAATGAATTTACATCGTTTAAGTAATAATTAATTTAAATCAATTTAAACATTTAATATATTATTTTAAAAAAAAAAAATCTATTTGTCAAAATTAAGTGTTAAACTTATTTTATTTTTCTAACTAAAAAACATAAAAATCAAGTAAATTGTAACATATAGATACCCAATTTTTAGAATTTTAAATATGAAATGGGATAATGTTGTTAGCTGGATAATATAAAACGAAAGGGAAGTCATAGACCCATGTAACCTAAAAAAATACTCAACTTTTTAGTTTCATGTATATAATGTCTTGTAAGAGAATTAAAATATCTAATTTTATTGTGCCTTAGAGTAATATGTTTTTTAAAAAGGTTAGAAAGTTTTTAATGTTTCTTCATCTATTTATTTAAATTATTATTATTTAATGATTGTTTAAATTTAGAATAAGTTTTCTATTTTTTTTAATTAATTTGTTTTAAGATTTGATTATCATATCATTTATATTCAAAATAAAATCACTTAAAGAGTTTCAAATTCAATATCTAAAATGAGATTCTAACATGTTAGAGAATAATCTTGGTCTTGAAGACTATTTCTATTGATACGAGAAAGAATAAATATGAGTAATAATTAAAATTATTTAGACAATGACATAGATGTTAGGAATATAGATTTTTTCATTAAGTTTTGAAAGATATTTTCTCAAAATATTTTATTAATAGAATTCTTGTTGAAGTGGATGAATGTGGATATTTAAAAAGGAGCTAAGAACGTATTACAGTGTTTTTATTAAATTTCGCATCATATAAAGAGTAAAGTGAAATAGAGATTGATTAACATTTAATTATATAATTATTGTGCATTATGAGCAGGTCAATGCATAAATTATTGAAATCTAATAAAGAACCACTAAGCTTAATTAGAACCACCTTGCTGAAACATTTTCCCACTCTGAAAAAGTAGGCACACAAAGAAGCATAGATTGGACAATATAAAAGAAGACGCTTTTTTATAACAAAAAAGTTACAAAATGCTCTCATGCAAAATGATGCGAGTCTCTCTATACAATGTTGGGAATTGAAGAAGAGTTGAACACAAAAATCAACAATGTACAAAGAGAATTATTTTAATCACATAAATGTTCTACTATGTTTTGATTAATTAATCATTCGGGGATACAATACACATATATAGGAATATGACTCCTATCGTCTCTCCACTATTTTCTCTCACCCAAAATCTTATAATAACTCACAAACCTATAAGCAACATTATATTGTTATTCCTAACAATATAATATCAACTATCTAATATAATCTTATCGTATTAATCATATGTTTACTAAAAACCCTGTAACTAATATTTACCTCTCTGTAAATCAACCATAATAAATACTAATTTACTTAATGGTAACTCACCATGTAAATAGTTATTCCTAACATTCCCTTTCATAGTTTTTACATGGTGCAAAAAAGATTCACACTCTTATTGAAGTGTGGTCACCCCTTGTAGCATGTCATATTTGGCTCATGACCTTGATATAAAGAGAGCCTCACTCCTCCCAAGGTTTTACATGTTTAACACAAACTTTGATATGAACAAGAACACTCTCTACTTTCAAGAATTGGTACAAACATAACTGTATGCCACTGCGTACTCATAGGTCTGCATACTGCTAACGCAATCTTGCTGCACATGACCACTATTATGTATAGGAATACATCCTGTATTTACTTTACGTGACTACAATAGATGTGTCATTGAGAGTCATACCTATTAAAAAGTAAAGCAATTATGGGATCTCTGCAGTAGCTGCTCTCCTAACTATTGTCAAAACACTATTCACCTCTTATGATTTTCTAGATCTCTACCACAAACCATTTCAAGATCTATGAATTGACTTATATTAGTGCTTTCTGTCCTTTCACCATTTTTTCACATCTAAAAATTATGTTTGGAATTTTCACATAAATTACATAATTTGAATAGGGATATTCTTCTGTTCTTATTCTGAAAAACACATAACAGAAATAAAAACACATCATACAAGTCACCAAAATATTGGTGTGACACTGTCGTTGGTTTCTGATGAGAGGTCATTGAAAGACCTCCTTCCTCTGTGTATCTTCCAGCGTCCAGTCGATTGCTGCTTACTCAGTCGATGATGTCATGAAGCTCAATTGTATTAATTTTTTGAGGGAGATCCCCCCTCATAATTTAGACATATGACTCAAAATGTTCGGTTCTCCCAAAATTACGTCCTTTACATAGGATGACTTCAACATACTTCATTAACATAAAAATGACTTTTAACTTTAACCCTCGACTCATTTTGTAATGATTTTTATATTTGACAGGGCTCTTGTTTATAAGATAGACTTGACTATGACTCATAAAGGCTCTACATTTAACTTCTGACATGATAATAAACCTAAATGCAAGATAACTTATTATCATCGTAAATAATAATTTTTTTGGACTCAACTATTATTGACATGGATCAAATACACCTAATGGAGACAATCCACTTTGATTTAAACTGGATTATGGGCTTAACATTCACTCATATGCATTTATAAATAAACCAAACAAAAAGCTTATGACTATACCACTAATAAATGAAAACCAAACTTAAATAAAATAAATATGACTTAAAAAACTTGTCACTTTCTTTGCCACGATGGAGGATGTAACTGTCAATTCAATAAATGGAGTGAGCTGGTTGGCACTTTTTGCTAGCAGGAGTATACACGGTAGACAAAGTCACAACCTTGGGGCAGATATCGATGCTCCAATATGGTGAACTGGTCAGGTATAAAAGACTCTCCAAGAAGCTCCATAGCTTGTGGCCTAGTGATCTTGAACAAAACTGAGTCTCCACTTGTAGGTGAATGAAAGCCTAAAATATATATATGAGAATAGTTGTATGAAAGTTTAAAAAATCTGCACATGGAGGTTCAGACAATAGGGCCGAAGTTGATATATATGAAGAGATATAACCAAGTGAATCATTAATGCAACTACACACACATATGATAGATCAAAGCCATATAGTACATTGAAAATTCTATGCATAGGTCTTAGATAATAAAATTTTGAGATATATTTGGATTGCATTGCCAAAAAATAAACATGTCTTTTTCTTTGGGCTGCATACTAAGACTTTGAATCACTTTCTCATCCGTTGCATGCTTCACAATACATGCAAGTTGGAGATTGGTTCAATGTGTCAATCCGTGAGGAAGATGGATGTTGACTACACAAGGTATGATGATGACACACGACACATAGATCTTGAGAGCTACACTCCAAGTAGATAGCGATGCCATAATACAAACAATAGCTAAAACAAATTATCTCAATTTGTGCTTGCCATTATATGGGGCAATAGAATAAAGCTACCCCTGCACAAATTGACAAACCATTGTCACAAAAAATTCTCTGCTCTGATACCATTGTTGGGAATTGGAGGAGAACCAAACACAAAAATCAATAATGCACTGAGACAATTATTTTAATCATACAAATATTTTGCTATGTTTTGATTAATTATTCATTTGGGGATACAATACAAATATATAGGAATATGATTCCTATTATCTCTCCACTATTTTTTCTCACCCGAAATCTTATAATAACTCACAAACCTATAAATAATATTATATTGTTATTCCTAATAATATAATATCAACTATCTAATACAATTTTACTGTATTAACTATACGGTTACTAACAACCCTGTAACTAATATTTACCTCTCAATAAATCAACCATAGTAAATATTAATTTACTTAATGGTAACTCACCATGTAAATAGCTATTCCTAACATACAAATAGTAGATCAATGAAATATATGCATATGAAGAAATCACGGACAATAGTGTACATGAGAAATATAGATTAAAAAACTAATTAAAGCTAACTAAAGTTAAAATAATAATAGAGAATGGAAATATTCTAATCAATAGATTGAAAAAAAATCAAGATAATTATTAAAAAAAATCTTGGCTTACAAATGTTTAATATAAAATTAAATAATTAATTGTGCACGACTTAGGAACTATAATATATCTTAATTCAATCAGCATTTTTTTAAAAATACACCATCATCTTTCATAAGATTTACTTGCAAAATAAATGAAAATATATGCTTTAAAAAAGTCACGATAACAAGGTCTTAATCATGTTCTCATGTACTTTGATATGAGCATGCCAAGAAATATTGAACAAAGTTTTATCCTTATTGAGTCCATTCAATCTTGCCAAATTGCATGGACAAGCAATCATTATAAAGCTTATGTCAAATCAAAATTTAAAAAAATGTACTCTAATACAAAGAACACCATTTTTTTCAAGTCTTGAACCTAATAGAAAGATCTTACTAAAAATTCTAATACACAACATCCTCTATAAAGATATGAGAAGGTATGCTAAATGTTCATAGAATTTCATTTGTATTGAGGTTACCAATATTACTCTAAGAAAAGGTTAACCTTTAAAAAATGGGCATACATTAAAATGTCTTTATAAATTTATATAAGTTATTCGATTTTATTATTCAAACACTAAACTTGACATAGAGATCAGGTTTAGTAAATCCACGCATTCAATTATGTTGTTAATATTTAAGCATTCTTAGCATTACAACTTACATAATCCTTCGAAATTATAATTGAGTGTACATGATGACCATTGACATCCTTTGTAAAGAACTCATGGGAAGGTACGCTAAATGTTCTTAGAAGTTCATCAGTATTGAGGCTAACAATATTACTCTAAGAAAACGTTACCTTAAAAAATGAGCATACATTAAAATATCTTTATAACTATACATAAGTGATTCGATTCTATTATTTAAACACTAAAATTCACATACAAATTAGGTTTAGTAAATCCACACATTGTTAATCTTTAGTATTCTTAACATTACAACTTACGTAATCCCTCAAAATTGTAATGGAGTGTATATGATGACCAATGATATCCTCTATAAAGAACTCATGGGAAGGTGTGCTAAATGTTCCTAGAAGTTAATTACTATTAAGGCTACCAATATTAATCTAAAAAAGTTAACGTTAAAAAATGGAAATACATTGAAATATCTTTATAAATATGCATGTGATCTTATTTAAATATTCAAACACGAAAATTAACATACAAATTAGGTTTAGTAAATCCACATTTAATTTTGTTGTTAATATTTAATTATTCTTAGCATTACTGTCATATTGCACCACGATCAAGTGAACAACGACGCAAGCATGAAGAACCTATAGATTGAAATCTCATAACCTGAAAGAAAACAATTCACATAAAGAAAGTTGTGTAAAAGAGCATTATCTCATTAAGCATTCAAGCATTGAAAAAATATTAGCCAAAAAGTACATAGGAAGGTTCCTTATATAGGTGAAAAATAGACATGTCTTAACATCCTTATACATGTGGGATTATTTTCCTCTAAATAATTTATTAAACCTAAGCAAGCTTGACTTGACCATGTAAGAAAAATTTAGTGGGATAAAAGTCTACACCAATACCCTCTCCCCTTAACAGTAGCTTAGGTGGGTAGAAGAATTAGGTCTTGACAATGAGAACTGATGAAATATCCAAGCACAATGTAACTCTAATAAAGTGGAGAAAAAGAGAAAATCTATATGAATAAAATTCCTCTCTAAAAAATAGAAAAGAAGGTCCTTAGGGCTAAAAAGGCCCACTAGAATCTACAACTACGTGAAGTCATCTTGTGTCCCACAAAGGAGTGCCTTGAAATGAACGGATCAAAAATAAATGCAGTGAATAATGGATCACCCTAGAACAATGAATGAGTCTACCAAGTACCTGATGGATCTTCAACTAAAGTGGGACTCCAATACAAAAAATTATTTTCTTCATGCAAGATAGGTGGGTCAAATACTCTATGCTAAGAAGGTGTAGTAGGAATAGAAGCTAAAAAATACTATGGAATGCCTTTAAACTATGCGATAGACTACCCAATGTCTAATGTGTTCTAGATTAAAATACTTGTTCTCTATAATGTCTGAGGTAGACTAGAGATTGATTCATCAGGAAATAACTCTTCAACATTTGGAAGGTGACAAGGAGATGGCAGAGGTGTGTCCCCATCACTACTGAAGTCATTTGTATTAGAAGAGTCATCAATATCAGAAATGTGCTCAAGCTCAAAAATATCAAGTTTAGATGAGTTCAAAGAAGAATAATCTAAAGAAGAGTTAAGAGCAAAGTGTGAAGTTATATAGCCAAGTCTGATGATCGAACATTCTCACTACAAATATAGTATCATTGTGCAAATCTTTAACATAAACTAAATCTGGAGAGAACTCAACTTACATGTTCAAATCAAGATGAGTGATCTGATAAACTAATAGGAGATTCGTTGAAAGTGAGGAAACACTTAGAACATTATTGAATGTTCCATCACTTATTTCAATAGACCCTCTCCTAAAAACCTTTTTCGAAGTGTCGTCACCCAATTGTATATAGGTCATGTCACATGGTTCTAAGCAATCAAACTATATCTAAGAAGAGGCCATGTGATGTGAAGCACCAGAGTTCATGACCCATGTAGGAGTCAGAGATATACAATAACTAGGGCCTTGCCCTTTGATTTCTCAATACTATTCTCTTTTACCTTTTATTTACAATGATCATTCGCTTTAGAGGAGTCATGAGTTTATGAGTGTTGAATGGTAGAATCATGGACACTGACATCGTGCTTATTGAATACCTTGGTCAGTTGGTCAATCTACTTCTTTAAACATTTGCTTTTATCATGTTTTATCGAGAAAAACCCATATTTGATCCAATATTTCTTAGGCTTAGAACTGGAAGAAAACGACTCATGGTTGGAGGTGGAAAGATTTGCATCCTTCTCTTGATCTTTTTTGTTTTGTAACATCCCCACTATGATCTACCTATAAATATGTGATTTAAAAAAAAAATTAAACACACGTATATTTTATATATAGATTACACCATGAGAATCTAATCAATGATCATATAAAATACTCTAAGTGTGATACTTGTAAATGAAGCATACTGCATCATATATCACTGATTACTATCATTACAAGAAACACATCATAAAATAAATATAGAAATTAATTACAATTAACTAACCATAGCTGATACATGTCTATAAACACTATTTTCAATGTATGATAAATAAGTAATTACAACTCATCTCAATAATGTTTTAATAATAATTGCAATACAATACAATGTACATATATAAGATATATAGATCCTTGGAGCATAAATTCTCTGTATTCTAATATATGTGGTAATCTCAAGTGTCCTCTCAAAAGTAGAACTGATATGGGAAAGAAGAATATCATTTGAGCAATTTTTCATATCAATCACAGATCAATGATCTTCTGCACTAATCCTATCAGGGAATGACCCTCCCTTCACGGATGAGTAGATAGTGATGGATTAAGAATCCAGAGAGACAACTTAGTACCATGTGCTATATGATTTTTAAAACTAAACATGTGGTGCATCATAGAACCTCGTTCTACTAAAGATATCGCATAAATATGTAAATCATATTCATGAAATGATAATGTCTTACTAGACGTGTCTAAATTTTCAATAACAAATAATGATCTAAGGATCAATCAATTTTATACACATCACTTGATCATATTACCTTCATCTGACATTGTGATATTAATAAGCTAGTGAAATCTGTCTCACTACTTACTCAATCACAGTAATCTGAGATGTGATTAACATAGTAAAACCAATAGTGTTATACAGACTACATCCTACTAGTATTTACATAACATGCTAAGAATAAGAATAATAAAAAAACATATATTTATTCCATCAAACATATAAATGAATATTCATAAATATATCTATCCCATAATAGAAATATTAAGCAAACAAGTTCATATTATACCACCTGAGTATAATATATATTAGGCTACATACTTTATTTTTCGTAAGTAGACACAATACAATACTTTCTACTAAATGTCATAAAACATGTTATTTTTATAAATATCCATCACACACATATTTAATCTATCAAACGTATGAATGAATCTAGACATATTAATTATAATTTATACCACCCAAGTATAACATACGTTTAGACTGTAATTTTTAAATAAAATATCATCTATGACATCCCATAATATCTTAGTTCATTGCACATAAGCACACTACTCAATCACGAACAACCAATCTTATAATTTTAAATAATCAAATATCCATAATCCTAAGTATTTGGCAAGCAAGTATAGTTTATACTGGGTATATCTTATATTTGAACTGCATACTAGCAATCAGAAGATATATAACTTATAGACATGCATCATGATGCACTAATAAATGATATATATGTCTAAACACTTGTACATTTTAATCTAATCACAATATGTACCGTTCACTATTTTTTATTAATATATGTATGTATACATAAACAGTTAATCATGTTATTTTTAAAGAGTCAGCTAACCTATAACCAAGTTATATTATAAACTTTCATTTAATTAACTTAATTATGTTTTTAGTGACTGCTTTCATATGGTTATAGTTTTGGTCATTTGGATACTTTATGACTCAATATAACCATCCACTTAGCTATAAGCTTAGACATATAACCCAACACACCCATTTAAATTATGTATTTATATTGCATACTTAAATTCATATGAAAATATACAAGAGTACATATATATATATATATATATATATATATATATATATATATATATATATATATATACTTTTGTACATATTAACTATATTTGTACTATGTATCGCATACAAGTATTTAACAATATAGAGATATTGAAATCATCAACAATCATATGAAATTATCATTATTACAAATAATTTTTAAATATACTACATTCTATAATAATCCATATTATAATAGTCTAATTTTCTTAAGTACAACTACTAATTATCATAATCGATCATAAATCAATAGAAATATAAGCTTCTATTCAAACAACTAGATATAATAAAGAAAGTCTGAGTTCTCACCAAACATATAATACTCCATTCTATTATTTGTTATAACTTCAGGGGGTTTTATGCACGCATTCACAAGGTTCTATTATACATAATTCTATAATATAATTTTAAACCACCAATGGAAACTATAATTAGAAGAACACACCCTTATGTACAAGTATAAGATATTAGGCATATGTATACATATATTATTTTAAACATAACATTAATAATTCATAAATACGTAGCTTATTATAGTGTTATATCCGCACCACAATTTTGTTTTCCCATGCTAGCGATATCATATCATAAAGCTTATCATAAAAATAATGAAAAGACTACATTTTAGCTATATATATTTCCCATGATTTATCCAAGTCATATGTGATATTGATATTCTTATAACTACGCATACACCGGTATAAAAAACATAATCATTCTGATGATTTACATGATAATACATACATTCTTAAGTAAACCTATATTTTTGGTCCAATATTATTAATCACAAGATACAAGCCATATGCCCATATAAAGCGATTTATCAAATTTAATCTTATCTTAACTATAAAATCACTAATATATATTAGAATCAGATCAACATTTTAAGATTGACTACGATTATGATAATTTATAATCTTCACACACATTCCATACATCCATTTTTTTTAATCACTCGTAGCTCAATAAAGTGACACATATATAAGAATCCATGATTTTATCTTATATAACAGCTAAGAATTGCGATAAGGGGAATATACCAAAAAAAAATACTAAGGATGTGGTGCTTAGACATCTATGTCTAGTTACTAAGACCTCATAGTTACTTTTTGATTATACAATATTTACTCAAATTAATTATTCTTACAATAAAGCTACAGTATTGGATATACAAGTGTCCACTAAATCTTATGCCAAACAAAAGGGAACCACACAGAATACACAAGTCAACATTGATTTAGACGAGTCACCTCTCTTAAAGTAAGGTCATTGTAATTTAAATAAAATTGATGCATCTATATTTATTTAAATTGTTGGGTAAACCTATAGATTTCAAAATTATTATAAATCCAAATCGCCATATTCAATATTTTCATCAAAATAATGCCTTGAATACCCGATGGTATACATGTAGCGGTTAAATATATCTAAGCCCCATATCGTGGTAGTTAAAAATTAATTGTTATTAATTTATGGCTCAATTGTAACCATTTTACTTAAGAATACATATTATTGTAGGTCCTCATTTACTAAGTCGCTGGGTAAAACTAAATCGCTGCCCCACTATAGATACTGTGGATTTATATATTTCACTCTACCATAATTAAGTCATTGTGTATATATAATAAGTTTCCCAGGTTATTTGGTCACTGTATGTATACAATATTCATACAATATTTGATCATACACTATCCATGGCAATTTCATTATTTATCAGGAGTAAAAATATTGCGCAGTTCACTAAGCAAATATTACTATAAATCACTGTATTTTCTTTTTATACTAGTCATTGCATTCTCCTTTTGTCTTCTGACTAATTCCACTTATAAATTACCTCACATACCTTATATAGCATATTTATATGGCTTCTTGCAAAACAAATATAACATTCAATTCTATATCTTGTTTTTATGTTAAATCTAGTTTATGCCCTATATACTTAGATCGTAAATATCTTTTTTTATTTATTTAACAAACAAGATCTTGTAAATATCAATTATATTCTACAGATACAAACTAGATTTTGCCCATTTCTGTGATTCTTTTCATGATTTATTTTATGGATAAAAGTTTAGACTGCCAATATGTAATTTTCCCTGTTTTATATTGCTTATTTCTCATACATTATATAGTTTATTGAAAGCTAATTAACAATTCTCATATTTATAAATATGACTGTATATATCAATCATGTACGATAGATATATATATATATATATATGAATGAGTTGTCACATGTAAATCACCTCATATATCTACAGGGCGTTACACTTGTAATTTTGGTATATATACAAATATTGTTTGGTGTACAGATCATTCATATATAATTATTTACATAGTTCATATAATATACATAATTTAATACTTTGCCTACCTAGTAGACTATGCTTTGCCTTTCTTCTGTCCGGCTCTTTGCCTTTCTTTCTCACAACGCCTTTTCTTTTTGCTTCTTTCCTTCTTTGTATGGTATGCCTTGCTTCAAACTATCTTCATATATTCTTTCCTATTCTCTCTTTTTGAAAAAGGGGCGTAGTTTTTTTCTTTTAAAATTTTTTCTCTTTGTTTTTATTTTTATTTTTATCAAGTATTTCTTTTTGTTTTTTTTCTAAATTTAGACAATCACATTTCTCTTTATTTTTTTATTGATTTGTTTTTAATTTTATTTTTCTCATTTTTCCTCTTAAAATATAGATTATCATACCTTATTTATTTTATTTCTAATTTTGATAATCCATATGCTTGCTAATTAAATTAGCACTTTAATGTCATGATGGTTTAATGATAATTTTATTAATCAATAATCCAAATTTTATCTAGTTATGCAAATCACGTATTTAAAAATATTTAATGGTCACATACGTAAATCACACAAGATAAATTTCACAAAACTATTAAATTATGTTAGCAACCAAGTTTAACTATTTAGTGTAAATGACATCAAAGCACATTATGCTAACTATTTATTATGCATCTAACATGTTTTATTTAATGTGGTGTGTGTAGGGTTCTAGCCAATTTCTCTATTGTCTACTAGCAACTCCATCTACATCACCCTCTCTGATGATGCTCTCATTCCGTTATGCTCTGAAAAATGAGTTCTTGTGCATCAACCTTACAACAAACAAGTAGTTAGACCATAACACCTGATATATATACATTATAAAATGTAACTAAAATAACAAATCAACATGTTCATAATATAAATATATACACTACTACTAACTTAGTTCTATAATCATGTAACTTAAGAAATATCTTATTGTTTCATAACATCATATATCTCAAAGCTTAGTTAAAAATAATCAAATCAAATTTGTCAACTATAAATATCTATGGATAATTAAATAGTTTGCTTAGTTTGGAATCGGGTTGTAACATACTTCTCCTTAAAGCTAGTCATCATCTCATATGACTCTTATTCAAACATAAGTTCTAAATTATAACATCATTCAACAAAAAAATGACATTATAATAATATCAAATCAAATAAATAAATGTGAAATTCATCTATATAGCTCATCATAGTCCTCTAAAATAACATTATTCTTAGAGCATTGGTCTCACAAGACCCTACACTATGACATCTCTTTATTATGCAAATAAAATTTGCAAGTGCCACTTAAACTGATTGGTTATATCATGATCACCTCGAGGTCAAAATCGACAAGGCAAAACTATATGCTACAGGATTGACTACTTCTAATATCTTGAAGAGCCTCACATATCTCAGTGAAAATTTCAATAACTTTCAAAATTTAGACACATGAGATCATCATAAAAGCCAAAAATAAATGGTCAATGAGAGTTTCATAAAGCCTCCCAATTTTTCTACACATTTCTCTATTCTAAAGTGCATTTTTCTAATCTAAAAAAAATTATTTAAGAAACCTAGCAAAAATGATGTGAATAAGTTAATACCATCGCTAATCCACATAGCTTTTGATAAGTATAACATTTTAATATTGTCCCTACTCCACGTAGCTCTTGACAAGTATGACAATGAATAAGAACTAAAAATACTACATTTTTAATGTATATAAAATCAAGAAATAAATATTTTACACTATATATGTGTATGGTCATATGAATGGATTTGACAAGTTCCTCTGTCAAATCTTAGATTTAGCAAGCTTTCCATGTTGGATCCAAATTTAGTAACTATCGAGTCAATGTGAGACTAAATAAGATCCACACTTAACTCTTAGTACTTACATTTTTAATTCACCACTCATTCCTTAGGTCTCTATGACCTAATGATCTCTTAATGTGCACAAGGTTCAATGAATCATAAATTCATACTTAAAAATCATATAAAGTAATGATATATACTAAATAATTTCAAATGTACCAACATACATTACAAAAAAATTATACAATCATTCCATAATTGTATTAAGTTGTCACCAACTAAACATAATTAGTATCATATTTCACAGCTTAACCTATTCTGTTATATTTATAGTAAAAAAAATTAATATTAAAATTAACATAACATACAAAGGTCAATGATCACACCATCCTTAAATCCTTATAAAGGAAACAAGTGAGATAATGTCTCTTTGCTTGCTCGACTAGTACACAAGTAAAAAGTTTATTTCAACCCTTTTAGACTAACAAGATGTTTCACACATCTTATACCCTACTCACTCCTGATGAAGGTACATAATGTCTCATCAAAACATGTTTTTATTTTTTACAAGATGAGAATAATACCAATCTAATCAAGGGTATATAATAACATAACAATTATAATCAACTTATAAACCTTAATCTAGAACCAATATAAATTCAAGGTTCACGACTCTTTATGGTCAATGTTCGTAAGTAGCACTAAAAAATGTGACTCTACAAGGCCACAAGTGAAAAGTAGTGAACTAATATCTCAACATAAAACTCTTAAATACCCCCACATGGTATGAATAAAACCCCACAACTCAAATTGCCCAATTCACTACACACTTACTAAACATGTAAGTGTTTGTGCATCTAGAAGGAAAAATATTAACCATATAGATGCATCAATCCATCCAGTCCTACACCATCTCTCTCAATAAGAAGTAGAAGACACTATTCCATGAACTCAAGAGAATATAGTCAAAATAACATTACAAAAATAAGTTTCAACATCATGAAAATAAGAATCCACTTAGTAGACTTATAATGATGTCAAAAGAGGGTGAGTGAGTAACAACTCACCTCTATGCTAACTATGAGAGATGACACTTCTTCCTAATTCACATAAATATAGGGGTGTAAATCCATAAACCAACTCCTAATACATTGGAGTCCTCAATAAAAATGACTATAATCCAAGACAAAGAGAATTCCTATTGCACTAAGTGGTGTCAAAATAAAAATGGCCTTAGATTTTCCACTCCTAGGATTAGTATATATAAGACAAAACTAATGCAAAAATACTTAAATGAGAAGTATCACATGCTTTTTAAACACTCACAACACAAAATATCAATGGTGCAGGTGACTTGATTAAAAAGTAAGAATGTAATCATTCTCAAGGTGTTCAACCTAAATGATCAAAAATAATGAAGTCTTTTGTTCACAACTTATCAACTATGATATGCAATCACTTACTAAACATTGATTACATCCATCTTCATTGAGATACTTGATAAACTAACCCTTTAACAACTCTAAGATGGTACGAGTACGCATAAGGTACATACTCAATGTACCACTCACTTTTCATCTACATAGATAAACATGATTCCAAAAATCAAGGATATCTATTACCTACAATAGTCACAAAGCCAAATATGAAAATCTACCAAATCTTTCAACTCTAATCATGGTGTAGCATGATTCTACACTGAGGCACTACAAGTCCAAAATACACTTCATTTAACTAGCACAATACTACTTATGTTTTCATATTCTGTAGTTTTTTCTTCTTAGCAGAATATTATTCATGTTCACACTAGTAAATATAACGAATACAAAAAGCTAATGAACTTATTAGGTCCTAGAGTTTGAGCCACATCTCTAATACCATATGTAACATTTCTACTGAAATCTACCTAAAAATACATGATTTTTTTAATTTAAACACACATATACTTTATATATATTACACCATGAGAATCTAATCAGTGATCATATAAAATACTTTAAGTGTGATAACCGTAAATAAATCATACTATATCATACATCACTGATCATTATAATTATAAAAAATATATCATAAAATGAATATAAAAGTAAATATAATTAATCAACTACGATTGATACATGTCTATAGCCACTACTATCAATACGATAAAAATAATTATAGATCATCCCAATAATATTTCAATAATAAATATAATATAATACAATGTACATATATCAGATACATTGCTCATCGAACCATAAATTTTTCAAACTTTAGTATCCATAGTAATCTCAAGTGTTGTCTCAAAAGTAGTACTGTTGTGAGAAGGAAGAGCATCATTCGGATATTTTTCCACATCAAACATGGATCAATGATCCCTTGCACTAATCCCATCAGGGAATGACCCTCCTTTAATAGATGAGTAGATAGTGATGATATGAGATCCATAGAGATAAGCTAGTACCCATATGTTGTATGATTTTTAAAATTAAACATGTGATGTTTCATAGAAACTCATTCTATTAAAGATATCATATAAACATGTAAATCATACTCATGAAATGATAATATCTCACTAAATATTACTTGGGTCAAGTTTTCAATAATAAATAATGATCTAATGATCAGTCAATTTCATACATACCCCTTAATCAAATTACTTTCATATGATTTTGTGATGCTAGTAAGCTAGTAAAATCCATCTCATTACTCAGTAACACCAATGTGAGATGTGGTTAACATAGTAAAACTAATAGTTTCATGCATACTACATCCTACCAGCAATAACATAACATGTTAAGCATAGGAATAATAAAAAAACATACATTTATTCCATCAAATATATAAATGAATTTTCATAAATATATCTATTCCATAATAGAAATATTAAGCAAACAAGTTCAGATTATATCACTCAAATATAATATGTATTAGGTTATACACTCTTTTTTTGTGAGCAAACATAATATGGTACTTTCTACTATCTTAAAAACATGTTAATTTTAGAAATATCCAACACATACATTTAGTTCACCAAACATAAATAAATTTAGACATTAATTACAATTTGTACCACTTAGCTATAAAATACATTTAGACTATAGTTTTCAAATAAAATGCCCTCTATGAGATCTCATAATATCATAATTCATTGCACATGAGCACACTACTCAATCATGAACAACTAATCTTATAATTTTCAAGAATCAAATATTTATAATTTTAAATATTAAGAAAATGAATATAGTTTATACCAATCGGATATATCTTATGTTTAAACTACATACTAGCAATTAGAAGAGACATAACTTATATGGATACATCACGGTGCACTAATATATGATATATATGTCTAAACATTTGTACATTTTAATCTACTCACAATATGTATTCCTCACCAGTTTTATTATTATATGTATATGTATACAAATAATCAGTTATGCTATTTTTAAAGAATCAACTAACCTATAACCAAATTATACCATAAACTTTTATTTAAATAACTTAATTCTGTTTCTAGAGATTGCTTCCATATGTTTATAGTTTCGACCCCTCAAACACCTTATATCTCAATATAACCATCTATTTAACTATAAGTTTAGACATATGACCCAACACACCTATTTATATTATGTATTTATATTGTATACTTAAATTTATATGAAGATATACTTTCTATATATATACTCGTATATATATTAACTGTATTTGTATTATGTATCGGATACAATCACGTAACAATATATAAATATTGTAATCATCGATAATCATTTAAAATTCTCATTATCATAAATAGTTTTTAAATATATTACATCTTATGATAACTTATATTATCATAGTCTAGTGTTCTTAATAACAACTACTAATTACCACAATTGGTCATAATAAAATAGTATAAATTAATGAAAATATAAATTTCTATTCAAATAAATAGATATAAAAAAAGTCTGAGTTCTCATGAAGCTTATAATACTCCATTCTATCATTTGTTATACCCTCAAGGGGTTATATGCACGCATTCACAAGGTTTTATTATACATAATTCTATAATATAATTTTAAACCACCAATAAAAACCATAATTAGAAAAACGCACCCCTAACGTAAAAGCTATTAAGCATATGCATACCTATATTCTTTTAAGCATAACATTAATAATTCATAAATATGTAGCTTATTATACTGTTAGATCTGCACTACGATTTTGTTTTTCTATTCTAGTCATATCATATCATAAAATAATGAAAAGACTATATTTTAACTATATATATTTTCTATGTTTTACCCAAACCATATTTGATATTGATATGCTTATAACTATATATACGTTGGTATAAAAAACATAACCATTCCGATGATTTACACAATAATACAAAAGTTGTTAGGTGAACTTATATTATCAGTCCACTATTATTAATCATAATATACAAATCGTATGTCCATATAAAGCGATCTACCAAACTTAATCTTAATTTAGCTACAAGGTCACTGATATATATTATAATCAGAGCAATGTTTTAAGACCGACTACTATTATGATAATTTATAATCTCCACACACATTTTATACATCTATTTTTTTAATTACTCACAACGCAATAAAGTGACACATATATACGAATCCATGATGTTATCTTATATAACACTTAAGAATCGTGATATACAAAATATTAAAAAAAGACTAAAGATGTGGCGCTTAGACATCTATGTCTAGTTACTACGACCTCATAGTTACTTTTTGGATTATACAATATTTGTTCAAATTAATTATTCTTATAATAAAGATACAGTATTGAATATACAAGAGTCCATGTAATCTTATGCTAAACAAAAAGGAACAAAATAAAATACACAAGTCGCCATTAATTTAGATGAGTCGCCGCTCTTAAAGTAAGTTCGTTGTATTTTAAATAAAATAGATGCGTCTATATTTATTTAAATTGCTGGGTAAAACTATAGATTTCAAAATTATTCTAAATCCAAATCATCGTATTCAATATTTTCATCAAAATTATAACCTGAATACTCATGGTATACGTGCAGTGGTTTAATATATCTGAGCCCCATATCGTTGTAGTTAAAAATTCACTGTTATTAATTTATTTCTCAACTGTAACCATTGTACTTAAGAATACATATCGCTATAGGTCCTCATTCACTAAGGCACTAGGTAAAACTAAAACGTTTCCCCACTATAGATACTGTGTATTTATATATTTCAATCTACCATAATTAAATCGATGTGTATATCTAATAACTTTCCCAGTTTATTTGGTCATTGCATGTATACAATATTCATACAATATTTGATTCTATACTGTCCATGATAATTTCATTATTTATCAGGAGTCAAAATAGCGAGCAATTTGCTGAGCAAATATTATTATAAATCGTTGTATTTTCTTTTTATACCAGTAGTTGTATTCTCCTTTTGCCTTCTTACTAATTCTACTTACAAATCGCCTCACATAACTTATACAATATATTTATATGACTACGTGCAAAATAAATATAACATTCAATTCTATATCTTGTTTATATGTTAAATTTGGTTTATGTCCTATATACTTAGATCATAGATATCTTGTTTATATATATTTAACAAACAATATCTTGTAAATCTCATTTATATTCTGTAGATACAAACCATATTCTTCCCATTTCTGCGATTCATTTCATGATTTATTTTATGGATAAAAGTTTAGATCGTCGATATGTAGTTTTTTAATCTTTTATACTACCTATTTCTCATATATTATACAGTTGGCTGAAAGCTAATTAATAATTCTCATATTCATAAATCTGACTGTATATACCAATCGGTTAATATATATATATATATATAAATGGGATGCCACATGTAAATTATCCCATATATCTATAGTTCGTTACATTTGTAATTTGGTCATATATACAAATATAATTTGGTGTACAGATCATTCCTATATAATTAATTACACAATCCATATAACATACATAATTTAATACTTTGCTTACTTGGCAGACTGTGCTTTGCATTTTTTCTGCTTGGCTCCTTGTCTTTCTTTCTCACTGTGACCGTTCTTTCTGTTTCTTTCCTACTCCATATGGTACGCCTTACTTCACACTATCTCCATATATTTTTTCATATTCTTTCTTTTTGAAAATAGGGCGTAGTTTTTTTTCTTTGAAAGATTTTTCTCTTTATTTTTGTTTTTCTTTGTTTCTTTATTATTTTTATCAAATATTTCTTTTTTCCCCCCTAAATTTAGACCATTTCATTTCTCTCTATTTATTTATTTTTATTATTATTTTCATTTCTCGTTTTTTCTCTTAAAATGTAGATTATATACTTTATTTATAATTTTGATAATCCATATGTTTACTAATTAAATTAGCACTTTAATATCATGATGGTTTAATGATAAATCTATTAATCAATAACCCAAATTTAATGTAGTTATAAAAATCATGTCTTTAAAAATATTTAATGATCACACACACAAATCTTGTAAGATAAATTTCATAAAACCATTAAACTATGTTAGCAATAAAGTTTAACTATCTAATGCAAATAACATCAGAATACATTATGCTAATCATTTATTATGTATTTAATATGTGCTAGCTAATATGGTGTGTGCAGAGTTCTAACCAGTTTCTCTGTCGTCCCTCAATAACTTCATCTACATCACCCTCTTCGATAATGTTCTCTCTTTGTTATGCTCTGAGGGATGAGTTCTCATGCATCAATCTCACAACAAGCAAGTAGTTAGACCATGACATCATAATATACATATATAATAAAATATAACTAAATAACGAATCGACATGTGCGTGATGTAAAAACTCATAGCAATATAATTATGTAATTTAAGTAATATCCTACTGTCCCATAATAACATATATCTAAAAGCTTAGTTAAAAATAACTAAATCAAATTTGTCAACTATAAATATCCACAAATAAACAAATAATTTTTTTAACGAAGAATCGACATATAATGTATTTTGTTTCTTCTCTCTGTGGTTTGAAAACTTCTCTATCCTAAAAATTGCATGAGATTTTGAGGACTTCACTGGGCCATCTGTATCAACTTATCTTGCTATCAAATCAAGTCAGCAACAAATATATCTAAAGGCGGCATCTTTCATGCGGCTCTAAGATCACTTTTTGTGGCATAGAAAGTGGATACAAGTACATAATAATCTTGACCCAATTTGGAGAGTGTCAATAAAACAAGCTTTTCATCTTATTAATTCCATATTCTTTCAATTACAACTTCAGAAGTCTAAATTTACTAAAAAAAATTTTGGACGGTGTCGTAATCATATGGATTCAAACTGATGAGCTCATTCTCCAGCTGTCCTCTCATCACATCCTACTTTTTAAAGAGTGTTCAGAGTAGATCACACTTGAGTAAGATTTTTGGTAGTTTCTATATAAAAGAGTGGATCAAAAGAGATGGAAAGACATAGTAGTCCACAATTTTTTTCACAACAGTTGAACCATTTAATTTTCACTTCTGTTGCTGTAAGTTCAATCTCAGTGCCCATTATAATTTGATGGTAACCCTTGGATTGCAAAATGATTTTCATTCTGGATAATTAAATGGTAGGAGCGAACTTATAGGACTTGAATCCATAATATAGAATATAAATTGTTGCATAAAAGAAAGAAGAAATGCAAAAAAAATAATACACAATACCACATAGTACCCCGTCAAAACTAACAAAGTAACTCCCCTTAAGTTATAAATACAAACACATTTGTAAAGATGTCAGACTCAACTCAAAATGCATCTTGAACAAATGTGCATAAGTATGAAAGAACTAGAAAGATGTTAGACTCAACCGATAATACATCCAAGAATGTACAATAGTTAGTTTGAAGAGGGGTTTAGAGGACCCAAAAACACCACCAATGCGTAGAGCATGAAAAACAAACATTTTTGAAGAAAATGACACTTAAATTCAAGCTACCAATTAAAATTTATGCATGTTTGAAAATCTGTTTGCATAAAAAAATTGGTGGCAATAGTGTTAAAAAAAATTTGATCAATTTTTTCAAGAAAATTTTATGTATCAACTTTAAAAAGAAAAACTTAAGCCTCTCTTAAATAAAAGTTAAGCATTTTTGGGTTAGAAGTGACCATGGGCTTAATTTCTATATGACTAAGGGCTACGCTGGGTACTTGCCTCATGTAACCACAACATATGACCAAGGGGCTAAGGGGTAGGATGATGACCCGTCTCCTTTTCCCCAATGAATAGTGTCACAAACTCATGTTTTAAAGTTGATCGTTGCACACAGGTCTTAAGGAGTCTTTACCCTTAAAATTGATGTTTTGTTAGATTGTTATTGCGTGACGAAGTGGAGTCACATCATCTTATGGTGGGAAGATATCCTCCAGAGTTATGGATCTACAAAATCACCAATGCGTGATGGGTTGGTCCACATCACCATGGATTTGATGGCCAGGTTGTCGGGCCTTGGGCCTTATGGAGATGAAAAATGTGACCGTGCAGAATTCACATTGTTGCATCATCAATGGTTGGGTTGATGGGCCTTAGGCCCCGTAGAGGTGTGTGATGCAAAGTCTGTGATCACATATTTGCATCAGTTAAGATCGAGTTGATGAGAATTTGGGGTCGCAAAGGCACATAAATGAGTGTGCACTTATGGCCTATGTCACCATGTGGAGGAGGGCTTGAAGAAGCCAAAGATTCTCCTAGGTCTTGAATTATGTAGAAAAAGTGATGTAAACTAGTCAAAAATGATGAAAAAGACTACAAGAACTTAGTTCTAAAAAAATCGGTTCGGCCTTCTAAAAACTGAAAAAGCCCCACTTGGTAATCTAAAAAACTCAAAAAACATTTTTAGATTGAAGACTATGGTGTTACAAAAATATGCGAAAACCAAGAAAACTATTTGAAACCCTTCAAAAATAGTTGAAAATGGTTATTATGAAACTAGATTATGTTTATAACCAATCCTAAAGTTTTGGCAGCCTCTGAATCCAATGGCACTATCCATTTTTTATCTACAAACTCGCAGTAAAGATCTGCATGAGTTTTCAAAAAACCTCATCAAACTCTTCAAAACCAAAACCACAAAAAATATCTGGAATGTAGTGTAAGGATCTCATAGATTCGAATGATAAATGACTGTCAAAATGGTTTTGATACTAGTCAGATTGTACCATGATCAACTGAACAATGACAAAAACGTGAAGAGTCTATAAAGTAAAATCTTATAATCTAAAATAAAAAAGCTCACACAAGGAAAGTTATGCAAATGAACATTATCTCATTAAACATTCAAGTATTGAAAAAAGTATCAACCAAAAAAAACATAGAAGGTTTTTTATATAAGTGGAAAATAGACATATCCTAACATCGTCATGTATGTGAAATTATTTTCCACTAAGGACCTTTATTAAACCTAATCAAGCTTGACTAGACCGTATAGACAAAACCTAAGGAAACAAAAAATCTACACCAACAATTACAACTTATATAATCCCTTCAAATTGTAATGGAGTGTATATGATGAATAATATAAATGGAACAAGATAGAAATGTAATAGTTAAGTGTGATAATGATTGTGTATTGAACATAAAATTAATGTTTTAGTAAATTTGGATTAAAGCATAAATATTATGTCTTATTAAACAATAAAAAATAATTTAAAAATTTATTATAAAAAATAACTAATTATTTTTTAGAAAATGTAAATATGCTATGTATAAGATAAAACACATATATTATATTAATAATAACCTCAAAATTCAAGATATTTAAGAGGAAGACTGAAAATGTATATAATTTCATTTATGATAGAAATTGAGATACGCCATTATACATCAACCCATTTGTGTAATAAAATTGGAATGCTACTCAATTATGATATCTATAAGATGATGCCGCGCACTAAAAGTAAAACTCTACATACTTTCCACTCACTACACTCATTAATTGTTTAAGGTCCACAATGGAAAAAAAGTGGTCTCAAAAAAAAAAGAAAAAAGAAAAAGAAAGAAAAACTACTCAACTTGGAGATCGCGTAATTAGCTGGGGAAATAAGTAACATTTATACGCTCGTCATCGGCCATAAGAAATTTCCATACAAAAATGATGTCACAGTCCACAAATTTACGTACAAAAATGTTTTTATTCTCGTTAAATGCCTTTGGAGACTAAGAGTGATCAAGACATTTTTTTCAATAATGCATTAGCTAATTCCATTTCAATTCTCAAGAGTCGGAGTTGATTATTCAATGTGTTTTTTCAAGTAAGGCGTCTGCTAGATTTTGTTACGTTTCGACTTAATAGTTGGTGGAGAAAAGGTGCCAAATAAAAAATGCTCTTATTAGTTTACTAATTTTCTATAAATCAACAACAGTAGAATAGATATAGAACTCTACAAGATTTAGGTTTTGAAGACATGTTTAGATTACCGTGACACATGATTTATTTTTCACGGAATGTAAGGTGGTTTATAGACCAGTCTCGCAAGTACATGGTTTGTGTTTTTGTGAAATAATTCCTAGATTTGGATTGATAGCTGTATAGACACTTAATCAAACACGATGCTACAACATTATGAATGCAAAATAAAAAAATCTCAGTCAGTTGAAATGCTACGGCTTTTACCAACTTCAACTTGCTTGATCTTGCATTTTGATAAACAAATCGTTCACAAGTGCCTCTATTTAAAGAGGTCTTATTTCTAATTTTAGAAACCCACTAATTGTGACTTACTAACAAAACATTAAATATTAACTAAATCAAAAATTAAATGATGCCTTATTACAAATATTAAATCATGTCTTACAAGCACTCAATAATGGGTGGAGTAAATTACAAATTCCAATACTCCCTCTTAATTTATTTCACTCGTTGTTACAATATTTATTACTATTAAATTTTACTTCGAACGTTTAAAACTATTTTTCACTAATGTTTTTGTGAAGATGTTCGCTAAATGATCTTCGGATCTGGAGAATGTTAATTTAGTTTCACCATCTTAAACCAATTCTTATATAAAATGATAACGAATTTGTATACTTGCTTCATCCATGAAACACTAGACTCTTCGTCAAGGTTATTGAAGACATTATCACAAAATATGATTGTGCCATCTATTTGTTCCTTCTTCAAATCAATTAGGACTCTCCTTACCCAGATACCCTAACATGTTGTTACATTTGTTGCAATGTATTCAACTTCTGTTGTGAAAAGAGAAACTATGGGTTGCTTTTTGGTTGCCTAAGAAATGGCCCCTGAACCCATGTGAAACACATAACTTGATAAGTTTTCCTTGTTATCTACACTACTTGTCCAATCGCTATTTGCATAGCCAATTAAATGAAAATCATTTGATGCAATATAAATAATATCATAGTTCTTAGTTCTAATGACATATCTCAGAATTCTCTTATCTGCTTGCCAATGTGTATCCTTAGGTGTTTCCATAAATCTAAAATCAAACTTACTACATAATATCAGGCCTAGATGTTGTCAAATACATGAAACTACCTACCATGCTCTCATATAAAGTTGAATTCAACTCATTGTTGCAAGCTTCCTTACTCAATTTGAGACCTGTAGTAGTTGGTGTTGGTGTAGGCTCGCTATTCAACATTTTGAACCTCTTTAACATTTTTGAAGCATACTTAGACTGTGAGATGAATATGCCATGATCCATTTGTTGTACTTCTATACCAAGTAAGTACGTTAACAGACCCAAGTCTGTCAGTGAAAATTCTCTTTTCATTGCTTCTTTGAACTCAATAATAAAAACATCACCATTTCTTGAGAAGATTAGATTATCTACATATAACACAACAATCAAAATCTTACCATGGCTCCTCGTTGATGTAAAGTGTGGGCTTGCTACTACTTTTGCTGAAACCATTGGTAGTAAAGCATGAATCAATTCTACTATACCAAGTCCTTAGTGCTTGATTAAGCCCATAGAGTGCTTTCTAGAGCATATACATCTTATTTTTTTTCTTGGTACTTCATATCCAAGCGGTTTATCAACATAGATTTCTTTGAGTACTCCATTCAAAAAGACAGATTTCACATCCATTTGATATACATTTCACTTGCGTTGCATAGCTATTGCTAAGATAACCCACACGATTTCCATTCTTAAAACAAGAGCATAAGTCTCATCATAGTCTCTACCAAGTTGTTTGTATCCCTTAATAACCAATCTTGCTTTGTACCTGTCAATTTTACCTTTTGTTGTGCTTTTGGCCTTGTAGACCCACTTCACTCCAATCACTTGATTACCTTGGGTAAACAAGCTAACTCCCATGTTTTGTTTCTTTCAATTACATTTATTTCCTCATCCATGGTCATACATTATTTCTATTCTTTCACTACTTCCTCAAAACATGTAGGTTCATTTTAAGAAAATAAGGTCAAATTTAAATTTTCATTAAGATCATCATATCTTAAGTCATCATAGATCTCCCTCAAGCTCCTTATCTTTTTAGGCATAAGGGAATCAAGAGTTGGATCTGAACTACTATTGGAGTTGCTTGATTGAGGAGTATGTTGTGAAGGTGATGGAAGTGTTGCTAACGGTTCACCTTGTTGATCTATGATTGGCTCAATTTGAGTATTCTCATTTCCATTATCTATGAGTATCATTTTTGAGATACCCGAGACAGTGTCAATAGTGCCATCCCATGATTCATTCTCAATGAATTTGACATCCCTACTAATCACAACTTTCTTTGTAATAGGGTTGAACAATCTATATGCTTTAGTGTCTTCACAATAACTAATGAAGATACACTTCTCTCCTTTATCATCAATTTTTCACCTCTTTTCCTTTGGCGCATGTGCATATGCCATACACCCAAATATTCTTAGATGCTCAACACTATATTTTTTGTTTATCCACGCTTCTTGTGGAGTCCTATTTCGAACAGCTTTTGTGGGACACCTATTTAACAAATACATTGTTGTTGCTACAACTTCAACCCAATATTCTTTTGAAAGTCCCTTTGATTTTAACATGCTTACAGTCATCTCTTGGATGGTCCTATTTTTCCTTTCTATCATTCTTTTTTGTTGTGGAGTGTATTTAGCTATGAACTACTTTTCAATTCCTTCATTCTTGCACAAATTTAGAAATTTCTTAGAAACATACTCTCTCCCTCTGTCGGATCTTAGGATTTTGATGAAGTATCTACTATATTTCTCAACCAATGACTTGAACCACTTAAATTTTTCAAAAGTCTCAGATTTATTCTTTATGAAATAAATCCAAGTCTTCTTGCTATAATCATCTACGAAGGTTAAGAAATATGCATTCTTAGAGTTGGTGAGAGTTTTCATTGGGCCAAACAAATCTGAATGTACCAACTCCAAAGGTGTGTTTGCCCTCTTAGACATCCTTGATTGAAAGGGTTACCTATGTTGTTTTTATAGAATGCATGCCTCACATTTTCTTTCAGATTCTACTATTCTTGGTAGAACTATAACCATATTCTTCTTAAATAAAAGATCTAATCCAGAAAAACTTAAATGCCCATACATCAAATGTTAGAGTCTAGATGTGTCTTTAATAATTGTCTTAAAGATTGATTCATATAGTATTGTTATACGCTTGAAAGGATCAATATGAATCTTGAGAGGAAACATGTGATTCTTTATCATTTAATCTGTAGCTATAATTTTATTACTTTTTTCCTTATCAAAGATTTTATACTCTCCATTCTCCATCATGACTCTATATCCTTTTTGAACCAACTGTCCACTACTCAATAGATTATCTTTTAGATTTGGAGCATAGTAGATGCCCTAAATCACTCTTCTTTCACCTTGTTTGGTGTAGATAATGAGAGTTCCTCTGCCAACAACAATAAATTTTTCATTGTTACCCATATTAATATGTAATTAAATATTCTTATCAGTGGAGGAAAACAAGTTCTTATTACCACTCATGTGGTCACTACATGTACTTGTCCAAATACCATACCTCAACATAGTTTTGCTCAGCAACATTGCATACAATGAACATGTTTGGCAAATGTTACATTCTCAGTGGCTACATTTGGATTTTGCCTTGATTGGTTATGCTGCCTCTTTCTGCATTCACTGGCAAAATGACCATATTTACAATAATAATAATAACACTAAACATTACTTTTACCATACCTTTGATTTGAAGTGCTATTCCTCTTCTTATCTTGAAAATCTAATTGGGAGTTGTTTGCTCCTTATTGATTGTTTGGAATTAATCTAACATAGTAGCTCATTCCTCTTCCTCTACCTCTAAAACTTCTACCTCTATTTTCTCTCTCTCCCCTGCCTCTAAAACTGCCTTGAGCCTTGAAGGTTTGCTCTAAGGAAGAAGGTCTGGATCTGTTCAATCATTGCTCGTGGGTTTGTAGAGAACCCATCAACTCATCCACTGTCATACTTAAGAGGTATTTGGCCTCCTCAATAGCTTTAACAATTGGATCATATCTCATGGGAAAACTCCTAAGGATCTTTTTAACAATCCTTTGGTCTACTATAGTTTCACCATTAATTCTTAATTGATTGATTAAACTATAGACTCTAGTATGAAACTCATAAATAGACTAACTATCATTCATTTGTAATGTTTCAAATTCTCTTCTAATAAATTGGAGTTTTAATAACCGTACCTTATCAGTACCTCTCTAGGAATTTTGAAGGATCTCCAATGCTTCTTTTGCGTAGTTTACTGCTGTAATTCTTGGATATATGGCTTCTGCCATTGTCATCTCTATCAAATTTAATGATTTCACATCTTTCTTCCTGCTCTCCTTTACCTGGGTCTTCTATCCAATTGTCAATGCATTGTACACTACTTGATCGGTGACATCTGTGAAGCTAGTGATCACACACTCCCATAAATCATTCACTGCCAATATTATCTTCATCTTCTTTGCCCATACGTCATAATTTTGTCTGTTAAATGTTGACAGATGTTTCCAACTTTTACCCTCTGTTCAAGGCATTTCAATGATCTGTTTTCTCCACTTCAAAAACCTTCTTTCAGTGATCTATACACTTTATCTTTATAGCAGCTTCACATCTACTGGTTGTGGCTTCTTCAAACTCTTACAACAAATCTTCTTTGGGATGATGCTTATGCCTGGATCTACAGGATTTTGCCCAAACTTCTCCAAAGTTTTCTTTTCCCATGTTGGTTGTTTAATGGTAGCGATCTCTTTACTGGTTACGCTTCGTACTCCTCTACAGTCACTATACAGAAGTCTTAACAAAGCTCCTTCTACAACTGTGCTCTCCTCCTATAGTCTCCCATGCACTGCATATTTTTTCAATGGTGACTGGTTAATCGTTCTAAGAATATAATTTTCTTCTTCTTCGATGATCTACAACTCTATGTCCATGCTGGCTGTTGACTACACAGCTCATGGCATAGACATTGCCTCCAATTTATCGGCTAGGCAGTCCCTTATTTTTTGCTACGCTTAATTCTCACATCAATGACCAAAGTCTGAGTCTTTCATATCGACCATATCGTCCACCATATATGCACCAAGAACATAATGAGCTGAAGTGTTAAACAACTGCTAGCTGGTCCTTCCTTCTTCGACTCACTTCACACAGCCACGAGATCGCCAGGTCCTTCTAACACCAGGTTGATAAGCTGGCTTCGAGACCACTCTAATGGATGTATAGACACTTAATCAAACACAATGCTACAACATTATGAATGCAAAATAATAAAATCTCAGTCAGTTAAAATGTTACGACTTTTACCAACTTTAACTTACTTGATCTTGCATTCTTATAAATAAATGGTTTACAAGTGCCTCTATTTAAAGAGGTCTTATTTCTAATTTTATAAACCCATAACTGTGAATTTAAAAAAATATATACATTAAATATTAACTAGACCAAAAATTAAATGATGCCCTACTAGAAATATTAAATCATGCCTTACAAGTATTCAATAACAGGTGGAGTAAATTACAAATTCCAATATGGATGTGCTTTTCCTACAAGAAATTAAGGTATCAAGCATTTTGCTCATAGTTTTTAATGAAATTATTTGGTACATACGATATTCATGCACTGACTAGCAATTGTGCTCTCACTACCAATCATAACCTAAGGCGTATAGGAGTAATTACATTTATTTATCTTAAATTATTGCTTCATTATGTGGATCATGGACATCGCTGTTTATATTTTATTATTATTTTTTGTTTTGATATAATAAATATTTATTTCCTAATGATGCCATTTAAAGGGTCGTCATTTGGCATTGGCTTGTTGATGAGTTTCTACATATGTATTGGTTGTGAGGTGGCTTCAATGTGGTTAAACTAGGAACATATAGCTTGGGCACCTCCCAATATGTTGGACAATAGGTGATCAAGGGGCTTGGTATTATATGCATAATAAATTTGAGATTTATGAGTCTAATGTTTTATGTCATTCCACTTTTCTTGTTTGGTAATGGTCGAACTTCCATAGTGGAATTGAAAGAGTTCATAAGTGACTTGACATGGGTGATATCTATACAAATTTTTTTTTTGGACATTACTTTTCATTGCTAGTGGAATATCTACTATCTATTTTCCTTTTTGACCACTTGTCAATATAGTTTGGCATTGAATAGAATTTCAAAAGGCCCAAAGTTCAAAAGATGCAATTTTTCCATAATACAAATGTATTACATCATGGCCCTACTCTAGTTAACATCCACAAAGTTTTGAACTTTGTGCCACATCTGCTAAGGAAATTTAGCTAAATTGATTGGTGTTCTAATGCCATCACTCGTAACTTTATTTCTTCACATCTATAGTGAACAACTATTGTGCATCCACTTCAGAGCTTTTCTACTAACACCTTTGCGTTGAGCCTGTAATGGCTACCTTTGAGAAGGAATATTTTCATGAACCCCTACAATTTCAAGTGGCATCACTATGGCAATGCATCAAGATTGAATATTCTTACAATGCACAACATGCAAAAATAAAAATCCATGTTACATTGGCTTAAGATTGGCGTTAATGTTTCTAAAGATTTCTTCCAAATTGTAAAGGCCAAACACTCTCCTATCAAGTAAAATCCATTAGAGAAGTTGACCAATGACTTACTGAGTTAGTAATTATGGTGAAAGATTTTGTTTTTCATTATCATTGTGATTTCAAAGCTTTAGAATCTTCTCTATAGTGAAAAAAATCTCTCCAGCAGTGTCTTTAGACCAACGAGTCACATGTGATACATTACTTGGCACTTAAATGGCCAATGCAAATGCTCCTAGGTGTGATGGCCTCCATTTCGAGTTTTACAAAGTGCTTTGGGATACATTACAAAGGACTTGTTTCATGCTTACTGCAAATCATACTATACCAAATCCCTTGGCAAGATCATCAACAAAGAGAATTTAAAATTCATACCTAAGTCAGATGATTTGGAGCTAATCTAAAAATGGAGACCTATCATGCTACTTAATGTCATTTACAAGATAATTTCCAAGGTCCTCACACAACACATTTGTTATCTCTTTACTTTTATTTTTAGTCCCAAAAAAATATGATTGATCAAAAATAGATATATTTTAGATAACATTATTGTGTGGAAAGGGATGAAATGGGCACACACGTCTAATCAACAAGCATTTTTTAAAATCAAGATTGACTTTAAGAAAGCCTATGACCATATTTAATGGCCTTTCATTTTTCATATATTATAGGCATTATGGTTTGGTCCAAATTTCCTCTAGTCAATCCACATGTTATTTTTAGATGCCTCAACATGGCTCTTAGTCAATTGTGCGCACTCAAAGTAATTTTGATTGCTTCATTATATAAGATAAGGTTTCCCTCTTGCCCCTACAATGTATGTACTACTTTTAGAATGTTTTGGCTATTTTTTCAAATGCAAAACCTCAAGGTCTGATAAAAGGTGTATCCCTCCCTTTTAATGGGCCCACCCAACTTTTTAATGGTCATTTTCTTGATGACTCTTTCCTCATCCTTATTGAGGAAGACTATAATATTAAGCAATGTTGTGATATCCTATACCTCGCCTTGGGTTCTAGTATTCAATGAAAAAATACTCAATGCTATAGGCAGTCACTTCAACCTCTCCCTCCTTGGTTGCAAAAATATGAGTGGAATTTATGTTAACAAAAAAAAAATTTAGAATTAATATTATCCTTTTTGCATTCCAATCTACCCCCTCTATCTCTGGTAGTATGACATTGATCATGGTTGAGAAAATTCTCTGTTACTGGATCACTAACCACTCTCTCTCATTAGCAAGAAGATTTTAAATCTTCTCTAAAGTTATCTCTCTGAGTCATGTTTGTTATACATGTTGGGTCCCTTCCAAAGCCCACTACCAAGATCTTGAAAACCTGCTCAGATATTTTATTTGGGCCAGCTTAGAGCATGGGAAGGATTTTTGATGGGTATATTTGGAATAATTTTGTGTCCCCAAGGAGGTTGGGGCTAATTGGGGATTCTTGATATTCACTACCAAGGTACTACTCTATATGCAAAATGGATTATCCGATCCATCAAAGGTAATGAGGCATGTAAAATTCTACTTTGAAACTATATTGTAGAAATTTTTCCCTACGTATCTGTGACATGTAAGAGTTTAGTATTCTAAAACCTTAGCATCCGTTATGCTCCAGTCAAGACTGTAGGCTCATTTATGGTAAAACTATTTTGGAAAGCTCAATAAAAATCAAGCCATGATTACATTAGAATGAGAATGGGTTGAGAGGTAATTTTATATAAAATTTATTACTTATGGTGGTTTCCTATCAATAACTTTTGTGATTCCCCTTTTGCAGAGATGCCCTAGGTTCGAACACTTACACTTTTTAGAAGAGGCACGTTCACAATGCATGACATTTTCTACAAACCAGGTATAATTTGTCTCTCTTAACCCAAAGTTAAATCTAAATTTCACTTGATCAAACTTGATAAAGTCTTATACAACTCCTATAGAGTTTCTACACAAAATTATAGTTCTCTACTAGATCATAGTGGAAGGAGTGGAAGTGGTATGTAGAAACACCCTTTCTTCATTATACTCCCCAAAAGGCATATGATTGGCTTTTACCCTGATTGCTAATGGTGGGCAATCTCAATACTCAATGATCTCTTCAATTTTCTACTCATACGTGGAGTAGGAGATACCAGATTATATTGAGTTCTATTATTAAACCAAAACTTGCACATTTTTCTTAGTGTTTACTTTATCATGGTTTACTTATAGGTCAACTCCTTATTCATTTAGGCATTTCTAGCCCAAGTGTTTATTTTGTAGCCATATTGAGACTCTTATTCACTTTTTTTGGTCGTGTAACAAGGAACTATTAGCTTGGACTTGGATTCACGATTTTTCCAAGCCCTTTCCATTGGAGCCTTTTAATTAGAAAAGCATTCTCCTTAATGATTGAAATATGTTTTTAACCCTAAAATGTAGATATGTGGGGGATCTAGGGTTAAATAGGTAATAGATAGCCTACGGCACAAAGATGGTAGACTATCTATAAAGTAGGCTAGTTACTTGTGAAACTCAGATAGAACATATACTAAATTTATTATGTTGAAATGCTAAAGATCTAAAGTAAAACTATGTTAGATATTACATTAACAATAAAATTAAGATGCTTATCTACTTTTAATGTTAATACAAATTTGGATCTGGAACAGACAGAAAGTGGAGTAGATCCAGATTCTATAACAATCCCTTGATTTTGGAAATTATACCTCTGTATTTTTAAACATTTGTGTCAAACTGGGATAATTACATCGACATTATTATTTAACGTAGATGCGGGTGTCCAATATGGAGTACTTGTTGAAACTAGATGAAACCACTTAGATGTTTTTGGGTTTTGTGTCACCTTTGCTCTGGTGTATTCAAATATACGTCATGGATTATTGATTCTTGTTATGTAGACAAACCCTAGTTCTTCATCTTCATATTGGCTATGAGAAAATGGGTTCGTGGACACACAATGTCGATCTTCCTCAAAAATCCCTCTTGTTAATGAGCACTGCTTACATAGCCAATACTTTGAAAAGGGCTTCAGACTCATATAGTTCTCCCTTATGTGTTGAATTGTGTGTGAATCATGCGATGTGTGATAAGTAAGTACAACAATGACCCAGCTTGTAACTAGCAAAATATGGCTTATAGAATGCTTCTTCAGTACTTCAGACCTATAGTGTGTTGTTCTTATGACTGATATAGAATGTAGAGAAAATAGAGAAGCTTTTCTCACTTGAGTGCTTGATATAATACTTCTGGTAAGTTGACTTGGTCTCTATAGGTCTTTTCTAAGTGAGGAATGAATGAGGGTTAATATTATATTTATACCAATCCCTTTGGATAATATCTCACATTAAAGCACTTAGGATGACCTTTATGATACATTTTATTTATAAATTGGATACCTTTAGGGCACTCAATGCTTGCATTAGGATAGGACACTTGTGTTAATGTAGATGTTTGATTGGGATGTAAGTGTTTGCGTAGTTGGAAAAGAGGTGTAGGTCTAAAACTTATAGAGATGGAAGATAATCAAGTTTATAATATTTTGGGCATGATTAGAGGCTTGAGTCATCATAATAATATTGTTTGAACTAAGAAATAAGTAATTAGAAACATAAAGATAGCGTATGTGAGTGTTTTGACAGCAGAAAAAGTTTAGAAGCTAAAAGTACATCTATGATATGTATTTTCTAGATGAACAAGATTGTGGTGCTATATAATTTAGAAATAGTGTCTACATTTGACCCCCCTTTAATCTAGTAGTGAAATTATTAGTTTAAAAGAAAATAAATACATACTTGGGTGTGTATAACACATCTTGCCTTTGGTTGAGTCCAACTTAACTTGAATGCTTTGATGGTGACTGGCCTACAACCAATAACATGTTATATTATATAATTAGTGCATATAATTTGAAATTGAAATTATTGAAATTGAAAGTATTAAAATTATTTAAATTGAAAGAGAAGAAGGTTGAGTACCCCTGTGAATCGATGCAACCTTCTTTCCTTTTAACAATTTGGTTTGAAAGTTGTATCATTCTAAATCACTGAAACTATTATTTGGATGAATATAAAATCTGAAAAGTGCATATATCTAAAGAGATAGAGAGATATCGGAAGACACGTGCCACCAACTTTAGAGAAAAGGTATTTTTCCATTCGACATTTGATTTTAGCTCAACTATGCAACCCAATCATACTTATAACTTGGTGAGTGTAAGTGAACCAAGTCAACTCACACTATAAAACTGGTGAGACTAGATGATGTGATCAAGTCCAAACTATAAAATTGATAAGATTGAGTGATTTAATGACCTCAACCATACCAAGAAATGAACCAACTACTGTAATAGATTGGATCAATATAATTATAAAAGTCCAATCTGAAGGGTGATGGCAGTCCTTGAAAGTGTTTAGAATTTGAAACTGATTTGATTTTACAATATTAGGTGCACATTACATAGCATATGTGCCTTAGATATGTCTTATGCTGAAATTGTGTATAACAATTATATAAATGTATAGAATTCTACTACAATTATGTATTTGAATCATATAATTGTGTAATTTGACATATTTAAAAACCGTGAAAGTGCAGAGAACATGTTTCCAAAACATGCCCCACTATATATGGATAAATCTAATAACTGATATAAGTGCCAATGCGGAGGACATGTTTCTAAAATATGCCCCCACTATAATCTGTATATGAGAATTGATGTAAGTGTGAACATGTTTCTAAAACATGGCTTCACTATAATCTAAATTTGAGAACTATTGTAAGTGTCAATGTGGATGACATGTGTCCAAAATATGATCCCACTATAATCTGAATCTGAGAACTAGTGTATGCAGAGAACATGTTTCCAAAACATACCCCCACTACAATATGAATTTGAGAATTGGTGTACGTGCCAATTTGGAGGACATGTTTGTAAAACATGCCCCCACGATATGGGTATGTTGAATATAAAATAAGTGTGGATAATGTGTTTCCAAAACATGCCCTCACTGTAATTTGAATTTGTAAAGTAATGTGGAATTTATGCTTTTATGGCATGCCTCCACTAATATACCCCCCTTTTGAGGTGAGGGGAAGTATAAACTGATAGTTACCTTACCTTAAAAGGATATTATAACCATGTAAACTGTGAATATACCATGTCGCATATAGAGATAACATTTCTGGGTTGATATATCATCAAATCACGAAGAATGTGATCACACCAAGTCCTGAGATGCATGATGTAGATTATGGCAATATCTAGATAGTAATAGTACAAGCTCAACAAGTAATCAAGAACACACACAAGATCACTCAAAAAGTAAATCAAGAAATAAAGGTCCAAAGAGACTACAAACAAGAGGCATGTTCAAATACTACACAAGAGAAGGGACATGACTTAATCAAATGTCTACAAAGTAATAAATGTCATATTCAAATGCCAGCATACAATAAACAATGACACATTTAAATGTCAAAGAGGCAAACAAAGGCACGGGGCCCACATACAATGAAGCATATTCAAATGCTCAAACAAGCAAGACAATAGCAAGGCAAGACAATTAATGAAGTGTATACATGAAATCATAAGCAACCATCATAAACATAGCATGCTAGTCCCTTGATATATGTGTTGGCAAAAAATGTTAAGTATACAAAACACCAAGTACACTACGAAAGATATAAGCATGGATAAAGATATGTGTATTATATAAGATCAAACGTGATAATGTAAAATGATCATAGGATGATATAACTTGGGTGTATCATGATCAAAGAGGTGGATGCCTCTAATGTCCTAGTGATGTGAATAGAGGGAAATCCCAACATCTAAAAGTGCAAAGATATTATATGTGTGTATGCTTGTATCACAATCAAAGTATGTGTGAAACACACACACACACACACACACACACACACACACACACACACACACATATGAAATACTGATAACATCTACCAACATGAAACCAACAACATATATGCGAAGGAGAGCTAATAGGATATGTAAATGTTGAACATATTTTTGAATTTTTAGAGTTTTTTTAATTTTTTTGGTATTTTTAGGATTTATGAGACCTTACAACTTTAATTTAGATCTTTTACGTTGTTTGGATCATGGTTGGATAAATGGAAATGGTACATGGCATGTTCTTCCTCACATTTTAAACGTATATTAGAACCAATGAGATCATTTAGAATATGGATCAATTTGCCTTCATGAGAAAAGGAAATACCTTGTTGATTTTAGTCATTTTGTGTTCCCATTTTGATATAATCAAAAAGCTCCCAATGTAAATACATATGTAGATTTTTGTGGCATATCACAAACCATTGTTTGAATCACTTTAGAATGCCAAACAATTGGTAGTGTTATGTTGCCCAAGGAGTCTTTTCAACCTCTTTTATTTTGTAAGTCTTTTAGATCAAAGCCAATCTATTGTAAACGTCTTATATTACAAGTAGTTTTTGTTTGTGTACGATGAATATGTTTTGCTAAAAATAAACACCACCCATGAATAATATGATTGTCAAATCTTTTTGGTGTGGATGCTTTTATTGTTGTTCACCTTAGGGTTTTTGCATAGGATGTGGACCTTGGATTGGTCCCATATTGAGTAAATCTTGTAGAGCTCCCATATAAAGATTAGGAACTCCATATTTTTATTCATAATGTTGATTTGGTAATTCATCTCCCTCCTTTTTGTGAGGAATAAAACTTTGGCACTTAGAAGGGGATATGTTAAGCTCTTTTGGGTGAGTAACGATGAATGAAACATATCTATGCACATCCATATATAAATATGTAAATGATTCATATTGTTTATGCAATGCTCTTTCTTTCAATGGAGAAAGAAGACTGCTACTAGAAATGTTAAAATTTTAAATCTGAAGGTCTAAATGCTAGTTTATATGATGTCCTTTTGAATCGAATAGTATAATCTTGAAGGAATTCATCATTACGTTGTTTGAAATTATGCACATGTTCTAATTTAAGTTTTGGCACCTTATGAATATCGGAAGTCATGAAGAATGCATCTTTTAATTGTGTAAAAGTGGTTAAGGAACCTTTTGGTAGGCTATAGAACCAATTATTAGCCTCATCGAAATGCTCATATGGAAAAAATTTAGTAATATTTTTTCATCTTTTGCCCATTGACCAATGTACATAATTAATCATGTGGTCAAATGGGTTCTTATGACTCAAAAAGAGAGGTAAATCTAGTAGTTCAAAATCTTGTGGATAAAGGATATTCAAGTATACATTATGCAAGAGGTTGATTATTGAATGAGGTAACATTTGTATTAGTATTATGGAAAGACATTTGTATTTGAAGTATAGAAACATGTTTTTGAAGATACCCAATAGTGTTCATCATAGAAATAAGATACTCCATGGGAATGATGGTGCTTGACATATGTGTTATTATTGTTTCTAATCCACCACCTCTCTTGAATCTATGCATATGAATAACATCATCTTCATGGATAACAAGTACAAGTTTTGAATCACTCAATTTAGGATACTTTGGTAATTGTATTGGATCTATGAATTGTGATACATTTGGTATACCATTTGAAGAGCTTGGTTCATTCACTTTTTCAGAGATATAAGAATTGGTATTGGAAGGAGGTTTGGTAAAGATGCCATGATATCTTGTTTAACCTTTCACAATTTTTCAATGTTAAATAAGGGGAAACAAGAATCATCACCCTTGCTAAGGGGGATATTATTTGAAAATGTGGGATTATGGGGGCTTGAATTAATTTATTTAAAGGAATATCCCCCTTATAAGCTATTTGTAAATCAGTCATAATTTCTTTATATATTTGTTGGAACTTTTAACAATCATATGAAGGAGCATCTTTGTCATATGTAACCACTTTTGTGGTATAATGTGCATGAAGGGCATGATTAGATTATTTGCTTTGTTGGTGACTCATGGTTTTTTTTTGAAAATCCCAAGCCTTGCCAATTTGTAATATTGAAAGGGTTATACCTTGCTCATGTTTGCTCGATCCTTGGCCTTTGTATCCATATTTTAGCAAGTATCGAAAGCTAAAATCATATGATGATGGTTTATGAAGTACGGGTAAAGGCTTTTTATCTTCCTTAAGATAGATTAACTAATATTTTAAAATGGTTGGAACATGGCCCTGATTAGAGGGATGGTAGCTACCACCATTCAAAGATTTAAGATTAGATCCTTTAGCATTTTGAAGAATACAATAGTAATTAATTTTTACCCCTTTGATAGAAATTTGGAGAGTTTCATAATCACATTCATCAAAGCAATCAATATCGTCCATGATAAGAGAGATGAATACACAAATATTAGGATAAAATGAATAAGAAACATCCTAAATGGTACACTTAGATAAGAATGATGTTCAAATATTAGGTTACCCCTTTAGTATTTCAGACCTGTAGATATGTTATCTTTATGACTGAGATGTAAATAAGAGAAACGAGGGAAGCTTTGCTCACTTGAGTGCTTGATAGAATGCTTTTGATAAGTTACTTTGGTCTCTCTAGGTATTTTCTATGTGAGGAATCAATGAGGATTGACCTTATATTTATATCAATATCTTTGGAGAATATCTTGCAGTAAAACACGTAGGCCGACCTTTAGGATACATTTCATTTACAAATTGGATGACTTTAGGGCACTAGACACTTGCGTTGGGATATGACACTTGTGTCAACACAGGGGTCTAACTAAGATACAAGTGTTCGGGTAGTTGAAAAATAGGTGCAGGTGCAAAACTTGTAGAAATGGAAAATAAGTAGGTTTATAACATTATGGACATCATAAAAGGCCTGGGTCATCATAATAACATTGGTCAGACTAAGAGATAAACAATTAGGCAAAGAGAGATAGTATATGTGAGGGTTTTGATGGTAGGAAAGGTCTAGAAGCTGAAAGTACGTCCATGATATGTATTTACCAAGTGTACAAGATTGAGGTGCTATATAATTCAGAAACAGTGTCCATAATATGCTACTTACAAGATACACACATATTTGGCATAATTTCTAAGTGAAAATTCTCCTTTTAATCTAAAAGTAAAGAAATGCAACATTATTTTATAACTCTATAGTTGTTCAATTTTATACTTATAAAAGGCAATGGTTATTTTAAATGTATGTATGTGCATTCAAGTGTAGGAAAACAAAGTGGTTCGATAGCTAGCCATATCTAGACCTTGTTGGATCATTAAGGTAATCTGCCATGCATGGTTGCTTGTGTGCTTCCTTATCACTTAAAAGGGAAGGAACTCTGAGGGGAGGCTTCAAAAGGAGTCATTCTTTCTGCATCTGTAAGACTCATTTTGGTTGGTCTTTATTGCATAGGCATCCACGTCCTTCGACACAACATAGCAATTGGGATCCTCCTCCTATACACCATGGTAATTGGGATCCTCCTTCCCATCCAAACAAGTTCTTGTGTCTTGTTCTAGAAGTCTCACCCCCAGAAGTGCTCATAATGGCACTAAAGAAATCATGGAAGCAATGAACAATGTCAACGCTAAGTGAGATCCCTTGTTTGAGAGAGATGAGCTCCTAAATGTTGGTTAGGGAAAATCAAATGACTGAGATTTGCTTGCCCCAATTTATTATCTATAGTATTTTAGTCTCTTGCTATATTATATTTGGTTGAACTTGGTATCGATCCCATGCTTTGAATTTTTTGTTTCCTATGCTCATTTTTATGACCTAGAATGTTGAACTTGAATTCATTTATCCTCTTTGCAATGGCATTGCCAAAGCTTGCGCTAAATATAACAAAAATTAGGATGGTTATTTCCCCCAATGATCTACTCTTACTGTAGAAATAGATATTATGCCATTTTCTTGTTCTATGGCCATTAGGTATAGGTTTCGGATTAATTCCATTACCATCTTATAAGTGTGACCTGGTGAGCAACTAGTTTGTTGATAACATTGTTAAAGAATTGGGTAATAGCATTATTTTAAATCATATTTAATATTATCTTTTTTTTTTTTTCCCCTTAAAGTACACAATACCATGAATCTAGAGGATGTATCTGCTAGACTAAGTTTTCCTTGCCATACATTCAGAAATACAATGTCATAATCATTGTTGCATTGCAGAATTACTACAATTACAATTTCATCTTCCAAATTGAAATCACAATTATTGATAGTTTTGTTTTAAACACCGCATGATAGCGCTAAGGTTAAAATAGTGGACTATAGATAGTTCAATCTAGTAGTTCCATCACTTAGTCACAGAAGCGCAAGGGATCGGACAGTTGCAGTAGTTTTTACTCTATCGTAGGCTCAGAATACAGTGGGCACCAAAATTCAAAGTTCAATTGAGAAGACCTTTCACTTAGGAGCCGTAGGGCTGAAATATCATGCTTTCGCTAGAAAGTACTTCGTTCGTATTTAGTTTTAATACAATTCAAATGAACTGACATATTACAGAGTTGTAACAGGCCGTTATTAAGGAAGGTCATTAAATATCATGGAAATTGTCTGCCCTGCAAGGTAGAGCTGCGTAATGATATGCAAAAAGGTTATCCTATAAAAGTATCGAGTCTCTTCGGATTGCTTGTGCTCTGCAATTTTAATAACCCCCACATTATCTTAATTCTTCACATCATTACTGATTTTAATTTTTATTCCCCCTCGCTCCCGCCCTTTTTTTTTCTAGTTGTGTGTAAATGATTTGAATTAGGACAAAAAATGGTGTACACAACGTATAACGATTAGTTAGTAAATAGAAGTTTGAAGCGCATAATTATTATTCTTGATAATATACAACTTTTGTTCTATTAATTTATAATTTAATTTCCAAAATTTCTTAGCTTTCTATAATTAATAGAAGATAAACAAGGACCAGTCATTATGCGGTACTTGTCTTAACTACCAATTTTGTAATGGGACGATATTGTCTTTCAAAACATATTTACATTTTTTAAAAGATAGATTATGATTATGATTACAAGATAATTATGATTACGGCCAACGGGTGGAAGGTCATGTGGGTGAAAAGTGTTTTGTTGGGTTTGTGATAGATGGCCAACCAAGGCTTGGAATTGACTAACATCAATGTCTTTAGGCACCTTAGATTTATGAAAGATTTTATATAGGATTTCATGATGGACTATTGAGGACTTGAGAAGGTCTATAATGGAAATTTGGGCATGTGTCTTCTCAAGTTGTTGGATAAGATTGGAGCTTCCTTCACAATTATCAAAGGTTATTTTTGGGGGACATTGAGGTTAAGAGTTGTCCTTTGAGGTGGGGTTTTGGGAGGTGCCTTCAAAATAGTGATTTGGTTTCGTCGAGTGGTGACAATACAATTAGAGGATGTTCTTTTGATTTTGAGGATAGGACATTGTTGGTCTTGAGGTTTTTCTGGTAGTTTGGCCTTAATTTTAATGGCGGTTACATGATTAGTATATGGATAAGGACCCTGATGGTAAGTCACATGTTTGGACAGATTTTGGCCTTGGTCTTGGAGTGCACCCTTCTACGTTTGATTGTGCTTTGGAAAAAGGTTTTGTTAAATTCCCAGTTGCTAATTTTTGGAAGATGATTTTTCTGCGCCTTCTATCTCTATTTCCCCCTTTTCAAACAAATATTGAACCAGGTTCCTTAGCTTCCTGCATTGCTTAGTATTATGCCCCTGTGTTCAATGGTAATAAAAAAATTCATTCTTGTTAAACCAATTAGGGCGAGGTTTGTTTTCCAAAAGGAGATTAATCTCTGGTAAGGTGATCATCTTTGCAGTGATTAATTTTCTTAAAACATCCTCTATCGGTTCGCCCAATTTTGTGTAATGTCATTTCCTAGCAGCAACCATAGGTCTTCCTCTCGATATAGCAGTATTGGATGTGTCTTGAGATATCGGTGATGAGGTAGAGCCCTGGATTGTTTGCACATGTTTAGAGTCAGTAACCCCATCCCAAACAACAATTTTATTTCTATTGAAGAACTTAAGCTTTTCAGAATGGGTATTATTTGGATGGTAATTATTCTAGGAACAAATTTTAATTATCCCTTTTTTAACGAGAGCCTTTTCAATCTGAATCCTTTTCTCTACAATCTCATCAAAAGTTGAGACATAATGGAGCTTCAATTAGTGGCCCAATTTGGAATTAAGATTATTGATAAATATCTTGGTTAACTCCCTCTCTGGAATCAAGCAATGAAATCAGCTTGTAAGACCACACCATCATTGTAAGAATGATGCTAGACTTTCCCCAATTTTTTGTCCGGTGTCATATAAATCCGACACAGTTATTTCATGCTCCACATTATAAGTAAAATATTGCATAAATTTATCTATCAAGTCCTCGAATGATGTTATAGATCCCTTTGTCAACTACAGGGACCATTTTAAGGCAGGGCCTTCAAGACTTTGAGGGAATAGTCTGAGTAAGTATGTGTCACTATATGCTACCTCATGCATGCCATAAAGAACTCTTAGACATGCTCACGTGGGTCATTCTTTCCTTTATAATTGTCAAACTTGGGAGGTTTAATGTGTGTTGGAAAAGGCACTTTAAGGATGCTCATAACTAGGCGATAGGAGCAGAACTCTTCAACTAATATTTCTTAGTGTGAGCTCGAGTGCCGAGGCCCTAATGAGTGTCCTTCATGGATTTTCATTCGAGGGCAAAAGATGGATCCATCAATGGATTAGAGATGGAGGGATTAGGTTTTGACTTGTTCTGATCAAGATGAGTGGATGATGAAATGGTTTTTGTGGGTCTCTTAGTTAGGTTGGGTTTTAGAAGCTAAACATTGAATTGGGATGCTAATGAATTAACTTGGTGGGTTAGTTGGTTAAGGCGGTCTATCATAGATTACCTATAATCATTTTCAGCTTGATTCTCTAGAGCGGATTTTCTCTTGCTAGCTTTAACCTTATTGGCATTGGTAGTAGGTAGAGTGTGTGGTTCATCTTCTTCTTCTTCATTGACCAAATGCCTGTCTTCCTCTTCATCTAATACAATGGGAAGAGGATTGTGAGATGTATTGGGTTGATATCGGACAATATTTTTCAAATTAAAATTTGGTGGTAGGGTGGTCCTAGTTTCAAGAAGGTGCATGCATACTTGTTCATGGTGGTCATGGATATATTGTTCAATCTTGACTCTATTGACATGTAAAAGGTCATTTGGGTGATCTTCATTTGTCCCTAGGGTGTGCATATCACTATGATTTTCTTCATTATCAATAGGTTGCTCACCCAAGGTTTCCAATAGGTCATTTGTTGGCCTAGATGTTTGTCTAGTTTTAACATCTCAAGAGCGAGTGTTGGATGTCATTTAGATTGCGGTGGTAGGTAGAATATATATACCAATAGAGGTTGATCGAATGAAAGTGATCGAATTAGAGGGGGTCAAATGGATGTCATAGGAAACCTGCAAGCAAGGTTGATTAAGAAATTAGAGCTAGTTTGACAAGTGGTGGGTAAATGGATGTATCTTTTTTTAGGTGATGTGCATCAAGTATTTAGACTATTGGTATGACATATATTAGCAAGATATCAATAATTGTTGGATCCAAATTGGCAGAGTGATAGGAAATCAACAAATGCTAAATGTTGAGTTAGTGAGATGATGGCAATTGCTAATCTCAAATTCAACAGGGTGATGGGATAATATGAAGATGAGTGTTGAGTTTGAAAACATATAGAGTGACATATACTAGTAATATGTCAATACAAGTAGTGATAATTTAGTTTGAGATGACAACACGAGCTATAGGATAGGGACTATCAGTAATGGTATAAACTAACATGGTGTCAATAACTATTAGGTTCAAACTAGTAAAGTGATGGGAAATTGATGATTACCAAATGTTGAGTTAGCGAGATGATAAGATGATGATAGTTGCTAATATCAAATCTAATAGGGTAACAGGTTAACAAGAAGATGAATGTTGAGTTTGAGAATCGATAAAGTGGCAGGTGATAGCAATATGGTAATACAATTAGTGATGGTGATGGTTTTAGAGGTGATAATAGAGTGAATATCACGTGGTAAAAGAGGGAGTAGCTCTAGTAACTTAATTGACTTGCTCAAGGTGACAGTGTGGAGATGATGAAATAGTGTAAATTTTTTGTGGGTAAGTTTTTAGGCGATGCAATCAAAAGGAGTATGGTATCCAAGTGATGGAGTTTATGTGTGTATGATCAGATGGGTAAATAGTGAATGGAGGATGGTACTCAATTTATGAAAGTTGAGGGAATGATACAAGCACTAGGTTTTTCTAAGGTTAAAGCTAGTGTTTTTTTAATAAATTTTTAGGTGGTTCTAGACTTTTTGGCCCACAAACAAAACTGGTTTTGACAACACTCACACAAGTCAGACGCAAACCACAAACCTAAATTTAGTGATTGACATAGGAGTGTAACTCGATGATTGCATCGTCTAACAACTTCCCGGGTGAGGCTGTAGGTTGGTGACCTGCTATGGAATCTCTCAAACCCTCTCAACCCTATTTACACTTAACTATCACTTGGAAGTTGATCCCAACTCTGGTAACAAGTCACCTATTATGGTAGAAGGCCCTATTCTAGGTTTATACAGGCTTACTAAGAGAGAACTTGATATATGCTAGGTACGGTGGGGCCTAAATCCATGTAGGATGTTATCTAACCGCTTTGTGTATTAGATCCAAAATGCCCCTCACTCGATGGAACCCTTTATGGGGAATTCTGCTTTAGCCCTTAACAACAGCTGTCCTGGGATTTAAACTCTGTTGCAACACAGAGTGTGGTCTAATGTATGGTGATGAAATCCATATCATTGATCCCTCGGGATGAATGGTAAGTGCGTAGATGTCACTTCCACAGTCATGTTGCACCCTAGAAAGAAAAATGGGGAGGGTTTATTGGTGGGTTTTGATCCTCCAAGAATCATCATAAAGACGCAAGGAGGAGAACATACACCACTTTAGCCCTTAAGGGACACTCAGGCAAGTAAAAAAATATTTATTAACTGACTAATTTATATGTGTTTTCTATTCTAATCCAATAAAAAACCAAACAAGTGATAAAAAATAATGTTTTAGCCAATTCTGAGACTGGCCGACCGTCAAAACAAAAGTAGTTTTAAGATAAGCAGTCTTTGATTATTTGTCCCACAAGTAGATAGTTTAGTAGTTTTCAAAACAACAAATTTGACAATCGACCATGTAGAAACATCATTAGTAGTTTTAAATGATTTTCCTTGGATCGATAGGACTTGCAAACATTCAAGTAAATCAGTTATATGATTAAGACAATGTTTTTAGCCGTTTCCAAGAGTGATCGATTTGTAAAACAAATGATTAGTAGCCTGGTCATCTTGGCCCTCCACTAAATGCCCTGTCAAGCACATCGTTAGTGGTTTTGACTATTTATCAATCTCAATTGTTGACTTTGAGGGAGGACCTGCAAGAATGACAGTAGGAGTTTGACACTTTCATTAAGGCACCTGCAAACACTGATGGTTAAATGGATTTAAAAAGGGTTAAATATTGAATTTTTTAAAACAATTGACACTTAAACCAAACTCTTCAACAAGTGATTTGTAAACAAGTTGTTTAGTAATTTGAAATGACTTATTTAACATGTATGAACCTATAGGTTAAATAAAGAACGCCCACCCTCATACACACCCAAAATTTAAAAAAAAAAACTTTGATTACACATTAATAAAGACTTATTTAGAGTGATTTATTAACATAAATTATGATATATAAGAGAAAAGTTACTTTCATATGTCGTAAAATGATATTTGATAGTAAGAAAAAAAAAAACCATTTCCCTTTATATTTAAAATTTTTAACTAAAAATTTAATTTATCTATCAACACATTCCACTCTTCTTTAACTAAAATAATTATCTATAACCATCTAACTTATATTATAACATGCATTATTCAAAAATTATCATGTGAGTGAGTGGAACGAGTGTAAACATTAATGATCGGTCAAAGACTTTGGGGTTTGGTATTGGCTTAACTCGAAGGACCAAAATGACACATTGGGAGCCCCTGGAAGGTAGGCGAACCAAATGCAATCGACAGGTGTAAATCCAAACTCCACGACCTTTGCCAGCATCCTCCCATTATGTGCTAAAATGGTAGCTTGAGAACAAGGTACGGACATCCATTAAAGCATAAAGCAAAGCAGATTTTTGTCAAATGTTATAGATGCATCGGTATATGTATCTTCACCAAAAACATCGTTGCCACAAACTTCCCACAGATAGTTCGTCCTTCCACCACATATAGATTGGCAAAAGACAATGCGGCTGGATTGACCGAATCTTTACGGCTTGATAACGACACACACTATAAAACTCTAATTTCAAAACTCCCGGAACGAGTCGCTGTCCGTTCCGTGATTCCTTTTGCTTGGGGAACACTCAGCAGACTGGGCTCTGCGAAGATGAAATAAAACTCTAATTTCAAAACTCCCGGAACGAGTCGCTGTCCGTTCCGTGATTCCTTTTGCTTGGGGAACATTCAGCAGATTGGGCTCCGTGATACGGACGACTTCCATAGGATTCACAACAGACTGGGCTCCACAGCGGACTACTGACAGGAACAACGAACGGAATGTCAAAAGTCAGAGCGACAAACAAACAAACACGACAATTTGAGCCCAGCCTCCCGCCGTTTCCTAGGGCAAAACGAACACTGGGGCCCAGCCCACAGCGAGATAGTGGCAGGCCTTTAAGCCAGGGGTTTCAAGGTGCACTTGTTGGGATAAATAACGGAAGCACACAATTGATTACCAAGCAACTTAACATGCGAAAATTAACCAGAATACACAAGTAACTAGAATTCAGAATTAACACAGAATATGAGAGACAATACACAACTTGTATTAAAACTCTTTCAGAAGGAAATACAACAAAGAAGGCTACCACAGTTCTTCTTCCTTACACACCTCTAGGGCTCCCACACCTCTAGGGCATAAACAACAAATCTTCCCTCAAAGCTCTCTCTCCTTAGGTCCCAACACCCAACTCAAACACAGAGTTGGTGTTCACCTCCAACCAACGAGTATCCACTACTGCCAGTACTCCAGTGCTCCACGCACACCACAAGTGCTCCACGCACTCCAAGTACACAAGCGTACTTCAAGTAGATCTCCCTTGAATTGCAACAACTTGCAACCCAATCTGATCTTACTTATGGAAGGAACTACCTTGCCTTCCTCTTTGCTCTGAGTACACACCTGTACTCTAAGTAGATCCCACCTGATACTGCTCCCTGTTGTGTTGCTGTCCTCTCTGATCTTGCACACCTGCAAATCAATCTGGTTCTGCAAACCTGTGAACCTTGACCTTGCACACACATACACCTGCAGATCAATGATCTTACTTACCATGTAGATCTCCTAAAGTAGCTATGCTCACTTGATGACCAAGATCATACATACATGAAGAACCCTGCCGATTCTCCAATCCAGCACCCACACTTGGTACTGTGGCACTAGGAGGAACACACCATGCTCACCTCACACACAGAAGGAGCTTATATTATTGCTCTCTTACTCTCTAGCACAAGTTTACAATACAACCAATGAGTTTCTTAAATAGATCTCATGCAAACAATAATTAGACACCTAATTACAATAATTAGATCTGCAACTTTTAGTCTAAATTTGGCTCTTGACATGCAAACACTTGGTTCGTTAGCTAATTGCCCATAACATTCGCAGTTCGAACCACACAGGTGACTGACGTCGGTCCCTGTCTGCCTGGGGGTGCCGACGCCGGCCGATCTCTGACCGACGTCGGTTGCTTTCCTGTCTCTTCCCTGCCGACGTCGGTTGGCCTGACCGACGTCGGCGACAGTAACACTCAGCAACCTTCCTGAAACCTCCTCCATGTCTGCATCAGTGAAGCTTTTAGCTCCACAACCTAACAATCTCTCACTTGGAGATAAACAGCTGCACTATACTTGTACCTGTACTCTGTCTAATCTATTTCCTAGCTTGTATCCCTCTTTAAGATCAATCCTGAAGACAACCCACCACACAACCTGTGGTGCACCCCCTGTCATCCGAGTACCCTGCCACATCCGAACCTACAATCCTATGTAGTGAAGTCCTGACCCTGAATAGCATGAATCCCTGCTGCTGGTCCCTCTCACATCCCTGAGAACCCACTTCTCCGAATTGGCTCCTAACTCTCTGACAACACCCACTGCTTGGGCAAACTCAGGGCTATGCCAGACCTCATGTGATTTCAGACACTGAACTGTCCAGCCCTTAGTGTGCTCCGGTCCTGCATCCTAAACCTCGCCAACACCTGATTCACATCAGCTCCCACTGGAGACAAAATCAACCTGTGATCCTCCATGTCTCCCATGTCAAAGAATTTCGCTGCTCCAAACTTCTCATGACATGCCACTGAACTAATTTTACCCTTAGCTCAACAAATCTCTGTATGTACAAACCTGCTAGCTAGCATACCATCCACATACAACAACAGAATGATGTTGCAATCATCATCCACCTGGTAAGACAAACCACAGTAGTTACCCTGACATTGACTAAAGCCATGCTTTGTCCTCCACCTATCAAAACCTGTACCACTGTCCTGCAGCTTCCTCAAGACCATATGACCTGGTCTTCCGTCTCACGTATCCGTTCTCTCTATTCTTCAACTAAGGTATCCATTCGTCTCTGTGCTTTCATACTTGCTGGCAACCCTACCAAATCTCCCGCTTGGTTCTGCATCATATTCCTGCCATGCTTCCACTGTTTCCTGGATCCTTTCTACTCTACATTAAGCAACTGGTATAAAGAAGAGGAACAACGAATTTGAGGCTTACTTACCACCTTCAGTCCTCCATATGGGCGTTTGAGACTCTTTGACAACTTGCTGTCCACCCAAAATCCGTTACAGTGACCGACCTCGGTCACCACACAGTCTGCATCCAACTGACGTCGATTCCCATGCACCTGTCCTGACTACCAACCCTGTCGACGTCGGTGTCCTCCTGTTGTCGACGTCGATCCTCCTGACCGACGTCGGTCTTACCTACTGTCGATGCCGGTACCTGTGTTCGCCTATGAGTGATGACTTTTTATCCGCGAGCTCCTTTGAATCAACACCCATGTCCAAACTGCCCTGCTCAGAAGTATCCAGCCCCATCCACTGGTCTCTGTCCGCCATCTCCTCCAAGAACACCAAGGCTTTCCAGTTCTTAAGTCTGTCAAATATATCAGTCTTCCGCTTAAGAACATGCATCTCCTTCTTGCTCATGTGACCAAGCCTACAAAGCCACGTCTCCGCAACAGAAGAAGAATCAGTAATATAAACAAGTAGATAAAGAGTACCTATTTTCTTACCACCAGCTAATTCAAGTGCATCCGCTGTGAGAGTTTTTGTGCATCTCTCATCACCCAACTCTTCTGAAAAAATTAGCCACATCTCCAAATTTGGGACCTGCATGACCTCCTTCAACACCCATGTGTTGGCGCCCTGCAATTTCAGCTTCACTTCTCCTTTGCCAATTCTTTGGCAAGGCTCACCAGCTCCTCTCCCTGGGGCTACATGAAAAGAGGCAATAGAATCTGTTATTCAAGATTCAACTTTATCCAAGAAACCTCCCAGAGCATCCTGTGCAACAACACCTGTAACATCTGCATTTTCAGTTATTTCACGTTGATCTGCTACCAACCAACAATCTTTTTTTACCTGCTCTTTCTTTCCATAGGACCGTAAGTGACCATCTGTGCTTTTCAACTCCTCTATTCTTAGCTTACTTTGATCTGCCATTGCTCTGCTCCCACTCAATTAGAAACCCCTGAGAGTGACTTGTAACCAAACACAAAACCTGCTCCCTGCAACCTTAGCTCTGATACCACTTGTTGGGATAAATAACGGAAGCACACAATTGATTATCAAGCAACTTAACATGCAGAAATTAACCAGAATACACAAGTAACTAGAATTCAAAAATAATACAGAATATGAGAGACAATACACAACTTGTATTAAAATTCTTTCAGAAGGAAATACAACAAAGAAAGCTGCCACAGTTCTTTTTTCCTTACACACCTCTAGGGCTCCCACACCTCTAGGGCATAAACAGTAAATCTTCCCTCAAAGCTCTCTCTCCTTAGGTCCCAACACCCAACTCAAACACAGAGTTGGTATTCACCTCCAACCAGCCAGTATCCACTACTGCCAGTACTCCAGTGCTCCACGCACACCACAAGTGCTCCACGCACTCCAAATACACAAGCGCACTTCAAGTAGATCTCCCCTGAACTGCAACAACCTGCAACCCAATCTGATCTTACTTATGAAAGGAACTACCTTGCCTTCCTCTTTGCTCTGAGTACACACATGTACTCTAAGTAGATCCCACCTGATACTGCTCCCTGTTGTGTTGCTGTCCTCTCTGATCTTGCACACCTGCAAATCAATCTAGTTCTGCACACCTGTGAACCTTGACCTTGCACACACATACACCTGCAGATCAATGATCTTACTTACCATGTAGATCTCCTAAAGTAGCCATGCTCACCTGATGACCAAGATCATACATATATGAAGAACCCTGCTGATTCTCCAATCCAGCACCCACACTTGATACTGTGGCACTAGGAGGAACACACCATGCTCACCTCACACACAGAAGGAGCTTATATTATTGCTCTCTTACTCTCTAGCACAAGTTTACAATACAACCAATGAGTCTCTTAAATAGATCTCATGCAAACAATAATTAGACACCTAATTACAATAATTAGATCTGCAGCTTCTAGTTTAAATTTGACTCTTGACATGCAAACACTTGGTTCGTTAGCTAACTGCCCGTAACATTCGCAGTTCAAACCACACAGGTGACCGACGTCAGTCCCTATCTGCCTGGGGGGTGCCGACGCCGGCCGATCTCTGACCGACGTCGGTTGCCTTCCTGTCTCTTCCCTGCTGACGTCGGTTGGCTTGACCGATGCCGGCGACAGTAACACTCAGCAACCTTCCTGAAACCTCCTCCATGTCTGCATCAGTGAAGCTTTTAGCTCCACAACCTAACAGCACTTTCCAATTTTTTTGTTTTGTTTTATATATTTGCCCCTGTTAGCTTTTGTTTCGCCCTTTTGTCTTTTGATCAATGGAAAAACAAATCGTGGATGCACAAATAATGAGAAAACAAATGGTGGATATGCAAACAATGGGAAAACAAACCATCTCATTGGTCAAAAACGGTCAAGAAATTTTGGTGCACTTTGAAACTTACCATTTAGGGCAAGTCAAAATGGCATCACTTGGCAAGACAGGGAAATATATCTGGGTCAACGCTGAACAGTTCAAGGGCATTTTAAAACGTAGACTTGCTCGCGTGAAATGGTCACATGAAAAGCAAAAACACGGGCAGAGATTGCATATATAAGAGAAGAAACAAAAAGATGTTGTCAAAATGTGCCCTCCTCCACACTTAAGTGGTGATAGTCAGTTGTGTGGTAGCAGCAAATTAGGTGATTCTGTCAGTTACAACGCTACCTCCACACCTCTCGCTTGGTGTCCAGATCTTTATGTGCAAGAACTTTTGAGGGCCAAGAGGAGGTTGGAGCTCCTAAAGGCTAAGGAGCAAGAAAGTTACCACAATATACAGGTGCTAATTGCAGCAAATAAAACTCTTGCAGACAATAACAACACTTTAAAAGCTCAAATCTCAATGCTGCAAGAAACACTTTCAACTGGGAAGCTTGAATGGCAGAACATGAAGGATGAATGGAAAAAATTGAATGTTACATTGGAAACAAACAAGGTCACAACAAATACCGAGCCATCTCATAATAAGGAGCAAACGATTCTTCACACTAGTTTGCTAGGAAAGGCAGAGGTTGAAGAGGAGAGGAGAAGTTTTGCAGAAGTCACCAAAACTTGGGACAAAAACAACAAACACCTTGATATGGCAAGAGAAGAGGCAAAGATTCGTGGGAACACACAAGACGGAGAGGTCAAGGAAAGGCAGCTTAGGGCATCCAATATAATTATCAAAGGGATAAAAGACTATGGGGAAGGCGAACATACCCTTGACTTAACGAGGGATTTCCTACAAGATGCGTTGTTGTGGCAAGGACAAATCTGCCAAGCTTGGAGGGTTGGCAAACCACACGCTGAGAGAAATAGGCCAATCAAGGTAGTTATGCCCAGCATTAGAGACAAACAAAATCTACTTAACAAAAAACAGCTCTTGAGGAGTTCTCGCTTCATTTTAGAGGAGGATTTAACTATGAGACAGCAAGTAGAAAGAAATATGGAAATGGAAAAAATCAGAACCGCTAGAAATGAAGGCAAAAGAGCTTGGATGTTCAAGGGAAAAGCAATTATTGCTCATTTTGGCCATCGCTCCAATGAAGGGCAGCAAGAAGGCAACAAAGGTGCGACAACAAACACCTTAACATGCAACGATACCACAAGATCCACAATCACGCTTACCAATAAAAACTCAACTTTGAGTCTTTCACATCAAAACAAATAGCAATCAAGCTTAACCCAAGCGTCCTTAAGTTTAGTTTGCTAGAATTGCAGAGGTTATCCGTGGAGATGTGGGCCTGGGTTAGGACCTATTGCGGAAGGCAAAGACATTATTTGTCTCATAGAGACACATGAGCATGAGGGATGTAAGACCCCATTGTTTGAAGGCTACTGGAAGATGGCAGTGTGGAATGAGGTAGCGGGAAATGGTAAGGGTCATGGAGGTATAATGGTTCTAGTAAAAGAAAGAGAAGGTCGTGCCATTCAATTGGAAAAGGCTGATTCTAATAAACAATTTATATGGTTCAAAACCGTGGAAAATAACACTCTTCTCAGGATCGCAGCCTGTTACTTTGCTCCACAAGTATCTAAAACTTATAAAAAATGTGGCTTAGATCACAATGACCCCTATGCTGCGTTAAAGAAAGATGTTGCTATTTTTTCACAGCGTGGGGATGTTCTTCTTGTTGGAGATTTCAATGCTAGGACAACAAATTGGCAAGCAAGTATTTTCAGCTCCGAAGTAAATGATAACCCTATTTGGCTCACAGAAGAGAGAAATCAGCAATGGGAAATAATATCCGAAGATGCTAAAGGCTGCAATCATTTTGGGGAAGAATTGATCACTCTATGTGGCACATTTGATCTAATAATCTGTAATGGTTTGGCTAGATGGGCGAAGTCGGGCAATTTCACTTGCAACACATACAACGGGGCAAGTGTGGTAGATTATGTAATTTGTTTGCAGAATTTATATAAAAATATTAAAGAAGTTGAAATTGGAGAGCACGTTTGGGATCTAAAATCAGATCATAGACCGCTGTACATAAATTTGTATTGGGCAAAGGATAGGCGGCTTGGGGCAAAAATCCAAGGCTCTCAACACCCACCTTCTCAGGGCAGAATTTTGTTAACTTCATAAAACAGTAACACTTTCAGAGCTACTCTTGAGGAACTTTGTATGGGACACCCTATGTATAAGCATGGTGTTAACAGTCATGACTTATCAAATCTGATTCACGAGGCTCTTTCAAAATGCAAGAGAGCAAAAAATAGAAAATCTGAAACTAATTGTTTTGCAACCAATGCATGGTTTGACAAGGAATGCAAGAGGGCTAGGAGGAACCTAAGGGAGTCGAATAAAACTAACCTCGACATTAAGGCCTACAAACAGATCCTAAAGAAGAAAAAAACTGATTTTATGTTCACAAGGAGAGAGGAGCTAATTTTCTTGGGCAAAAATAACCCCAAACGTTTTTGGAAAGAACTCCAACCAAGGAGAAAGCAAAATGAAAATAATATTACTACCACCCAATGGTTTGAATATGCTAAGAAACTTTATGAACAAGAGGGTGGAGTGGGACAGCTACCTTTGGTCAACGATACTACAAACATTTTCACTGTGCAAGAGGTAGAGACAGGGATTAAGAAGTTGGGTGGAGGTAAAGCAAAAGATCTTGTTGCACTTCAAGCCAAATATTTGAAGTGGGGCATGAAAACTCTTGCACCGCACATCACTGAAATCTTCAACAAAATCTGCCAAGAAGGGTTTCCGAAAGATTGGACAATCAGCGTTACAATACCACTTTTTAAGAGTGGTGATGTTAACAATCCCTCCAACTACAGGACTATAATGATCAATCCCCTCTTTGCTAAACTTTTTGGCAGCATGATAGAAACTAGGATCAGCAAATGGGCAGAAGAAAACCATAACTGTGCTAAAGGGCAAGCTGGTTTTAGGTCAAAGCACTCGACAGTGGATCACTGTGTCACTCTGAGACACATTATTGAAAAAGAGTGGGAGAAAAAGGAAGAGGTTTTTTGTTGCTTTGTTGACTTCAAAAAGGCTTTTGATACCGTTTTGAGAGACAAGCTTTGGTTCAGGATGGAAGAATTGGGGATTCCTAGGCATCTCAGAGCTGCTGTTCATAGGATGTACGAAAAGGTGAAAGTGAAAATCAGAACTTCAGATGGCATTTCAAAATGTTTCAGGAGCGATATCGGGGTCAAACAGGGCTGCCCTTTGTCTCCTACTTTATTTGGTTTATATATTGACAAAATGAAAGAATGGTTAAACATACAAAAGGGTGAAGGCATTCAGCTAGGTGAATTTGTTATAAAGTTGCTCTTATATGCGGATGATCTCATTTTAATTGTCAAATCTGCCTGTGGTTTGCAAGACCATCTATCTTCTCTTGAGCGCTTTTGCAGAATGGTGGGGATGCAGGTCAATATCAACAAGACTAAGGTTATGATTTTCTCTAATAATAAAAAACAGCATCAACATGAATTTTATTACAATGGAAGTCTTCTCGAAGAGGTTGCGGATTATAAATACCTTGGCATCGATTTCAACAAAAAGCTAAGCTGGTCTAGCTGTAGGTATAAAAGGACATTAGATGGGTGGAAGGCTTTCTATGCTCTTCAGAATAAGTGCCGTGAAGCGGAGTTGTGGGATTGGAAAACTATTCAAACCTTGTTCGGTCTTCTTGTGCTGCCAGTTGTTCTTTACGGGTGTGAATTATGGGCCAACAGCACTACTATAGCACAATGGAAACAAATCGAAGGAATCCAAAAGCGCTTGATTACAAGCAAGATTAAAATCAAAAGCACGGTTTCATATGACATCATGCTAAGTGAAATGGGGGCTGTTCCTATCGAGGCACTTGCTATGGTTCGCCTTTTAAGCTATTTAAAAAGAATCGAAAAAATGGAAGAGGATAGATGGCCTAAAGTTGTTTTTAGTGACACACTATGTAAGCGAAAAAGGACATGGATGCAACACAACATCACATGGATGAGTAAATGGAATATTCAATTCAATATGTGCCCCACAAATAATAAATAAATAAAAGTCTTTGTTATGGAGAAATTCTACAAGAGAAATTGGGGAAGCGAGATCGGGAGGAAGAAACTATATTATATAAATGAGTTCAACCCCACTTGGGATCAACTCCAAAAAGAGTACATAGGAGCCAACATTTCTTGGAGGGCTAAAATTCTTATTGCTCAGCTGAGAACCAACTCTCACCAACTTCGTTGTGAGATCGGGCGTTGGAAGAGGCCAAAGGAGGCTTGGGAAGAGAGAATTTGCAGATTTTGCAATTCTGGGAAAGTGGAAACTGAACAGCGCTTTATTCTAGAATGTGAGGCCTACAAGGATGGCAGAGATAAATTTGCGGATACTATATGTGACAGTTCTTGGCATAACCTATTCAACGAAGAGCACATTGAGCAATTAGGGGGGCTCATCATCAGCCTACACAAGAAGCGAACAGTGCTACTTAAATCTGCTTGAGTTGTCTTGCTGTCCCATAGGCTATTTTTAGTCTCGTGGACATTAAATTTATTATTATTATTATTGTAAATGATCCCTCCTCATACTAGAAGTTATCATGTGCGCATCTCCTATAGCAGTTAGTGAGAGAGAGAAAGATGACGCTTTTAAAGAGGTGTCAGAGGATATGAAGTTTGGGTCTAAATTAAATTCTACTAGAGGAAGAGGAAAAGAAGAGCGCAAATAGATGGCCTTATCAATATCCCAGAAATTTACACGCTATGAAGTGTTGCTTGGATTGGGTGGACTTATTGGCTATGTGGGAAAAAAAAAGTTCTACGTCCTTTATGTTAGGTGGATTGTTAGCATTGGTGCTTTACCATGTTCATACTCAACTTCCCACAAATCTAGTATTTGCAGAACGTGAAGGCTAAGACTGAGGCACTGAAAATTTCACAAAGGAATATGATTTGTTGGTAAAAAACAAGTGGAAACTTGGAAACCATAATGATTAGATTACGATTTACTAAATTCGAAACAAAAATATATATGCACTATTAACTATTTAGAGAACTCTATAATATTTAAATTGTTAAGAATATTAGACATATTTAACTTATTGACAAAAAAAAACAGGGAACCATTTAGCTAAGGTAATAGTAGATTAAGAAGGAAAAACACATTAATAAATGCTAATGTATATACATAGAGCACAAGAACCAAAGTTTGATTGTTGTGGATAGAAAATTTGAAAATGTTGAGCCATCATTCTTGCTTCAAATTTGCCCTGCAACTTTAAGCAAAAAACACTTTAAAGTGTAAAATATCAGTTCAAGAAGAGGGTTCCCATTGTGGTTGGCAATATGTATCACCAATAATTTGGACAAAAAAAGATTAAATCATAGAATAACTCTTAATCAATTCAAATCGAGATATTCATCAAATGGAAATAATTTAAAATAAAAAGCATTTCAAACAACCTTACCATCATCTTGCTCCCATATGATCTTTGTTATCACATAGGATTGCCCCTGTCTTGATCCTATATCTTGTTGTGCAAGTGCCTAATGATACAATGGAAAAACCTTCAAAGTCGTGGGACCTTGGCAATTTGAAGTTAATCTCCAAAGAAAGCCGGCTTGCTTTCACTAAATTTGATGCAAACTGATAAAATACCAGTTTTAAGAAAATCTCACTCTTTAGTGCTTTTTTGATCCTAAATTAGGGTTTTAACAAGGAAAGGGTGGAAAAATTGATATTTGTAGAAAACTAAAAATATGATGATTGCACCAAATATTTATAGTGGGTTTTATTGCTTGCTTGAAAAACACAATAGAGAAGAAAATATGTTGAATTTATTTCAGCAAAAATTCATATAATTAGAAATCAGGAGCAATATTTTAGCTATTTTTCACAAAAGAGAAAAGATCTTTATTCCAAACAATATTATTAAGAGGGTAAAATACCACATGAATTTTCTTGTAACTGAAATAAATGACAAAACTTTCATAAATAATCAAATAACTTGCACACACAGAGATCTCTTAAGACAAGAAAGACAAATATCCAATTTTATTTCTCATCAAAGGTTACAGCTTGTAGTAAATACATTCAAAATGCATAAAAAATCACTAACAAAAAAAAATATAGATTGGGCCATGGGGTATGCCCATTTTTATACAAAATATGTCATAGAAGACATGCATTTGTTGAAACTTAAATGCCCAGTTGAAGGAGATCATGCAAATCTGAAACCCTTATACAAGAGAGGTGAGTTCTTCTATTTCTAGTATTTTTGGACTTGTAAAATGACTGGAAAATGGTATGCATGAGCTGGATGTGATCTTTGACATAACATGGTGTGGTATGGCGTGGCTAGAACTGATGGATCTCCATGCAATGCTTCTTCATCTGATAATGGTTAAAAATATCTCTTCATACAAAAAGAGACACCCAAAATAGAACTAGTCTTTCAAAAATAAAAGATAACTTTGAAATAAAATCAAGTTACTTTTCCATGCAAAATCCCAACTTGCAAAACATAAGTGAGACTTTTACAACTTTTAAGTCTTTAACACTTTGTCAAAATGAACTGTGTAATTTGCACCTCATGATTTTACACTTTTTTTTAATCAATCTATACTTGTCAAAATGGAAAGTGCAATTTGCACTTGTACTTTTTGCAACTTACACATTATAAAAAATATAAAGTGTAAAATATGTTTTCTCTTTCTCAACATCAAATAGTTCTCTTCTAAAAGTCCTTATCTAGGAGTTCTCATGGAGGTTAGAGGTGTTGAAAGCACCTGGAAGTTCCTATGGAACTGGGGTTTGTAGGTTTTGTTGGAGTTTAGCCCTGCTTAATTAATTAGTTAGGATTAATTAATTAATTAGAGTGTGATATTTCATGTAGTTAGGATTAATTAATTAATTGACTTAAGGGCATGAAAAAATGATGTTAATATAGAATATAGGGATTAAGTGTTGATATTATATGAAATTAGATATAATTTAACGAGTTAATTAAGTGAGCAAAATTAGATGCATACAATAATCTCTTAATTAAATCCCTTCAAACATTATAAAAGACATACCTTATGTGCAAGAATATCATCATATACATTAACCATTCCTCCATATAAAATTGTCATCTAAATAGTACCCACGGATTGCTTGCCTGGAATGGCAGACCCAATAGGTAGTACAGGTATGGGCGAACCAAACCCAGATTGTTGGTTGAATAAATCTTTTGAATTATAAATCCTATCAGAACAAGATAGAGAGATATCCAATCCATAGGAACTAACCTTCCCTATACACACAAAAATAAATATCAAGTTTTTATGTACATGTTTTTACAATTATAGAGTAAGAATAAAAAGGAAGGTAATTTTAATAAAATCCAGATCCATAGCTGGCTGTTTTTGAAAAATGATACATACCTTTGTCACGTCCTTCAGGAGCAATTAGATCTTCCAATTTCCCTATATCAATCAAGGTAAGAAAATATAGCAAATTTAAATCAAGCCAAATTTCTTGAAAGCACATTTGTGATTCTTCATGAGTATATTAAAAAAAATCTCAATAAATTCAGTAGGGTTGTAGGATCCCTTACACCATGCTTATTGAAGTAGTGATGGTATATGTAATTGATGTGCCCAAAATATTTGCATATTGTATGAGCCCACCTAAGAATATCTTCACTCCACCTACACAGAAAATAGGAAACATTAATGCAAGAGCCATGGTATATTGCCTATCCATTTTCAAACAATTCAGAGGGAAAAGAAGATTAAAAAGACCCAACAAAAATTCTGTTGAACTCTAGATAACTACTTTAATAGAATGTAATCATTCTTAAAACAACGATTGGTCCATCTTTAAATTGGACTCACACCTAATACATGCTCATATGACCTCAATATGCTTTGTACAGCTGAGATATCTAGGAATTATACGGAAAACTTAATGGTCCATTGACGAGCGCATGGATTACAATACTCTCCAAACAAAATTCCTTTTGTGTGTGTTAGTACCTAAATTAGAGGTGGCCTCCACAATAGGGCGCACATGTAATTCACACCCCCATTGCATGGTAAGTTGCACAAATACGTTGTAACAGTGAGATTTTACCATTGTGTAATAGTATTATATGATTTTGGCAGTATTTCGTGCCTTAAACATGCTGTACGATTTGGACAGTCGTATGTTGCCAAAAGAACTTTAAAAAAGCAGTTTGAAGTCCCTAAACTTAAAAAAAAATATGGAATCATAAGAATTTAAAATTATTTGGCTAGAAAATTGTGTGCAATTCAATTCGTAGTTAACCTTTAACTGAGAAATAAATAAAAACTATAATGCCATATGTGAAACATTCGCAAATTACAAATACATGTTTTGTAGGCTGTTATGATTGGGTAGCACGACAATGTTGACCAAAGTAAAATTCAATGGCAAAAACAATAGTACTTCCGGTAGGCTCTAATAATAAAATGTTTTAAATTTTATTATAAAATTAAAATAAATGCATTAAAGAGTGATCATTTTTTTGTCTGGAAAAGTTTGATAATAAAACTCAACAAAACTATAAATTGTAAAGGGTTTAATATCAAATTAACTAACAGAAAATTAATACCAAAGATAATAACATGAATAAGATAAATGAAGAGAATTTTATAGATAATAATATATTAAAAATAATAATAGTTTATTTTTAGAAATATGTTAAATATTTTTCATGTATTTATTTATATTTGCATCATGCTTTTTCGATTGTTTAGTTTTCAAGTAAAGAGAACTTGATAAGCATATCATAATTTTAAAGTGATTATGATGTAGAATATCATTAGCAAAAGTGCTTGTGACGGAGATGTCCCTTAACCAAAGTGTTTGTGATGGAGATGATCATTAACTGATTTCCTGTGATGTGGATGGCCATCAGCTAGATATTTAATATTTGACCCATGGTTTTGGTAACTATGGTTTTGGTGCCCATGATTTTTTCTATTGATGTGATTATATATACTTGCACATACAATGAAGAAAATATAGAAATTGGTAGTGCATTACTCTATTGAAAACAACTGAGTTAAAACAATAAGAAAGTTTTTGAGCTGGGTTTTTATCTGAAAGGGTTTTTCGAGGGAAATTCTTGTGTATTTCATTTCTCTTATGTTTTTAGTTGAAATATTCTATTAATATTGTGTCACTTAGTTTTAGTTTATTGGATCAATTTTCTATTCATTTGGTATCAGAGCTAGTTATTAGCTATGTGTGAAGAGTTAGGGTTTCTTTAACCTGTGATAAAATATTATTTGAGTGAGATCTTTGTGCGATAATTGTTTGAGCAAAGGAGGATGACGAGAAGTACAAGGACAAATTAAAAAATTTAACAGGTAACATTTTGAGTTGTGGAAGCTCAAGATGGAAAATATTCTTGTATATAGAGATCAGTGGATTTCTATATCAGGAGTGAACTTAGTGGCTATGAAGTTAGAAGATTGAGAAAATATTGATAGAAAGGCAAAGAATTAAATCAGAGTTTGTTTTTTAAATTCAGTTTTGTTGAATGTCTCGATGGAGAAATTTTTTAAAGAGTTGTGAAAGAAATTAGGCAGTTTATACGAGACAAAGTCTCAAGTGAACAAACTAATTCTTCAGAAGAAGTTATACTCACTAAGAATGAATGACTAGTGACTATAGGCCAGAACATTTGAACACCTTCAATATTATGGTAAGTCAGTTGCATTTTATCGATATTAAAATAGATGAAGAAGAAAAGTGTGTTACTTTGTTATGTTCTCTCCTTGACTCTTGAGATAATCTAGTTATGGCTATTGCTAGTACTACATCAAACTTAAAGGTTGATGATGTAGTAAATCTATTATTAGAAGAAATGAGGCAGAAATCTTATGGGGATTATCAAACAAAAGATGTATTTTTTGTAAGAGGCCTATCGATGTGGGTCTTGTGCACACCCATAAATTTAATGAGGTAGCCTCTAACACTTTAGGATCTCAATGAAGGTAAACTCCACTCTAGGATATGAGTTACAGGTATGGATTAAACAACCAAGTGGTAGAATAACAAACTAACCGTGCAAGTTGTTAACTAGGTGTGCTTGTAGTGAAATGAATCCTAGTAAAGAAATTAAAACCTAGTTGGGTTGGATGGATGGACACTATTATAAAGTGAGTAGATCTCAAACAAATAAACTTCAAAATGAGGGAAGGGTAGAACATAAAATAAGACTCTATGATCTCAAGGTATTACTTTCAGGTTTGGTTTCTTTGTGGACTAGTGTTTCTAGAACTAATGCTTATTACAAATAGCTATTACACACTTATATACAAACACAACTAGGCAATATGGGAATAAATGTTATAGGAAGCTTAAGGATCTCAGCTAAAGGTTGTTCCTTTTAGAATAACTGTTGCACACCTTTATTGAGGAGATTACAACTCAAACTAGAAAGGTATCTAGGGAAATTATGGCTCACACCTAGAAGACTATATCAAAAGGAAACATTCTTGCACACTTTAAAATTGAGACAGTCAACCAATTTGATTAAAATTAATAACACTTGCCAACTATTCAATACACATATAGAATTAGAATATATCAATGATAACAAGAGGAATTATCTATAGCTATTACACACTTCAAATTACTAAATCAAAATAAGCAAAGAAATAAAAACTTAATTATGTAGCAATGGAAGAAAAATGCATCCACACAATTGCATGACAATAGTAAATGAATTATTCCCATATTGATAATTATCTAACCCTTTGAAATGAGGGATTTACATGTATAAATATATTTGGAGAGGGGTCACCTCATCCTCTAAGTTTAAGAAAAACTCAAAGTTACATCTTAGTAATCAGAACCTTAGTTTTAATTTAATGCTAAAATTACATGTACAATAACAATTAATAACAACTCTATCAAAATAGGTTTGTCCGCATGATGGCATGCAACATGTGCATGCTTACAAATTGATCAGGCCAACTTCTACATGCATACGTAAAATGTAAGTAAATTATAATTACATTAACTAATCTTACATGTATGATTACATGCAAAATTAACCTTTGATAACTGAGGCTTATTTACACTCGGTGATTGCATGGCTACACTTGACATAGTGGGAGGCACTGAAGTTTTCGGTGAATCTGAGCTAGGAGGTGGTATTGAGTTGGAAGTTGGAGTTGAGATGAGAGGTGTGGTCTTAGCCTTCTTTCTAGCCTCCATTCCTGATAATACTTGAACTAACATCATGCTGATATATTATGATGTCCATGTTCAAAAGTGGGGGCCTATGTACTCTCCTTGATTGCTCCATTAGACATGCATGCTCAGCTTTGGTTTTCTTGAAATTAATCCAAAATATCTCAATTTTTGTGACCTTGTTCCTTGCAAAATTTAGTTCAACATCAATCTCCTCTAATGCAAATCCTTGAAGATTTTGTTTGAAGTTGGTTGAGGATTACTGGAGAAGTTGATCAAAACTGACTCTACTTATTAGTTTTCTTGTAGAGTTCCTAGCTTGAGAAAGCTTCAACTCATCTAGAATCTACAAAATAAAGTTCTTGTTCTCTAAATATTTTGGCATTATTTCCTTTACACTAACTGCCCATTCCCTTACTTCTTGTGTTCTATCGACAACCATATTGAGAAAATTGGATGCCTCCAACAGTGTCATTAAGTTGAGATGACTATAAGCCTTATTTGTTATGTATATAATAAGTAACTTTAATTTGTTCTCATCTTTTTAAAAATAATTAAACAGTTTTATTGTTTCAATGATATGAGGGGTTAATTTATTCCTCATTGAAGTAATAACATCCAAAATGTTGTATAGCCTTGAAGCTGTGCTTTGTACATCTATCTCAATTTATACAGGAGCATGAAAAATTTATTTTTATTCCCAGACCTACTCTAATTCTTGCTCAATCTCTCTTCTTGCTTGTTCTAACCCTTCATGAAGCTCAAGTAAAAAGTCTTGTGTTTCAAAATAAGATTTAAAATCTTCATTATAAGGATATTTCCCCAATCTCCTATTCTTTTTCTTTAAAAGAGAGAAAACATCTTGTATTTATTCTATAATTATGTTCTTTTCAGCATCGTCTTCAATCTTTCTATTCTTAACTCTTTAGATACTCTCTATGGATTTACCAAAGATTGAGCTTACTATTTGAAACTCAATTATTATGAGATTTGGTCTTTGAGAGGCTTGAGATTCTAAGTGTGTTTCCCATTGTGGGATCACCAATTGAGTTGAGTTAATTGGATGAGTGTCCTGGGCTATAATCTTAACTAACAAGTCCCTTGAAGATTATTTCAAGGCCTCTGCATATAGGGGGTCTGGTAGTGAAGGCCAAATGATCTTGGACCAATCAACACCATCGTATTGGGGCATAGGGTGGACTGTGTATATTTGCTTCTTCATCCCATCCTTTTTAGATGATATTACAGTAGTAATCTGGGTAGGATTGGAAGAAGTCATTGGTAAGCCCAATTTAGTGGATGACATATGTCGCTGTGCACTTACCAATGCTCCCATAGTTTTCTTAGATGATACCTTATTAGGCACCAGGGCAGCTGAGGGAACAATGGATGTAAAAAAAGTGGAAGTGAGAGCAATAAATGCAAAAGACACAACTAGAATTGTAGGAATAATTATGAATGTGGAGACAAGAAGACTAGAAGAAACATATTCCACTTTGGGAACAACCAGGGAAGGTATAACACCAAGATTGAGACAAATAGGATAAAAAGAACAAATAGACATAGGAGAAATAATTGAGACAACTAGTGTTGTAGAAATAAAAGAAACTATTAATAATTAGGATTATAGGGGGTCCATGGGCTCTTGGTTTTCTCTTGTAGCAAATAATTACTTTTCTATTGAGGGGGAAGCTAGTTAAGTGGGGGAAGTTGGGACTTTTACACTTATAGTAACTTGAGTTGAAGTGGAAGTAGGATAAGTATGGTCTTCTAAATCTAAAGAGTCGATACAAATTGGTTCATCTTCAATTATCTCAAGATAACTTGTAATGGGTGATGTTTGAGATAGTTCTCCCTATTCCAATGATGACTGGAAGGGCCTATTATTCCATAAGTCTATTGCAACCCATCCACCTGAAGGGGGAAGTCTAACATGTGCATCCATAATTAAAATTAAGGGATCCTCTTGGACTATTTTTAAAAGTTCTTCACTCAATACATCTATTTATGTCCTCTCCAGGACTTGGGCATCGCTCTTAGGATTCAAAAATAGAAAGTCATGATCATAAGGTTCATGTTGGTATGGAATACCAAGGCCTTGGATATGCTTTTGAATTTGACCATGAGGGTCCCAATCTCTATGTGGCAAGGTGGCTAATGAACAATACTCTCCAAACTGGCCAACTTCTCCAAAGTGCTTGTAGTTGACATAACACATCATGTTGATCATCAAATGGGAGCCATGGAAAGTGCTCTTCTTATTCTTCTTTAGATCTTCATTAATCCCCCACCATAATTGGTATGCTATTTCCTACTCAACTAATTTATCTAACACATACTTAGCGAGACACAATGGGGTAATCTTGTGCCCTGAAACCATAATCATGATATAATCGAGGTAGAGCTAGTAGTCCCCTTTGGGCATCAATGTATCAGCTATGCTCTTCGATACTATGGGAAGTGGTACCTCATGAACATACCTCCAAACTTTAGGATATACATCCTCTATAATTTGAACTATATTTCTTGTGTAGGCATATGTTTGCATGAAAGAGTCATATATATAGTTCTTGATGTAATCTAGAGATGGGATCTAGAGTGATCCATTATGGTGGTATACGATGCCTATTACTGCATCTTGGAGGTAAGAGATCATGTAAAAATGACCTCCCATAGGCCTCTTATCTTACACAAAATTTTCTTCTACAGCCTAGTGCTGATTATTTCTCCCAGAGTAAAGGTTATCTTTGAGGTCATTAACAAATCTAGCAGTGGAACCCACTCGATTTAAAGGAATTTGATGTCAAGATATCCATATAACCTATTTAGAAGGGCTATCCTAATGCAGACTCCCATTTGAAGCTTGGATATAGGTACCGGTTGCTTCTTCTTAAGGATGATTGGTCTCTATAGGGATGATCCACTTAGTCAATGTTTTATGAATTAAATTCTTCTTCTTCCATGTTACCACTCCATGCAAATAAAATGTTACATTTGCAATAGGCAGGGATAAGTACATTTGTAAGGTGTCTACTGAAATGTAGGTGATGATAGTTTTGTGCTTCATGTGATGTAGGAATGTGCCCCAAGTTACCTTGCCCACAAAGAACAGGTATCGCAATAGGTCAATGCTTAACATTACCTCGAGTTTGGATGCTATGAAATGTAATCCTTGTTGCTTAAAGGGGAGTAAATATGTAACCAATTGCCTTTATTTTGGTGTCAATTTTTCTTCACATGTATGGGTGTCAACCTTTCTAATTACATATCATAGAGTCGAGTATTTGAACTACTCGTCATTGAACACTATAGGGTCAAAAATGGTGTGTGTACTTGGTATAATCTTTGATTGAAAACCTAGATGGTGGATGGGCACCCTTGAGTTTTTTTAATGATGAAGCCATTATTAATATACTAAGCTAAAAAAGTTCTAGTTCTTCAATTTTAATGACTTAGCTATTATGGAATCACTTCATAATTTGAATGCAAGTAGATAGAGCTTTGAGTTCTCAAGGATGCAAGTTCACTCGGACTTGTTTGTGATCAATGGGCATGATGTTCACTTTCAATTCATTGATATAGATTTTTGTATTCAATTCTAGTTTGTGTGCCATTATTGTCCAACGTATCTAAACTTGCTTTATTCATTCAATTCAAACTTTGCCACTTTATTTTGTTAGGTATGCCACATAGACATTATAGAATTTTAGAGGAATGCCATGTCCTTGTCTTTTTCCAAGTGTCATCTTGTCACTATTTTTTCTCTAATTCAGTTATTCCATAGAGGCTTTCGATAGTTCGGAGTCAGATGTTGTGTTAAAATAGGGTTAGCCTGAATTCTTGCAAAGCGAACACATCTTACAAACTAAGTTTCAAAGACCAATGGTGGACATCATTTTCTGAAGGCTATGTGGGTTTCCTTTTTTTAAAGGCCAAGATCTAAGTTAATAAGTTCCAAAATGTGATCTTTGAACAATTTTGCTGAATACTAAATGTTGGCTGAGACCTTCTGAACCAATATGTTTTGAAGACCAAGTTCTGAAAGATTTTTTTGACTAGTTTTGCCAAACACTTTTGCTGACAATTTTTGCTGAAGACCAAATTATGAAGAGTAAATTCCAAAGACCAAAATCCAAAGACCAAATTCTGACCATTTTCCCTCGAAGATGTAATTATTGAACACTTTTGTCGAACACTTTTGCCAAAATTCAAAAGTTACGAAGACCAAAATACCAACTAGTAAATTCCAAAGACTAAATTTTGAGGACTAAATGCCGACCATTTTCTCTCGACGATATATATTCTAAACACTTTTAACAAAATTCAAAAGTTGTGAAGACCAAAATTCTAAAGAGTAAATGCCAAATACCTACATACATCACAGGTAAAGTTGTAAAAATAAAACCTTTGAACAAAACCTACAAACAAAATTTACAAAGAACTTTTTCGTGAAGATTAATATAGGTGAGAAGGATATAAAAATGCCAAAGATTGACTTTTGAATAAAAGTTATGAAGACCAATTTTTTCAAAGCTTGAGAATTTACAAACTACACATGTTATAAAAGCTGTATATAGAAGACTTTCGAAGAGTATTAATAAGTTAGTCCAAATCAACAAAACATATCCATTTGTGTTTACTGAATAGCGAAGGTAGGTGCAACATATAAATATTTACAAAAGAATATTTTTAAAATATGTGTAAAACCTTTTAGAATATGGTGGGTCTTTGTTGAAAAAAGAATGGGGTATGTTGAGTACAACAAATGACAACTCATAGGGGGAATACTTACGAGTATTCAAGAACTCAGAACTTTTGGTTAGTATTCAAATAAAAAATGAACCATTTGACAAGAGAATAATTGAATCATAGACATAATAAAAGAGACTTCTAAATTAGCATACAACATACTTGCCTTGATCGTACTCTGGATCTATGTGTGAGGAAGTGATTTTCCTTGTTGTGAGGAGTTTAGCAAAGACTTGGGATAACTATAGGTTTCATTTTGTTTTTTTTTGAAAACATATTTAAAACTAGGGAAGCTTGGGCATTGATTTGCTAACATCTAGGCATCCATAGCCCTGATAAAGATACTTTTGGTTCCTCTTCTTTCATCCTATATTCTTGCATGAAATGTGATACATTGATCTTATTTCATCATGTGAGACTTTGATCTCCTTTAGATTTTCTTTAAGTTTTGTTGACCACTCTCTTAAGATGCATTGATCCTTATTTTGCTTTTTTTAAGAATATAACTAGAAGGAGAGCAAAAACCATAGTGAGTTGTTATATGCGAGGGCATAATTTTACCAAATTGTCCCTACCAACTACATCCATATCAATGGTTATTACTTCAAATAATTATTAACATGAAAAGTGATTTTGATCTAGTGAAAATGAGATTTGTTAAAAATTTATATGGAGTAATGAGAGCAGTAGTTAAATACTTGATAAAAGTATTCAATGGTAGCATGATCATGATTAATTTATTTTATTGCATACATGAAATCTGAAAATCTTAAACACAAGGGTGTAAGGTCTGCAAGAAAACCAATTTATGTGCTTTATTTTATGTCTTTCTCACAATAGTTCTTTTTTTTCAACCCTTTCCCATAGATTAAACTTTTAGACTTAAGTATGGATAAGAATTCCAATGGATTGGGTGCTTTCTTGAGTATACTAGGAGAAGTCAACCATGTTATCACAAAACAAAAAATATCTAATCTAGAAAGTAGGGAACTAAACTAGGGAAAACAAAAATGCTGAAGACAAGAAATGTTAATCTAAAAAGTAGGGAAATTAATTATAAAAATAGTTAATATATTCTACTTCTACCTTTACCACAACAATTTTTACTTAGGGACATCTCCAAATGGTATGATCATGAAGTAGTGTTTCAAAAACAGTGCATTGACTGGATATGTTAATTTATTACTTTGGAGGTCCCTCAAATGAAAAGCATTGTTGTCTAGGATCTCTGAAATCTGATAAGGTCCAATCCATAGTGGGGTAAAATTGTCATGTTGTCCTTTATTTTCATGGGCTTTGTTTTATAGAAGTATTAAGTTAGATATTTTAAATGCTTTAAATTTTGGTTTTTTGTAAAACCATGTTTTGACTATATCCTGATGTTTATTGAAATTATATAAAGATTCAATCCTTGAATATTCCATCTCTATTATATCTAATAATTGAGAATCTATTTTTTCATTTCGTTCCATGTACTCCTGCATAAATTTATATGTTGACAATTTAAGCATGATTGTGAAAATTGGTTATTATCCATATACCAACAAGTAAGGTAAAGCTTTGAGGGCTTGCTTGTATCTTGTTCGATCAGTCCATAGTGTATATTTTAATAGATTATGTCATTCTCTAGGTTTATCTACTATTGAATTTTTAATGACATCATTTAGGTTTTTATTTGTTGATTCAACCAATCTATTTCTTTGCACGTAATAGTTAGAAGATGATTTGATTGTCATGGGCCCATTCAATGAATTCAACTGATTGGAATGCTGGCCCATTATCAAAAAATAAGGAAATAGGGGTAACAAATCTAGTTGTGATGTTTTATTCTAGAAAGCTAATTATGTCTTGTGCTTTAGAATTCATTGTAGCTACTACTTCAATCCACCAAGTGCAATAATATGTGGTAGGGAGTACAAATTTTTGGACAACTAAAGAATTGGGGTTTATGACATCGATGAAGTTGAAACCCCCATTAAGTGAATGGTCTTCTTTTAATAATAAGGTGGAATAACATTGATGCATGTACCTTTCTTTTTACCAAGACTTAGAATTCATGGCATGTTCTTACATGAACATGTATGTCTTTAAAGACTATTGGCTAGTACTAACCAATTTTAAGGATTTTATGGGTTATGGTGTTTCCATAGGGATGACCACGGCCTATAATATGGTGTAAGTTTTCTAAAATTTCTTGAGCTTTTTCTCATGATATACACCTTAGGTAGATGCCTTCATAATTTCTTCTATAGAGAATCCCCTTTCTAATCATGTAAGGAGCATATTTGAGCCTCAAATCTCACATTTGTTCTCTATTGAATTCTAGAGAACAAGTACCTATGAATAAATATTGAATAATATCAATACACCAATCTCTTATAGATACTAGGGTTTTGCAAACCTCCTCAATGGTGATGTGTGGGTTAGGTTTAGTTATGAGTTGAATGATACCCTAACCTCTAACAATCTTGGTAGGCTTGATTTTTATGTCAAACTCTTGCAATTTTGCCATCTATTTTCCTCTGTACTCTCCCAATTTGGTTTACCCCAAAGTGAGCTTGATAATAGGGGTCAACACAACGGCGATGGTCTTATTCCTTAAGATATAGCGCCAAAATTTATTTATCATTTTAACAAGGGTAAATATTTAATTATCTATCACGAAATACTTAAGCTCTTATTACTTTAAGTTTGTGCTCATGAATGCAATATGATGCTCACTTTCATCCTTCTTCTGGGTTAACACAACGTCAATTGTATGTTATGAAGCAAATGGATACGAGAAATATTTAGTGAAGTCTGGGCTTATTAATACTAGGCCTTGAGATATTGCATCATTGATGTTTTGAAAAGACTTTCGAGTCTCCAATGTCCATTCCACTTTAACATCTTGCTTGAGCATTGTATTCTAGGGTCTAATAATTTCTGCAAAGTCTAAGATAAACTTACTCATAAAATTTATCTTCCCAAAGAAAAATTTGAGCTCCTTCTTGTTGGTTGGGAATGTAATCTTTGATATCCATTAAATTCTATCTAGGTCAATTGTAATTCATTCTTTGATGATAATGAGGCCTAAAATATTTCCCTCAGTAATGTTAAATATGTTATTTTTTGAGTTTAATGAGATGCCAAACCTTCTATATCTTTTAAAGATTGATTATAGGTGGTCTATATGATCAAAACTGGGCTTTAAGAAAATGGTGAAGTCATCCATGTAAATGATTATGCATTTAATTATTAGGACTTGGATTGCATGGTATATTTCTCACTAAAAGGTAGCTCCTACATCAATTATACCACTTTTTTATACACATAAGTACCCCACTTAGTGGTAAATACAATCTTTATTATGTCTTTGGATTTAACCATCACCTCGTTGTATCCTAAAAATTCATGTAAGAAGGACATCATTCCTCAACCACTTACTATCTATATCACCTCATACAAAGAAGGTAAATGATAGTTGTCTTTCTCAAAAGCCCTATTCAGGTTTTTGAAATCAACACATAGTCTAATTTCCCCATTATTCTTCTTGATTGGTAGCAAGTTGGAAACCTAAGTAGAATGTCCAATAAGGAAATCTATTTTTGAATTTAACATCTTTTCCATTTATTTTTGAATAAGATGTCCCAGGATAGGATTTACCATCCTTTGTCTTTGCCTAAACGGCTTGTGGTTTGGATTCAATGGGATTGTATGGGTGATGACCCTTGCATTAAAAACCTTTAACTCAAATGTGTCCATGTAATCGTATCTTTATATTGGATGAGTAAATCCTTCCCCCTTTGTATTTCTTTTGGATTGCAGCTAAGGCCAATGTTGATGTAGTGCGAATCATACTTATCTCTTAAATTCTCCTTCTTAAACTCAGATTCATTTAATTTAGGATATCTTTTTTTTTGTGCTTGAGGATCCAAAATAAATTCCCTTTTTAAAGAAACAATTCATAAAGGAAGTTGGTTTTATTTCAACTGAATGACTTCTTCCCCCAATTCCTCTTAGCATAGATAACTGATCTCCTTGTCATCAGTGATTTGAGAATTAAATTGCCCTGAATTAGTCAAGAATTGGATGATCTATTGGTCATCATCAAATACTTGGAAAATTTCCACATTATTAGGAACAGATGGATAAGGTACTAGCTTAATGCAAAACCTATATGCCTTGAACTCTTGTAATGGTTCCAAATTGGCAGCTGAAGTAGCGAGTGAATCAATAACCTGATTTTGTTCTCTAAGAACAACTATTATATTGAAAGCCTCAAATGATTTAATTAAATCCTAATCTATATGTTTGTACCTATTTGGGTATGATAACTTGCAGTAGTATTTATTCCTAATCTGATTAATTACCAATTTTGAATATCTATATATTAACAATTGCTTTACATTATTTTTGAGAGCAAAATATAATCTTAAAATTAGTGCCTTATACTACACTCTATTATTGGTTTAAGGGAACTATAATCTATATGCTGCTAGGTATTTATTACTTTGTAGATTAACTAGTTCAATACCTTTGCATGATCCCTGCTTGGATCTTGCACTATCAAAATGGAGAATCTACAATTGGGAATGTCCCTGGACTTTTGGTACCTGTACCTCGTACTTTGTAGTAAAGGTATTGATCCCAAGTTTAGGATATTTGTAGCTTATCTCTTCATTCTTATTGTTGTATTTTATAATGGGGTGTTTTATTATTAGTTCCTAATTAATTAGAATCTAGTTTACAATTCTTCTCCATGGCAACCAACTATGAGAGAAGTTTGTGGCTACATAACCATTCAATGTTTTAGACCAGTCTCTACTGAGGAGGAGTCTGTATCCTTCCAATATATCCACCACAAGTATGTTAACAACCATCTACACATGTGGCTCAAATTTCACTTGAATGCATACATCATTCAATTCTCTAACTATAGACACCATTATTTTATCTAACTGTGAGAATGTCCTATTTGATGGGCTTGGATTCAATCCAAGCTTTTAACAAATATAAGTTGGCATCATAGTAGTCGAAGCTCTAGAATTAACTAAATATTTGTGAATGTTCTTTCCAAATTCTCTAATAGTCAATAACAATGTAGAAACTTCTGGCTTGCTCTTGTATATAACATTTGTATGAGCAACCTTTGTACTCTCTACATTATACTTTCTTGTAATGGACCTTGATAGGAGCTCCTTGTATTCAGTGATCTGAGCCAATTCATCAAGAGTAATGTTGGATTTAATCTTCTTCATATCTTCAATAATTATGTATCCTCCTCTGCTCTATTCCTCCTTATCCTGGGGTTGTTCATTTCCTTTTGAGGGAGATGGATTATTATTATCCCTGGTATTTTGTGGAATAGTGGTATTATTTGGAGGACTAGATGTTGTGAAGGGATGATTATTCCTCATATTATAATTTCCCTTTTGGTACTAGTAGAAGGCATGTATCTCATCATAATTATCCTTCAGTTCATTGTCATCCTCACTTGTGAAAGGAGGCTCATGAGTTTCAAATACCATGGTGGTGTTTGAGGAACCAGATTCAGAGTAGAACTGTAGTGGCTTGTTCATCAAATCCTACCTCACCATCTCCATTTGGAAGATCTCAAATGATGCAAAAAATTCAACACATTCAAGTTCACCATGCTATGATGTATTATGAACTCTACACCAATTGGGCAGAGTTGTTTCTACCATATTGATTTATGGTAACTTATTGCGCTATTGCTATTTTGCATTTATTTGCATATCAATTAAAAGATCTTTTATATCTTTGAAACCCAAAATTTTGGTTATTATTCTGGCTAGTAGCATTACCCATATTTCTCTTCATTTTTAAGAAGTCATTGCTCAACTTTTGGACCATTCTTTATATAGAATTCAATTATGTTTTGGTTGAATCAACACCCTGCATAACTATAGTATTGGTTGGAATTGAATTTTGTTTTTGTTGATGACCATTCATCTGTACATATTTGTTCATATAACTATAATTTTGATTCAGTGTCTACTAGATTAGAGGAGGCAGTGCATACAACTTATTTTGGTTGAATGAAAGAAAATTTTGATTCACATGAGGCACTTGATTGATAGCTGGGAAACCAATATTGATATTGGGGTTACCTGGTAATAAATATTTAATTGTCTATCAATATTGATAGCTTCTTTAGATGCTAATGCTAGAGTGTTGGCAGTAGTGGCTTTTTGTAGGAACACTTCAGTTATTGGATCCAAGGCATTCTTGTATATCTCTAATGTTAAAATTCCATTTGGTTTATATACTGGACTCATACAGGTATACATCTTCTAAAATCTTATGTTAAAATCTTGGATTGGTTCATTAGGCTCTCTCTACATACTGGTGAAATGTTGATACACCAAATCAAGGATGATAACTTATCTAAATTAGGAAATAAAATTTATTTGGCATGCATTCTAAGAAGTAATTGAGTTCTCTTGAAAATTGAAGTACCAATCATAGATAACATTTTGCAATATAAATGGGAAAAATTTGCATGCAACATCCTCATTAGTGACATTTTTAACCTCAAAACATCTTTGAAAAACTTGATATGTTCCTTTGCAGTTATTCCTCATGAAGGAGAGAAAGAAGGTAGATACTTCTCTCAATTCCTTGGTAAATTATGCACATCCCTTGGGATGGCAAGGTGGTTGGGACATAGGATGAGTAATGGGCTGGATATTTCTTACTGGAGAAGGTGTTCTAGCCTGAGGCACTATGGGAATAACTTTTATAGAACTAGGCCTTCAATGTACTGATAAAGGTAAAACTAAAAGACTGACTTGGAACCTAGACCTGATAACTCTCTTGGATGTCTCTAGTGCAACTCAAATGAAGGGGATAACTTCTCACTAGGGAAGGCACACAAGTGGCCCTCCTCATGATAGATTTTTTATGTTGATATGGGTCTTGTGCACACCCCTATATTTAACGAAGTAGCTCTAATTTTTTATAATCTTAATGGAACTAAACTTCATTCCAGGGCATACATTGTAGGTATGGGTTAAATAACCAAGTGACGGAATAACATACTAACCATGCAGGTTGTTAACCAGGTTTGCTTATAGTGAAATAAATCCTAGTAAAAAAATTAAAATCTTGTTGGGTTAGATAGATTGACACTATTTTAAAGTGATTAGATCTCAATCAAATAAAATTCAAAAAGAGAGAAGGGTAGAGCAAGAAAGAAGGCTCTATGATCTCAATGTATTACTTCCAAGGTTGGTTCTTTGTGGACAAGTGTTTCTAAAACTAATAGTTGTTGTTAGTAGCTCTTTCACACTCACATGCAAACACAGTTAGGCAGTCTAAGAAGAAATGGTATAAATTTTTTAAGGATCTCAACTAAAAGTTACTTATTTTAGAGTAGTTATTGCACACCCTTACTTAGGAGATTATAGTTTGGATAAAAAAGGTATCTAGGGTAGCTATGACTCATACCTAGAAGACTATATCAAAGGGAAACACTCCTGCACACTTTGAAAATTGAGATAATCAACTAATTTACTTAAAATCAATAACACTTGCTAACTATTCAATAGCTGTTAGACATCTAGAATCAATAAATATCAATGATAACAAGAGGAATTATTTATAGCTATTGCATACTTCAAATTACTAAATCAACATAACCAAAGAAATAAAAACGTAATTACACAGCAATGGAAGGAAATGACATCCACATAGTTGTATGACATTTGAAAATGACTTCTTATTGTATTGATAATTCTTTGATCCTTTGAAATGAGGGATTTATATGCATAAATAGACTTGGGAAGGGGTCACATCATCCTCCAAGTTCATGCAAAAATCAAAGTTACATCTTAGCAATCAGAACCTTAGTTCTAATTTAATACCAAAAATACATGTACAATAACAATTGATCACAACTATGTTAGAATAGGTTTACCCACATGATGTCATGCAATATGTGCATGCTTATAAAATGTTCAGGCCAACTAATACATACATACATAAAGTATGAGTAAACTATAATTACATTGGCTAATCTTACATGTATGGCTATATACAAAATTAATGTTTAATAACTAAGGCTTATTTACACTCGATGATTGCATGGTTGTACTTGATGTAGTGGGAGGCTCTAAAGTTGTTGACGGAGCTGAAATGGGAGGTGGTGTTGAGCTAGAAGTTGGAGTTGAGTTGGGAGGTATGGCCTTAGCCTTCTTTCTGGACTCCAATTCTTGATAATACTTAAAATTGATATCATGTTGATATATTATGATGCCCATGTTTAAAAGTGGGGGCCTATTTACCCTGCTTGATTAATCTATTAGATGTGCATGCTCAGCTTTGGTGCTCTTGAAATTAATTTGAAATATCTCAACTTCTATGACCTTTCTTAAAAAAATTAGTCTAGCCTTAATCTCCTCCAACGCTAGTCCTTGAATATTTTATTTGAAGTTGGTTGAGGTTTTTTGGAAAAGTTAATCAAAGTCGGCTCTGCTTATTAGTTTCCTTGTAGAGTCCCTAGCATAAGAAAGCTTCAACTCATTCAAAATATACAAAATAAGGTTTTTCATGTTCTGTATATTTTGGCATTATTACCTCTGCACTTGTTATCCTTTCCCTTACTTCTTGTGTTCAAATGACAACCCGATTGAGGGCATTGGATGCTTCCAATGGTGTCATTAAGTTTAGATGGCTATAAGCCTTATTTTTTGTGTATAGAACAAGGTATTTTAATTTGTTCTCATCTTCTTTCAGAGAATTAAACAATTTTATTGTTTCAATGATATGAGGGGTTAATTCACCCATCATTGAAGTAATAAAATCCAAAATATTGTATAGCATTGAATTTGTGCTTTGTATATTTATCTAAATTTATACGGGAATATGAATAGTTTATTTCTATTCCCATACCTTCTCCAATTCTTGTCCAAGATCTCTTATCACTTGCTCTGTCCCTTCATGAATCTTGAGCAAAGTGTCCTTCTATGTTTCAAAATAAGATCTAAAATATTCATTATAAGGAGACTGCCCTAGTTTCTTATTCTTTCTCTTTGAAATAGAGAAAACATCTTGTCTTTCTTCTAGAATTATGCCCTCTTTAGGATCATCTTCAATCATTCTCTTCTTCACTCTTTACATACTCCATGTGGATTTATCAAAGATTGAGTTTACTATGGGCAACTTAGTTATTGTGAGATTTTATCTTCACGAGGCTTGAGATTCTATGTTTATTACCCACTGTGGGATCACCAATTAAGTTAAGTCAGTTGGCTAAGTGTTCTAGGCTATAGTCTCAACCAACAAGTCCCCTAAAGTTTATTTTAAGGCCTCTACATGTGGGGGGCTTGATAGTGAATTCCAAATAATCTTAGACCAATAAACACCACTGTATTGGGGTATAGGGTGGACTATATATACCTATTTCTTTTTACCAGCCTTAGATGATAATACAATAATAATCTGGGTAGCATTGGAAGAAGGCATTGGCAAGCCCATTGAGTGGATGACACATGTAGCTATGCACTTGCTAATGCTCCCCTAGTTGTATTAGATGATACTTTTTAGGCTTCGGGGAAGCTAAAAGAATGGTGGAGGTAAAAATAATGGAAGTGGGAACAACAGATGCTGAAGGCACACCTAGAATTTTAGGAATAATTGAGAATGTGAAGATAACAGGACTAGAAGAAACATCTTACATTTTGGGAACAACCAAGGAAGGTAGAATATCAAGACTAATAGAACTAGGATCAAAAGAACAAACAAACATAGAAGAAACAATTATCACAATTGGTGTTGTAAAAACAAAAGGAAATGAAAAGAAAATTGGGAACACACCCTCACCTGATTTATCTACTTCAAGTGATACTTTTCCTTTAGTTTCTTCGAGGCTTAAGTCTTTTTCTCTTTACAACTATTCCTCCTCATCTTCTTCAGTAGGCTCACCTCTTGTAGATGGATGCTCATGCCCAATGGGTCCTTATGTATATGATGTATCAATAGGCTTATAGTGGGTCCCTAGGCTCTTGGTTTTCTCTTGTATCAAATAGTTACATTTATTATTGAGGGAAAAGCCAACTGAGTGGGGGAAATTGGGACTTCCACATGTGAAGTCACTTGAGTTGATGTGGTAGTAGGATGAGTATGGTCTTTAGACTCTGAAGAGTTGATACAAATTGTCTCGTCTTGAGATCTCCTAAGAAAACTTGTAATGTTTGAACCTTTATCACCTTATGCTCTTGATTTATAGTCTTCATCACCATGGGTGATGTTTGAGATGGTTTCCCCTATTCCAATGATGATTGAGATGCCCTATTATTCTAGAAGTCTTTTGAAGCCCATTCACTAGAGGGGGAAAACCTAACATGTGCATCCATAATTGAAATTGAGGGATCCCCTTGGATTATTTTTAAAAGTTCTTCACTCAATCCAGCCATTTGTTCCATCTCCAGGGCCTGGGCATCATTTTTAGCATTTAGAAATATAAATTCATGGTCATAAGGCTCATGTTGGTATGGAATAACAAGGCCTTAGATATTCTTTTGAATTTGACCATGATGGTCCTAGTCTCTATGTGGTAGGGTGGCTAATGAATAGTATTCTTTGAACCTGCCACCCTCTTTAAAGTGCTTGTGGTTGACATAACACTTCCTATCAATCATCAAATGGGATCCATGGAAAACACTCTTCTTCTTCTTCATATCCTCATCAATCCCATGCCATAATTAGAATGTTATCTCCTACTTTGCTACTTTGTATGGCACATACTTAGGGAGACACAATGGGGTTACCTTTTGCCATGTAACCATAATCATGATATAATCAGGGTAGAACCAATAGTCCCCTTTAGGCATCAATGTATCAAATGTTCTCTTCAATAATTTGGACTATCTCACCTTATGAATAGTCCTCCAAACTTGAAGATATACATTCTCTACAATTTAAACTATATTTCTTGTGTAGGTTTATATGTGCATGAAAGAGTAAGAGTCACATATACAGTTCTTGATGTAATATAGAGATGGGCTCAAAAGATATTTTTTATGGTGGTACTTGATGCCCATTCCTATATCTAGGAGGTAAGACATAATGTAAAATGGCCTCCTACAGGGATCTTATCTTTACGCAAAATTTACTCCTGCAGTCTAGTGTTGAATATCTCTCCCAGAACAAAAGTTAACTCTGAGGTCTTCAATAAATATAGCAGTGGAACCCACTTGAGATGAAGGAATTTTATGCTAGGGTAGCCATCTAACCTATTCAAAAGGGCCATCCCAATGTAGATTCGCATCCAAAACTTGGTTATAGGTACTAGTTGCTTCTCCTTAAGGATGATGATCTCTCTAGGGATGATCCACTTGTTCAGTATTTTATTAATTGAATTATTCTTCTTCCATGTTATCACTCTATGCAAATCAAATGTTGCATCTATAATAGGTAGGAATAAGTACCTTTCTAAGGCATCTCTTGAAATACAAGCAATAACAATTTTGTGCTCCACATGATGTGGGAAAGTGCCCCCAGTTACCTTGCCCACAAAGAACAAGTCTCACAGTAAGTCAATACATGGCATTACTTCGAGCTTGACTTATATGAAATGTAATAATTTATGCTTGAAGTAGAGTAAATCTGCATCCAATTTCCATAGTGTTGGTGTCAAATTCTCTTCACATGTATGGGCGTCAACCTTTCCAATTACATCCCATAGAGATGAGTAGTTAGGATACTCGTCATTAAACGTTGTAGGGTCAAAATTGGTGTTTGTATACTTAGTAGAGTCTTTGATAGAAAACCTAGATGGTGGATGGCTCCCCTAAATGTTTTAGATTAGGAAGACATTATTAATTTGTAAAGCTAAGAGAGTTCTAGTTCTTCAATTTTATTAACTTAGCTATTCTGGAAGCACTTCATAATTTGAATGCAAGTAGCTAGGGATTCAAGTTCTTGAAAATGCAAGTTGCTTGGGATTGTTTGTGATCAATGGGCATGACATTCACTTTCAATTTATTGATATAGATTTTGGTATTCAATTTGAGTTCATGCACCATTAATTTCCAACATCTCTAAACTTGTTTCATTCATTCAATTCTAACTTAGCCATTTTATTTTGGTGGGTATGCCACATAGACATTATAGTTGTTTGAAGGAATGCCACATCATTGTCTTTTACCAAGTGTCATCCTATTACTCTTTTCATTTTAATTTAGCTATGCTATAGAGGCTTTCAATGTCAGGAGTCAGATGTTGTGTTAAAATAGAGTTATCCTAAATTCTTGTGAAACAGACAACTTGCGAACAAAATTTTGAAATACCAATGGTGGATGTCCTATTGTGAAGGCTACAAGGGTTGACTTTTTCTGAAGGCAAAACTCCAAGTCAATAAGTTCTGAAACATGATCTCTGAATAATTTTGTCAAAGACCAAGTGCTGATCTAGATCTTTAGAACTAATATGTTCCAAAGACCAAGTTTAGAAAGATTTCTTTGAGTAGTTTTGCCAAACATTTTTGCCAAAGACCAAATTTCAAAGAATAAATTTCAAATACCAAACACTAAAGACAAAATTCCAACCATTTTCCCCTGAATATGTAAATGTCGAACACTTTTATTGAAATACAAAATTTACAAACACCAAAATACCGAAGAGTAAGTTCCAAAGACCAAACATCGAAGACCAAATGCCAACCATTTTCTCTCAAAGATGTAAATTTTAAACACTTTCACCGAACACTTTTGATGAAATACAAAAGATGGGAAGATTAAAATACCAAAGATTAAATGTCGAACACCTGCATACATTGTGGATAAAGTTAAGAAAATAAAACTTGTGAACAAAACCTCCAAAGAACATTTTTTGTGAGGGTTAACATAGGTGCAAAGGATCGAAGAATGCCAAAAATTGACTTTAGATCAAAAGTTTTGAAGACCAATTTCCTCAAAGCCCAAGACTTTACAAATTGCACATGTTATAAAACCTGTGTATATACAAAACTTTTGAAGAGTATTAATAAGTTAGTCTGAATAAGCAAAATATATCCATTTACATTTATCGAATGACAAAGTTAGGTGCAACATATAAAGCTCCATGAAAGAAGATTTTCAAAATAGGGCCAAAACTTTTGAGAATATAGTGGGTCCCTATTCAAAAAAGAATGGGGTTATGTTGAGTACAACAAAGTCGAATCCAAAAAATTACCAAACTAAAGTTGGGACAGTCAAATTCTAGAGGTAAATCTAAGACTAGAAAAAGATAAGAGAAAATGTTGGATCTGTGATAAAACAGGGCATTTAAATAAAAATTTGAAATCTAAAAAGGTTCAAAAGGGTAAGTCTTTAGAAACTTTCTAGTCTATAGAAGTAAAACCCTCTAATGAAGACTCAAGGGATGCATTTTGGTAACTACAAACTCGCATGCATATAATAATATATGGTTGGTCGACTCAAGTGCCTATTTTCATATGACTCCTCATAAGGTGTGGTTATCTAAATATGAAAAGATCAATGGAGGTGGTGTCTTCTTAGGAGATAATTCGCCCTGTAAGATCATAGGTAGAGGGAGAGTCAAGTAGAGGTTTAAAGATGGAAGGGTTAAAACTCTCCTTGATGTCATGCACATTCCAACTTTAATTAAGAATCTAATGTCTGTAAGTTGAATGACATGGGTATGCAGTTAGTCTTTATTAAATATAATTTTAAGATGGTTTGTAGAGGAATGGTACTGGTAAGAGGAATCAGTATATGAACATTGTTCAATTTTGAGGCAAGCACTGTAAGTGTTGAATATTTTAGATCTATGGTTCTTGAAGTGAATAATATTTTAGATTGGGCTTCTACATCTCTTACAAACAAGACAATGTTGTGGCATCAAAGGATGGGACACATCAGTGAGAAAGGCCTATGTGCAATAAAATATAAAGGTGTGGCTGAAGGTATTTCAAATTATCCATTATACTTTATTTTTTGTGAGTATTGTGTGTTTGATAAACAAACTAGAATGAAACTTTCCAATAGTGCTACAAGATCAGAAGGGATTTTGTATTTGGTGCATAGTGATATGTTTGGACTTATGAAGGTTCCATCACTAGGGAAATCTTTGTATTACATTTCTTTCATAGATGACTACTCAATAAAAATTTGGGTTTATTGTATCAGGACTAAACATGAGGTTTTCAATAAGTTTAAGGAGTTTAAAGCTCTTGTTGAAAACCAAACAGAGAAGGAGATGAAGGCCTTGAGGAGTGACATTGGTGGAGAATACCACTCCAATGATTTTGTGTAGTTCTATAAGACTTGTGAAATAGAAAGACAAAAGACAACTCCATGTACACCATAGCAAAATAGACTTATAGAAAGAATGAATAGAACTTTGATGGATATAGTGATGGTGTAGAGGGATATAAGTTATGGGATCCTAAAACAAAGAATATTGTTTACAATCACAATGTTATATTTAGAGAAGTAAATAGGAAGGATAGCCAAATGAGGAACCTAAAAAGATTCAGTTTTAAAAAGAGGAGGGAGAACAAGTGTATGAACTTGAAGCAATTGTAGAAGATGGACTAGAGTAGGAGTTGTAAGAAGAAGTTTCAAATAGAGATTGAAAAGAAGCTAAAGAGGAGGAACCAAAAGATACATAATGAGAAACACTAGTTTTGAGAAGATCAAATCGGGTAAGAAGAGCACCTAATAAGTACAATCCTCCTATTTTATACTCTGAATTTAATTTATCAATTTAATTTGTTATTGATGAAGACCCTAAGACTGTAAAGAAGGCTTTTGCCTCAAAATAAACTAAGTCTTAGAAGAACGCTGTTGAGGAAGAAATTGAGTCCATAGATAAAAATCAGACATGGGACTTAGTGAAACTACTTCTTGGAAGAATTTTTGTTGGTTGTAAATGTGTATTTAAAAAAAAAAAATACAATGTAGATGGGAAAATAGAGAAGTATAAATCTCATCTGGTAGAAAACGGGTTCTCTCAAGTAAAAGGAATTAATTTCAATGATATTTTTTCCCCTGTTGCTAAATTGCATTCAATTAAATTTCTTCTAGCTAATATTGTTGCTTTCGATTTAGAAATAGAAGAAATGAATTTAAAGACAAATTTTTTCCAAGGTGAGATTAAGAAGGAAATATACATGATGCAGATATAAAACTTAAAAAAAAAGAGGAAAGGAGGATTTAGTGTGCATGCTGAAAAAGTCTCCCTACAACTTAAAGCAATCACCTTGAATGTGGAATCAAAATTTTTATAGGTATGTGTTGTGACATGGGTTAGGAAGAAGTAAAACTGATCCTTGTATTTATTTTAAACAAGGACTAAATTTTTTTTATTATCATAATATTATATGTGGATGACATGTTAATTAGTATTAATAAGGAAATGATATATGATACAATTTTGTAAGGGAAATGGTGGAGGAGAAGAAGATAGTGTTAGAGAAGGTGGACACGTGAAAATATTGTTGATTTACTAATAAAATTATAAGTACTGAGAAATTTTTTTGGTGCAAAAAATCAATGAGCATAGCTACCCTTCATTGTTGAAGTATGGTTGTGTTGTTAGGTTGTGGAGCTAAACGCTTCACTAGGATGCAAATAGGAGAAGTTACGGAGGTTACGAGGGTTGCAAAATCAGTTGCAGGGAAACCGGCGTCGGTCTGATCAACCGACGTTGGTCAGATGGCAGTGAAGAAGTAACCGGCGTCGGTTACCAGTCGGATGACATCGGTCATGGAGGAGCCGACGTCGGCAGCCTGTGCGTGAACATGCAGTTTGCATGTTGATTCCAGAGAGTCTATTTTGAGACTGTCAGTTTGCATGTTGAAGGCCAGTTGTAGTCTTAAGTTGCGTGTCTAATTATTGTAATTAAGATAGTCTAATTATTGTAAGCATGAGATCTATATATGGACTCATGGGCTGTATTGTAAACTTGTAGCTAGAGAGTAAGAGAGCAAATAAGTTTTTTCTGAGCGAGGAGAGCAATGGTGTGTTCCTCCTAGTGCCACAGTACCAAGGTGGGTGCTGGTTTGGAGAATCAGAAGGGTTCTTCGTATTTGTATGATCTTAGTCAGCAGGTGGGCATGGCTTCTTTTGGAGATCTACAATGGTGAGTAAGGTCTAGTGATTTGCAGGTAGCAGCAGAGAGTAGGAGATCTACTTGGAGTACGGTTGTGTACTTGGTGTACTGGTAGCGTGTTACTGACTGGTTGGAGAGGTGAACATCAATTCTATATTGGAGTTGATTGTTGGGACCGAGAGAGAGAGAGAAGAAGGTCTTGAGGTGTGGCAAACCTTTGAGGTGGAAGAAGAAGTGGCATCTTCTTTATTGTATATTCTTCTGAGTGATTATTAATACAATTGTGTATTGTCTCTCATATTCCTGTGTTGTTTCATATTTCTAGTTACTTATTGATTCTGGTTAAATTCTGTGTTTAGTTGCTAATACAAGAAGTAATCATATGTGCTCTATTGGTGGAGCAAGATCCTGACAAGTGGTATCAAAGCCTGGTTGTAGGTTCAAGAGCTGATACCATCAAGTGGTATTAGAGTTTTTGGTTGGGTTGAATAATAAGTGGTTCAAATCTGGTAGTGTTTTCTTGATTACAGGTCACTCGCAGGGGTTTCGATTGAGTGAGAGTATAGCAATGGCAGAAGAAAGTAAGCTACGAATGGAAAAACTGAATAGCACGAATGGTCTGATTGATGGAAAGAAAGAGAAGGTAAAGGGAGATTGTTGGTCGGTAGAAGATCAGCGTGTAGAAGTAGATGTTGCAGGTGATGTTGTACAGGTTGCTCTGGATAAAGTAGAATCTTTGTTTACAGATTCTTTTGCCTCTTTCCATGCAGCCCAAAATAGAGCATCTTTTCATGGGTACGTCTTTGGAGACTTTGGAGAGATTTATTTAGGGGTTGGAGAGCCTTGTTAGATTATTGACGAAGGGGAAGTGAAGCTGAAATTGCAGACAGATAACACACAGGTGGTGAAGGAAGTCATGCAGGGACCAGTCTTGGAGATGAGTCTAATTTCTTCAAAAAAGTTGGGTGATGGGAGATGCACTATAACTCTCACAGCGGATACACTTGAATTAGATGGTGGTAAGAAAGTAGGTATCCTTTATCTATCTACTTATATTACTGATTCACCTTTTGTTACAGAGATGTGGCTTTGTAAGCTTGGTCATATATGTAGGAGGGGAATGCATGTTCTTAAGCGAAAGACAGATGTTTTTGACAAGCTAAAGAATTGGAAAGCCTTGGTGTTCATGGAGGAGATGACAGATAGATATCAGGTGAGGAGACTGATTTATTCTGAGCAGGGTTGTGTTGATTTGAACAGGGTTTTGATCCATGGAGAGCTCACGGGTAAAAAGTTATCACTCATAGGCGAACACAGGTACCGGTGTCAGTCATACAGTAACCGACGTCGGCAATAGGAAGATCGACGTCGGTCATGAAGGAACTGACGTCGGCAGGGGGGATATCGGCGTCGGCCAGGGAAACGACGTCGACAGTCAGGGTCAGAGTAAAAAACTGACATCGGTCAGTTGCAGACTGGGAGATGGCCGAGATCGGTCACTGGAATGGATATTGGGCAGATAGCAAGCTGTCAACAAGTCTCAAACGCCCATATGGAGGTCTGAAAGGGTAAGTGAACCTCATATTCGTTGTTCACTTTCTTTATATTGCTTATTGATGGTCAAGAACCAGGAAGACGTGAAGAGGCAATGCAGGTAGAATCCAGATACAGTGGGAGCTTGGCATGGATGAGGAGTGTGAGTCCTTGGAGAAGAACCAAACAGGTATTTGTTGGTGGAGTTGTCAGCTGGAAGAAAGCACTAAGAGACGGATGGATTCCCAAGTTAGAGAAGAGAGTGGATGGATATGTGAGACGGAAGGCCAAGGTATATGGTCTTGAGGAAGCTGCAGGACAGTGGTACAGGTTTGACAGGTGGATGACTAAGCATGGCTTTAGTCAATGTCAGTGTAACTATTGTGTTTGACTTACCAGGTGGATGATGGTCGCAACATTATCTAGTTACTGTATGTGGGTGATTTGCTAGCAGGTTTGTACACACAGGGTTTTGCTGAGTTAAAAGTAAGGTTAGTTCAGAAGTGTGTCATGAAGAATTTGGAGCAGCGAAATTCTTTGACATAAGAGACATAGAGATTTTATCTCCAGTGGGAGCTGATGTGAAGATGGTGTTGGTGAGGTTCAAGATGCAGGATGCAGAATCAGAAAGCACACCAAGGGCTGGACAGTTCAAGCTTAGCTTAGAACAGGGTTCGAAATCACATGAGGTCTAGTGTAGACCTGAGTTTTCCCAAGCAGTGGGAGTTGTCAGAAAGTATGGAGCCAATTCGGGGAAGGAGTACCGGAGGGCAATTCAATAGATTCTCAGGTATCTGAGAGGGACTAGCAGCAGAGATTTTTGTTATGCAGGGTCAAGGTCTTCACTACATGGATATGTAAGTTCGGATGTGGCAGGTTACTTGAATAACAGGTGTAGCATCACGGGATGTGTGGTGGTTAGTCTTCAGGATTGATCTTGAAGAGGGAAACAAGCCAGGGAATAATTTAGACGGTGTACAGGTACAGGTACAGATGCAGTTGTTTATCTCCAAGTGGGAGATTGTTAGGTTGTGAAGCTAAAAGCTTCACCAGAATGCAAACAGGAGAAGTTACAGAGGTTACGAGGGTTGCGGAGAGTTGCAGGGAAACCGGCGTCGGTCTGATCAACCGACGTCGGTCAGATGGCAGTGAAGAAGCAACCGGCGTCGGTTACCAGTCGACCGACATCGGTCATGGAGGAGCCGACGTCGGCAGCCTGTGCGTGAACATGCAGTTTGCATGTTGATTTCAGAGAGTCTATTTTGAGACTGTCAGTTTGCATGTTGAAGGCCAGTTGTAGTCTTGAGTTGCGTGTCTAATTATTGTAATTAAGATAGTCTAATTATTGTAAGCATGAGATCTATATATGGACTCATGGGCTGTATTGTAAACTTGTAGCTAGAGAGTAAGAGAGCAAATAAGCTCCTTCTGAGAGAGGAGAGCAATGGTGTGTTCCTCCTAGTGCCATAGTACCAAGGTGGGTGCTGGTTTGGAGAATTAGAAGGGTTCTTCGTGTTTGTATGATCTTAGTCAGCAGGTGGGCATGGCTTTTTTTGGAGATCTACAGTGGTGAGTAAGGTCTAGTGATTTGCAGGTAGCAGCAGAGAGCAGGAGATCTACTTAGAGTACGGTTGTGTACTTGGTGTATTGGCAGCGTGTTATTGACTGGTTGGAGAGGTGAACATCAATTCTATATTGAAGTTGATTGTTGGGACCGAGAGAGAGAGAGAAGAAGGTCTTGAGGTGTGGCGAACCTTTGAGGTGGAAGAAGAAGTGGCATCTTCTTTATTGTATATTCTTCTGAGTGATTATTAATACAATTGTGTATTGTCTCTCATATTCCTGTGTTGTTTCATATTTCTAGTTACTTATTGATTCTGGTTAAATTTCGTGTTTAGTTGCTAATATAAGAAGTAATCATATGTGCTCTATTGGTGGAGCAAGATCCTGACATATGTGGCCCCCAAATAGAAAGTATTCAATAAATAAAGATTGTTAGAAATATGTTTAATATTTTTTTATGTATTTAATTATACTTGTATCAAGCTTTTCTTATTGTTGTGTCTCCAAGTAAAGAGATTTTGATAAAATTTTCATAAAGACAAAGTGCTTGTGATGTAGAAAGCCATTAGCCATAATGCTTGTGATGGACCAAAATGTAAAGGGAAGATTCACAATTTGATGGCACAAACAATAAAAACCTTAAATAGAATACTATTTCTAATGTTATGGGATAATATTTGTTACTTAATATTTCAAAACTGAATGTGGGTCCATGAGATTCATAGAGAACCATACTCAAAGCTCCCATTAAGATAAAAATGGAACCACCCATAGTATAACCAAAAAAAAATGTGGCCAACTATAGACATCTTCTTCTTCCCGTCTAACCTCACTCCACATGGATAAAAAGTAGGTAAATGGGAATTAATTCCAAGCCATTAACGATAGTGCTTGTGATGAAAATGGTCATTAGCTAAATTGCTTGTAATGGAGATGGTCATTAGCTAGACATTAGCTAGATATTTAATATTTTGCTGATGGTTTTGATATACATGGTTTTGGTTTTTATGATTTCTCCTATTGATATATTTATATATACTTGCATATACAATAGAGGAAATATAAAAATTAGTAATGCATTATTGTATTGAAAATGGTTGAATTAATACAAGAAAATTTTTTAACTGGATTTTTTATCTAAAAAATTTTCTTAGATAAATTCTTATGTATTTCATTTTTCTTATATTTTAAACTGCAAAAAAACTGTTAGTATTACTTCGCATGGTTTAGTTTATTGAATCAAATTTCTCTTCACCTATAAAGTATACTTTGAAACGTTATTAATAAAAATCTTTATGCAGTTGTTTGCAAAAGTTTTTCGCATTCATGTTATAGACTCTGAAATTATCAGATATCTAACATAAACGAAGCTTATCCTTAAGAGTTCATATATTTTCTGATAAATTAAATTTTAACTAATTAAAATATATCTGTCCATCTATCCAGATATCTTCAATCAAAATTTTGTATGACAGTCAAACTGTTGTTAAACTTGTGTTTAATTAAAGTGGTGTGATAACAGCTTCCAAAAATCTTCAACAATATTGAAACCACATGAAGAATTTAAAGACAAGTTGAAATACTTACTCAAAAAGTGAAAACGTTTACAGATAGCCGAAATAATGATTTACACATATGCTAAGATTAAATTTGACAATCAACCCTGACCGTCATAATTTTTATTTAATTTTATATAGTTATTTATTCACCATTGGCCTTCAAATGCTAATATAGTTCATGGTAAGCGGAGGAAATATTAAAGATTATAAAAATGTTTATTATATTTATATATATAAATTATGTTATGTTAAAATTTCACTTTGCGTCTTATATGGTCTAGTAAAAGTTAGACTGTATTTTATGGCAAGATAGCATAAATATGGTTATATAGCCATTAAATGTTGTCTCTCCCCATAAGTAGCAAGAATTATCTAAAACTTAATGCAAACATACCTCTAGTTGCTAAGAAGCCGAGTGAAATTGGAAGCAAACAAGAACAAGAATTAACGAAATGAGACGAATATTAGAATTAATGGCATTTAACAATGCATGGGCAAAGAGGGGGAAGGGGCATGTAGTTTACTTCGAATTTTGTAGGGAAAATAGTTTTGTTGTATCAGTTTCTTGGAAAAAAAATAGGTTTCAATATGTTTCGCTCATGGCACTATCTGTTTTCTTTTTTAAGGTCATCTTGGTATTTACAAACGGAGGTTTTGCGTCAGATTTCCAGGAGAAAATTAATAGACAGTCAGTCTCGCGAATGTTCAACAACCAGTCTACGAAACTCTTTATATACAGCTTTAAAATTTCTCCGAATCTGCAAGCTCTTGCCGCTGAATCAGGTGGATATTTTGAATTCCTAAAAAGTAGTTTTGACAATCCGTTGTACCAAATAAGCAGCTTTTTCAATTTCATGGCGCTTACTCGCAATGCATCAACAAAAGAACCATACTGGACCAAGTTTTATAAAGATTTTGACGATCGTGGAAATATTATTACGGTATCCTACCAAGGTAATTATAATGCAAACAAAGCTGAGATTATAAACACTAAATGCTAAATAATTTGTTGTAACTTAAGTATTGTGCGGTGCAGCACTTAGTCCAAAGGGCCATTTGGTTGGCGTAGCTGCAATTGATATTAGATTCAAATTCCAGCAAGGTGGTGTTCCCCCAGCTCTCGAGGAAAAATCTGGCATTCGTCCCACCAAATCCCGGAGTTCAATTAATGCTCGTTTTGAGGTAATAAGATGTATAAGGTCTCTTCATTGATTAAAGGCTAGACGTTAGAGTGATGAAATAATTGATTTGATTATTTTTATTTAAGCTTTACTTGATTGTAATCTGCAGGTGCGCCCAACGAACAATACAATTTGTGGATCGTGTAAAGGTTCGGTCCAAGCAGTGTGTCCAAAATCAAGCAGTAAGAGCTTCATTGAGCTTGAATGCTGTGACACTTGTCGTCCAGAGACACATGAATGGCGCACAGGGAAGATAATAGTAGCAACACTTGTGCCTGTGGTTGTAGTGCTGACGTCAATCATAGCGGCGACATGGTGGTGGTGGCGGCGGCGGAGTGACGAATCCAAATCTGAAGAAGCAATAATGACCAACACATCTTCCCTAGATGTGGGGCCTTATCGTTAAGAATACAAAATTATTAGGCTCGAGCACCTCTGTAACCACTTCTATTCACTGGCGTAAAAAAAAGTTAGAAAATATATATATGAATGATTTAACACTTGGCAATAGAGAATAAATTTAATAGTGGACATAATTTTAAATGTTAGAAAAGAAATTCTTAAAATTATTTATATATTTATAATTTTTAAAAGATTTTAAAAGTATATTTAAATTTGATAATTTATTTAAATTTTCATATAATACAATTTATCAAAAAGATTGATTATATTTTATAACTAAAAAAATATAGATATGATCATATGTCCATCAAATTTAATTTTTAATTGAAAATTTGGAAGTGGAATATAATTACATATCGTCTATTTCCTTTATATCTACACATGCACCACTTACATCTCATTGCTTATCACTTGATTTTCCTCTTGTGCACTAACCAATAATAATTTTTGAATTCAATATGTCAAATATTCTATTGTTTACAATATTACATTTCATGAATATTAATTCATGATATAATGAAATATAAAAAAAATTAATTTGAAAATCATAGTCAATTTGGGTGTAACTATTTGAGTTAATCAAGGTGTTAAATACTTAAATTAATTTGGGTGTAAATATTTGAACTAATTTGCGTGTTAAATATTAGAATTTATTTTTGTATTAAATATTCAAATTAATTTGGGTGTAACCACTGTTAACAAAAGCTTAATTATGTATTAAATTTATAGGACTTTGTTTAAGGATTGTGGCTTCATGATAGGCAAAAAGGTTTACTAAAATTAAAACACTTGTTCAGGTCACAAGGTTGGCTATCTAATAAATCTAAGCATTAGGAGATGGTCATAACCATTCATTTATTAACTCAATTTTTTTTTATAAGATTAGGGAATAAACAATATTCCTCACACCCTCCATGTAAGTCTATATAATTTTAGATTAAATAATATTCCTGACAACCCTCACATAAGTCTAATTCAACTTAGCCATCAGTGTTTGAAATTACTATGATGCAAATGAATGAAAGATAGAATGGAATTGTATTAGTAAAAGCACTATTCAAGGTGCTTATTAATACAACAATAAGTAAGATTAGATCTCTTAATCTGTAGGAGATTATGACTCACAATGTAATTAATCACACATAGGAAATACCTCATCTAACTAACATATGTCAATCAATGGTGTAATATCTTCAGACATTCATTACAGATAGGCTAGGATAAATTAATTATTCTAACATTCCCTTCCTTAATTGATCATAACCTAAAGAGAAGGAGAGAATTTTTGAATGTCGCAAACTTATCACATGCAAGTGACTTTGTGAAGACATCTGCACATTGATCTTGAGTGGGGCAATACTGGAGCTGTATGTTATGATGTTAAAACATGTTCATGTATGAAATGAATTTGAACCTTTATGTGCTTCATTCTCTCATGAAACACTGGATTATGAACAAGATGTAGAACACCCTGATTGTCACAATTCAAAACTGTATGTTGAGTCTATTGAATTCTAAGTCCTAAAAGAATGTGACGTAGCCATATCGATTCACAGATAGCTCCTGCTACAACATGCTATTCTACCTCTATGGAAAATCTAGAAACATAATTTTACTTTTTACTTCCCCATAAAATCGGACTAGATCTTAGAAAGAACATAAATCTAGAAGTGGATTTCCTATCATCAATAGAAACTACATGATCTGCATCTGTGCATCCTATCAAGAATAATTTATCTTTCTTCTTGTACTTTAGGCCATACTCAATTGTACTTCTAATGTATCTTAATACCCACTTTGATACTTTTCAATGTGTCACCTTTGGTTCCTGTATGAACTAAAAAAGATAGCTAACAACATAGCTAATATCTAGCCTAGTATATGTCAAGTAAATGAGACTCTCAATCAATTATTGATAGAGAGTTGCATTTACTTTTGGTGAAAGATCTGTATGAGACAATTAAAGTCTTGTCTGCATAGGTGTTGTAATAGGCTTGTAGTCCATCATCCTAAATTTGTCAAGCAATGTCTTGGTATACTTCATCTATGAAACAAAAATATAATGTTCCTTCTACCATACCTCCAAACAAATATAATAGTGTAGCAGTTTGAGATTTGTCATGTCGAATGATCGCTTGAAATCATTCTTAGTTGCATCAATCATCTTCACTGTATAGCCAGTGATGACTAGATCATTGACATAAATAATCACTTAACAACCTCCCCCTATGTTATTTGAGGTAGGGGTTAGGATCATATGGACTCCTTTTGAATCCATGTTGTATGAGACGCTCATCAATCATGATGTACCAGGCTTGGGGAGCTTATTTTAACCCATAGAGAGACTTGATAGGCCTACACACCTTTTATTCCTGATCAGGTGCCACAAATCCTTCAGGTTGAGTCATGTAGACTTCCTCTTTTAAATCTCTGTTGAGAAAAACACTTTTTATGTCCATTTGATTGACTTTTCATCCAAACTATGTAGCCATAGTGAAAACCATTCTCATAGTCTTTATCTTAGCCATGGAAACAAAAGTCTCCTCACAATCAATGCCTTCTTTCTGAGCATATCCTTTTGCATCAAGCCTTTTCTTGTACTTATCAATACTGCCATCTATTTTGTACTTGGTCTTAAAGGCCCATTTGCATCTTATAGGCTTCTTCCCTGGTGGAAGATCAATATGCTGCCAAGTGTTATTCTTTATCAGTGACTAATATTTTACATCCTTGACATCTTTCTAAGGTTTTGACTGTATAGCTTCTATTACTATTGAGGGTTCATAAGTTTCTTGAACAATACTCATAAGGGCCATATTAACCTTTTCACGAGCAATGCTTCGATTCCTCGGTCTTGAAGTGGATGTATCTAGTACTCAATTTAATTTAGCATTTTTGTATAGTACTTGTATACCACTTAGGCATACATTGAAATGTAGGTGATGGTGCTTGAGGTCTTGCTTGACTATCTTCCTTTTCACCTTCAACTTCACCATCTCTATCTGAATAGATTACAAGACTTTTACTTGTATCATTTTCGTATGTAAAAGGTGGATTGATTCCACTCTTTTCATCAAACACTACATCTTTAGTGATTAGTACCTTCTTTGTTTCTAGATCAAGGAGCCTGTATGCCTTTGATTGTGCATTGTATCCCATAAAAATACATTCTTTTGTTTTCGTATCCAACTTCTTCCTTTTCTTCTTGGAAACATGCATGTATGTCTTGTAACCAAAAACTTGAAGGTGAGTTACCTTTGGTTTATTCCCTATCCAAGCTTCATGTGGTGTGATTTTATCAAGAGCATTGGTGAGTGACATGCTCAATAAGTAGACTACAGTGTGAGAAGCTTCTACCCAATATGAATTAGGAAATTTTGCATCCTCAACCATGAAGTGAAACATTTACACAATAAATCTGTTACACCATTTTACAACTCTATTCTACTGAGGTGAATATGGAGCTATCAATTACTGATTGATTCCATCTACATTGAGATAGACTGAGAATTCTTTACTGGTGTATTTCTCCCATGATCTGAGCGGAGGGTCTTGATTTTTTTACCAATTTCATTTTCAACTATGGCCTTGAATTCTTTGAAGACTTGCAAAGATTGATCCGTAGTCTTCAATAAATATACCCATATTTTCCATGAGTAATCATCAACAAAAAGCTAAAAGTATTTGTACCCTCTGAGACTGGGAGAAAAATGTCTGCAAAGATTGGTGTACACCAAGTCCAACTTACCAAGTGATCAATACTCAGTCTTTCCAAAGGTATCTCTTCTTTGTTTTCTTGCTAAATAATTGGTACATATATCAGAAGATTGTTTGAGTTTGGGAAGATGACAAACCATTTCCTATTTGCTCAATTGTACCAAATAACCGAAACTCAAGTGACCATATATTATATGCCATAAATTGCCTAGTTTTGTATCTTTGACCACAAGTGCTTGATCATTATTTTGAACAAAATCAAGTTGAAACATTTTACCAATGTTGGAAGACTTGGCAATCACTTTGAAATGCCTAGACTTGTCTTTGATGTGGCAAAACTTTTGACCATTTTGGTGATCAAATTTAACCATGAAGTTGTGGGCAAGTAGCTGATTAATAGATAATAGATTCTTTTTAAGTCTTGGAACATATAAAACATTTGAAATGTTACAATTTTTATTTCCAATTTAAAGTTTGATGTCACCACTACCTTGTACTATATATGAGGTATCATCTCCAAGTGAAATATTTTTCTTTTATTCTATTTTTGTCAAAGTAGAAAGCCATTCTTTTATCCTTATCATGTGTTTGGTTGCCTCTGAATCAACATACCAAACTGCACTTGGATGATTGATAGACTCATGTGTTTGAGTAGCTAAACCATAATCCTCATTTGAAGAATCATTGTCGTCAGCAACATTGCCATGTTACTTAGGCTTGGAATTTTTTTATTTCCACCTATTTTGTTGTTGTTGTTATTGTTGTTATTACTTCTTTTTTGTTTATTGTGAATTGTTGAAAGAGGGCTTGTTGCTTGATGAGCATTTTTGAAATGTGTTGTACCAACAATGTTTTAAGTCATGTCCCTATCTTCCACTAATTTGACATGATTTAAAAGAACATTAATTGTTCACTTGTTGGTTTTATTTATTATTCTACTTTGGAGATTGATTTGGACCCTTCATGGGTTTCTTCCCCCTTTGATTTGATGCAAGTGTATGTTTGTCATATGCTTCCTTTGAATTATGCAAAGCTTCCTCTTATTGCAACAAATTTACCAACACCTCAAAGGTTGGTTTTTATCCTGTGACATTCAAAGTGGTCACACAGATCCTATATGCATGGGGCAGTGCTTTAAGGACTATAGGGACCAAAGTATCATCTATCACTAGTTTACCCAAAGATTGAAGTGAAGGCTGCAAAGTTGCAACCCTTCTAAGAAATGCTTCTACTTTTTCATCTGATTTGAGTTTGAGAGTGTGCAATTAGTTCTGAATATTCAAGATTTGATTTTGATTATTAGTTTCATATACTATTTTAAGCTTATCCCAAGCATCTTTTATAGTTGTAGCACTACGGATATGAGGTTGTACCTCATCTAAAACTCCAAACATGATTATTAACTTAGTCTTTTTATTAACTTTATCATATTTTTGTTGTTGATCAACATCTATTACATGTCTGACTCATGTGCATTCTACAGCTGACCAAATGTCTTCAAATTCAAGATGTGTTTGCATTTTTATTTTCCATGCTACATAATTATCATTGTTAAGCAATTGTGTGTCAGGTAGGACAAATATAAGTCCTAAACCAGACATTGTGAATAACAAGTTGCATATGACAAATTATAAATGTGTTATTTAAGTATAGAAATGAAATGTGCATTTGCAAAATGTAAGTGATCAAAAATGCAAAAATGCATAGACAAAGAGAATAAATTAGACACCAACACACAAAATGACATCAGACTTCATAAAAATGGCATCTAAAAATACAATGGAAAATAAGGAAAGTAGACGTCGATTTCAACAAAAAATACATCCAAAGAGTGTACAATTTTATTTTCCCATTGTAAGATGATTTGAGGATGGTGAGAAAATAAAATCTCGACCCCTCACCACACACCCCCCCACCCCGCCCCCCCAATGGACTATACAATTCACTGTTAAAAAAATGGCTTTTTGCCTTACAATATTCATTGTTGTGATGAATCAATAAATTTCAGCAATAAAGTTTACAATCTGATATATAATCAAAATAAATAGATGTTTCAGATGTTAAGGTCACAAAAAATATGCACTTTCAAAAAAGACAACATGCAAATCGGAGTTACTAGTCAAATGTTATGGCCTCTTAAAGGTCCAAAATACATGAACTGGTTAGCTAAATTGGCAAGAAAAGGAAAATTATGTAAATATGAGTGATCAAAATGTAAAAAATAGCATTACCACTGTATAGATCTCAAAAAAATAGCCAAGGTGAAAAAAATAAATTACGTTCCCAAGCTTCACAAATCAAAACTTATGTGCCTCAGAAGAAAAGATCTTCAAAGATGACTCATAGTGGTGAAGGACAAGCCCTTAGGGGCTAAAAAATGGCCAGTAGGTAGTCATATGACATGAATAGAGATTGAAAAATATTGGTAGTGTGATGGTGGTGTTGTTGCTGGTAGTGGCATATTTTAGTGGTGCTCCACCCAAAAAATTGACCCTGCACCAAATGAAGACTTTCCAAATTGCCCTCTACCTTCAAACTTTCACCATAGGTGCCTCAGTGCTCCATTTTTCGAAAACAAATACTTTACAGAAAGATATTGAAAAGAGGAATCTAGAAATATAAGATTTGATCCACAATTTTGAAACAAATATCAAAAAAATTGTTATTTTTTTGTTATTTCTCACTTTTCCTACAAAATAGAAACTTAAAAAAATCACAAAAAATCACCAGAAGCTTCAAAAATTCTAATTTTTTTTAAATTCATTTTTTTTAAAGTAGAATTCATAAAATATATAGGATCAATTCTAAATATTCTATATTTTTATAGAAAATAAAAAAAATAAAAAAATGACCCTAAAAAAGATTATATCTGATATGCCCAGCTAGGATTTAAGATTGGTAGATCTGCATGACAAATTTTTCCTTCCATAAAATTAGTCATAATTCTAGTAGAATTTTAGCTTAGGATGGCAAAAATTAGAGTAGTGTGTCACATCCAAGGATCATGCAAACTGGGCTCTCAATCTCCATTGAATCTCCAATGCTTCAAAAACCTCCTCAGAATTTCCTGCTCTGATATCAAATGAAAGATAAAATGGAATTGAATTAGTAAAATCACTACTAGAGGTGCTTATTTATACAATAATAAATGATGTTAGATATCTTAATCTGTAGGAGATTATGACTCACAATGTAACTAATCACACATAGAAAATACCCCATCTAACTAACCTATGTCAATCAAAGGTGTAATACCTTGAGATATTTATTATAAATAGGCTATAATAAATTAATTATTCTAACAGTATGCACAAAAATTTAATATTCATAAATCATGATGTAACCATTTTTTGTGATTCATCTTAAAATTTCTAAGAGACTACATGCACTCACAGTTATAGACACCTAAATCTGATCTTTGCCACTTTGACAACATCAATTTTGACATACTTTGACACTCTTAGACATTGCACATATATTTAACTCTTGAGCACACTTTCTCTTTATCCATCCATCTATCTAATATTTTAGCCACATCTCTTCACCAACTACATTTATTTAAGATAAGTTGAGTCTATACAGGAACATTCAAGAGTCTTAGATGATAGTCTCCACATTTTATATCTATATTTTTTAGGACCGTACTAGTAATCTCAAATAGTGTCTTTTACCATGGTGTCACCCTTTGCTAGTAGTGTCTAAACTCTCTTAATGACTATTTTTTTAAATTGAGAAGCCTCCATTAGGTTGTCCTAGACTCGTTTCATGGGCCTATCATAGTGGGAAATAACGAAGTATCATTTATAAATACAAATCACTCATATAGTTATTATAGAGAGACACACTTGATTATCATTGGGAAAACCCCTGACACTCTCTTTCAAGATATTACAAAAAAGACAACCATATATTAAACCTATAAGGAATAGATCTAGAGGAATCCATAGAGAAAAATATGAATACACAAAGTCAAAGTTTCATGGTACTGTAGTAACCTAAATCTAGACATGAATATTGGAGCACACCTATTTTTTCCATTTTTATCTTTAATTAACTTGTGTACTTAATTAATATCTATTTTTCTACCTCTTTCTATCTTAAGCATAAGAGATGACCTATTTTATCTTAAAACTATCATCTATCACATATAGAAAGGTTATGATTGTTAAAATCACCATTATGCATCTGTAAGCGTCAATCCAGACTTAAAATCCAACACGTTTTGTTAGGGGACATGATCACCCAATAGGGACAATAGTGGTAAATGTTATTATCCCTATTTAGAATTCTTATTTTCTTCTCACCAATGATCATATTTTTAAATTAAATGTTTCTTTAGGTTTTCCTCAATGTTTTAAGGCTTCTTAGCATGTGGTTATCCTCTTTTAACTGTTATAAAGGCACACTCAAGTCACTCATTTCACAACTTGGCAATTTTAGTTCAAATGCTTATTTACACAAGTGCACACTGAGAAAAAGTTCTTTATTATTCATAATTCAAGTTATAAAACACCTCAAAAAGTTCTTTATTCTTCATAATTGAAGTCATAAACACCTCAAAAATTTCTCAACGAAGTCTTAAACAAGTTTCATGTAGCTTTATTTTTTCTTGATCAAGTATTGAAGCCAATTTTAGATGCATACATATAGTCAAAACAACATAAGTGCACAAAACACTTAGGTGGGAGAACTACATTGGACTCTATTTCCCTCTTTGGAGTTTTGGATATGTATGCATTGTTCAATTATAGTGGGGGTGATTGGGGTTAGTTCAACATAACTACACTCCTTTTTTCCATACTTATAGGTCATTCAATCATTGCACATCTTATTAGGGTTTACAACTTCAAGAGTATATCCATAGGTCTTCCACACACTTTCAAAAGTTAAAATTTTGTGGGCAGACTTAATTCTAGCTACCACAAGTGATTATGACTTAAGTTCTTATTTTTATGCAAAGGGCATGAATTCTCATTAGGGATAAAAATGTTTACCATTATTATCATTATTTATCAATCTTGTCCTCCTTTCAGTTTTAGACACAACTTCTAGGTGTTTTCTTTTATTTTCCTATTTCATCTTTTTGTTAGTTAAATACAGTCAAATTCTAGACAAAATCAATAAGTTCATCCTTCGTTTGCATAGTTTAATCTTATTTTAACTATTATGTTTCATCTATTTAAATCATTTACCTTCAATTTAATGTTTAAAAGTGCATTTACAACACCCTAAATTATTAAATTATATTTATCAGACTTAAAATTAATTACCACATTAATTCAATTAAATATAAAATATTTGGTGAACCTATTTATTGATCAAACATTGTCAAACCCTAGGTTTACCTCAGGGTTCTAAACTTCTTTCATAATTTTTTCTTTTAGGGTTTTAGATTTGATATTTAATTTCCCCTTATTTGCACTATGTAAATTATAATTCTTTTCTACCTTTTGCCCTTGGATTTCAATTTTCTATCTCTATCATTTGCACATAATTTCATGCCTATAATGGATGAGTACTTTTTTGTTTAAAGCATATAAAATTTTAAATGTATTTTGTATTCACTTAATCAATAAAATAATTCATACTCATGTAATAACATGAATCAAATCACAAGCTAAGATAAAAACATTACTGATGCAATTTAAAAAAAAAAAAATTATAACATGGGAGAAAGAGCAAACATTATTTCAAGATGCTATAAGGTCTTCTCTTAACCTTCAAGATGGTGATAGATAATTTTCCTCTAAATAGTTCCATGATATCAATATCTAACAAGGTAAGCTAATCCACCCCATAGTACCAAATGAAGCTAACCTTCATGTCATTTCTCAACCACATCTACCTCTCACATATCCTCTTGATGGTGTTTTTATGCATATTCAATCATAAGTACCTAGGGTTTTTTTTCTTTTGAACCCCTTAAAGATTAAATTATCATTATAAATAAGTTAATAGAAGAGTTACAAAAATAAAATTAGTATTTTAGTTCAAAGTTCACATCATGGGAAAATAATAGCACATATACAAAGAATCTAGAGTATGCTAGTGTTAATCATGCCTATACATCATCTATATATTTTTTTCATAACAAGACTTCATATCAAGATTAAAATACACAACATAATACATCTACAACTAGTGCTTCAAAAAGTACATAAAAGACTAAAAGATTTCAAGTGAAATTCTAAAATAAATGTTTCAAAATAGTGTGATCAAATTACCCCCTATACATCCTCTAAGAAGATAAAAATATTATTGTGCATATCATAAAATGCATAGGCATCATAAATATAATCGTTTGGCTTTGTAAAATAAAAGACAAAAGATATTTGATAGTGGTGATCCTATAATAAATACATCAATCAAGAAATCCACTCACATCAATACATATCCTAAAGAGAAAGTATGGGTAAAAGAGAAACAAGATGAACAAATAAATCTAAAACAAGAGTGATCGCAAAAAGATCAATTACAAAAGAGAAATTACAAGAATAAACTCAAAGTAGGCAAGAAGGCACATTTATAAAAATATTTCTCATGCAAGACTTTCTGAAACAAAATGTTCCTAAGAAGTTTAATGGTACAAGTATGGTTACTAATAATTTAAAAATATCTATTTCATGCATAGAGGAACAAGATAAGCATAACACTACCAAATCTATAGTTACATATTCAAGTCAAGAAGTCAAAGCACAAATTATTTCTCTTATTAGTGTTCAAACAATGATACATAATTCTTTTCTAATTTATAATGAGATAGAATATCCTCAAAATGATGAACATACTCAAGATCAACATAATTTCAAGAAAAAAAATCCAATATATGGTGCAAGAGGTTTCTCATATACAAATGCATAAGATGGAAAGAGTGGCATACCAAAATTTCAAGATCAAAAGGATGACTATGATTATGATAATGATTATGTAGAATATCATTGGAATGATACAATTAATGTGTAGGATAAATATGGAAAAATAATTTATGGGTATAATAAATATGATCCAAGACCTACACAAAGGCAAGTTAGAATGGGCCATAATCAAGGATTAACTGGGTAGGGTCAAATGCATTAGGTTGAATCTGTATGGAGTAGTGAAATATTAATAATAACTCACAAGAGTAAGAATCTTGTATTCACAATAAAAGATTGAATTACTTAGCATTGGTCGAAAAGTATATAAGAAGGTAAATTATATAGTGAGAAATTAGGTCATTCAAAAAGGTAAATAACTCAACTCATAATTAAAAAATGAATTGACATACATTTCTCCTAATGATCCATTATTAACGTAAGCAAGCTAATTAGACCATGTAGGTAAAATATACACTAACACCCAAACTTAAGCATAACTTAGGTGGGTAGAAGAATAAGGTCCTTACATAAATCCATGATGAGGTACCCAAGTACATAGAGATGATCACCTAGAGGAGGAAGAAGAGGGAGTTTCTTGAATCCCAAGAAGAGCTCATAACTAAAGATACTTACTACAAATAAAGGGTTTGGTGAATATATCAAAAATTCATTCTTCTTATCTAGATTTAGAGAAGATCAATGACTTTCTCATGGATGAGATCTTGAATGAAATACATGTAAATCTCAATATGCTTGGTATGTTGATTGAGGACTGAATGTTTACATATCTAGATCATGCTTTGGTTGTCATAAAAGATGATTGTTGGTCATCAAAACTAGATGCCAAACTTAGTAAGAATCTATTTAAGCCAAATAATGTCATTGGCAACATTAAAAACTTCTCTATATTCTACCTTAATAGAAGATAAAGCATTATCATTCTGCTTGTTACTTGATCAACTAATCAAACCTAAACTAAAAGAGAAAATGTATCCTGAAGTAAAATTATACTTATGAATATCATCAACCCAATCTGAATCTATAAAACCAATCAAGTTCATGTTGATGCTTGCTCTATAGGTGAATCTCAAACTATGAGTACCTAGAATGTAGGTGAGAATCTACTTAGCTACTTTCTAGTGCATCTCATATGGTTCTTGCATGAATCTGGAGACCATGTCCACTATATACGAAATATCAAGTCTAGTGTGTATAAGGTATATGCGATTGCTAACAGGGTTTTGGTAAGAAGTAGCCTCAACCAAAAGAGATGGGTAATCAACCTTAAGCTTCACACTAGATAGAAAAGGAGTTAAAGTTGGATTACAGTTAACCATGTTAACCGTGAAAAAAAATCAAGAGCATACTTAGATTATGTAATAGTGATCCTAGAGGCAGACTAAGAAATTTCAATCATGAAAAAATAATGCAACAAGCCCAATCCATTCATTGAGAACCTATCAAAAAAAGTAGTTTCCACTATTGCAATGGTGGATGAAGAACTCCCTATGATCAATAGATCATCCACATAAAGAACTAGAATCAATAGTGAATAATATTGCTATAAAATGTAGACATTTATATCAAAATGGTATTTGGTGAACCCAACCGAAAGAAAAAAGGAGTCCATCATGGTGTACCAAGTCAAGGAGCTTTTTTGAGGCCATAGATGGATTTTTAAGTTTAAAAATTGAGGAATCTTCCAAAAATACTTGTAGTTTCTCCATGTATATTTCCTCTTTAAGGTCACTGTGAATAAAGACATTATTCACATCCATCTAATGAACATCCCAATGATGTGCTGCAACAATAGCAAGAGTGAGTCAAATTGAGTTCATTTTGGCAACTAGGGTGAATGTCTTGATATAGTCAATACAAGGTACCTAAAAAAAGCCCTTTACTACCAAATGTGATTTGAACTTGTCTACATACTCATATGCTACAATTTTTTTTTGGTAAATCCACCTACATCAAACAAGTTTCAATCCCTTAGAGAGAGGGACAAAATCCAAGGTGTTGTTCCTTTGCAATGAACCATACTCCTTTTCCATAGTATTATCCCACTCAAGTGTGATTTATGCCTCATGAAATGACTACAAATAAAAAGCAGATGCAATGGAATCATGTGGGACATTTTAAAATTGTGAATGGGTTTTCCTGGTGTTTGATGGATCTCCAACCCATTGGCCAACCCTTTGTAGTGTTTGTCTAACTCAAAAAGGACCAATGCTTAGAGAATAAAGAGGATATTCCTCATCCTCTTAAAATAATCTAAGACAAGGAGGGGAATCCTCATTTCTACTTTCATCATCAGAACTAGAAGAAGAATATAGATCATCATGAAGCTACTTAGGTAGATTTGAATCGTCAGAACTGTCATCAAATCCCAGTGTGTCAAAGGAATAGGGAGGTGTGTCATGTGTGGAGTCTTGAGGACTCTCTTGAAATCTAACACTAATATCAATGAATAAATCATGAATAGTGACATGTGTATACACATGATATTTTTAAACTTTATCTATTATTGATGCTTTCTATCTTGTAAGAACCCATCGAGTCTCAATCTCTCTAAGTGCATGCCTTAAGGGGTGCACTAGGAAGGTGGTGGGCAGACCATTGATGATTCACAGCATTATTGTCCCATACTACCACTTGATATCAATCCAAACATCTCCTAAAAACATTCCCCTAAGCTTTGCCTCCTATTTTTCACCCTCTTCTAGTCATTTCCATCTTAATTAGGCCTTCCCGAGCCTAAAATCCTTTTTGATGGTTTACATTAAACTGTCATCCCCATCAACCTTGTACTCTAATTGATAAAAATTATTTAGTGTTTAGGTTAGCCATTGGCTGACCTATACCAAGACCTAATTTGTTTTTGTCAATAATGATATAAGGTCGATTGGGTTAACCTTGTCAGCTTAAACCTTTGGAAAGGATTAGTGTTAGATTTGCCTATATAAACACATCCATTTCAACATTTCTAATAGAAGAGAAGAATAATAGATATATACTATGCATTTACTTATCCACCATTCTATTTGAAAAGCACAACTTAGGGTTTCATAGTTTATTTAGAGATGTGGGTCTTGTCTTGTGGAGAAGTCTTTTAGATGCATTGATAGGTTGTGTAGCCTAGAGCTTATTTATCCTTGTCATCCTTGAATACCAAAACAACCTGTTGTGAAGCACCTTGGCCAAGAGAGAGATTGAGACTCAATAAATTCATCTTCAAAGGTACGTATTCCTCACTTTGTTCCTATTTTGTAATAATAGATATATATGCATTTGTAATTTTCTCCCATGCATTAGAATTTTATATACATTGCCATGAGTATATGTATTCTATGTATGTTTAATTTTCATGTTTATTACCTCCACTTTGTGCCAAAAGGTTTGGTGAGCACTAGATTAGACTTTACTTTATTTGTTATTAGTTTAGTGAATATGAAAACATAGTACCTAGTTAGGGTTATTTCATAGTTTTGCTTAACTAGAAGCTTTGGAACCCTCTCAAGTGAATTTATTATGGTAAGAGATCCCTTGGCTAAGTCTAGCATATCTATATTGGTAATGACCTCAAATATCTAATGTATCTACAATCAGAAGTGTAAGTAGGATTTATCTTTTACAAGCTAAGATTAATTTATAGATTTGCTTCATTTCCCATTACATACATTATGGTGAACCTGATGTGAATCTAACCCTTGTAAGTTTTCTTCATGTCATAATTTTTATCATTTTATCATATTTTTCCATATTTACAGTACTATATCAAACCAATCGATATAGTTCTAACTTTCTAAATACATAGGTTTAACATATAGTCGCTTCAAAATGACTTTGTTTTGTCTATGTAGCTCTACAGGTTATTGGATTGAATAGGTTGACACATTAATTCTTTTCAATTCTAGATTAGCATATATTGTTGAATAGGTCGCCTTTATCTTCTATTTTTTTTTCTAGCATATAGATCAACAAACACTATCAAACATGTTGACCTTGTTATTTATTCTTCTTCAGTAGACAAGGTTTTACAAAACTTGGTCAAACCAATCGACCTAGTTTACAGAATTTGAAAGCAACAGTTAAGGCATTTCAGCATAAAATTTTCAATCTCAACCATCTTCAAACCCACCAAGGTTCCTCTCTTTCCTTTTTCTATCATTTTAGTACTTTTTTGAGTTTTGTCTTTCACAAGTTAATAGTCTTTAAAAATTGCAACCCTACAGCTAACTAGGTCAACCTGGTTGACTTTGTTCTGTAGTCAGTATTCTATTTGAGAGACATAGTTGACTTATTCGAATCTATTCTTAAAAACCTTGCTTTTATAGAACAATATTGACCTAGTCATATCCATTCTAAATTATTTGAATATAATGTTGCTTGAACCAACTTTGTACTATTCTTAATCAAATAATTAACCACTATTTGCTAGTAATTAATTCACATTTCATTTTCAATTGTTTACATGATTAGAGTAACTCACATAGTCTAATTAGGTGGTTATTTAAATTAGTGATCTAGTTACACTATTTTATTCTTTTTCACACACTACCAAATCACATAACATTCAAAATGCATTTTAACACTTGTATTCCCAAGGTCTACCTACTTAGATTTCATAACTAAGGGGGAAGCCAACTTGTTTTTCTAACCAATTATAAACATAAAGTTAATGGTATTTATTAGAAAAGCACCTAACACCCTTATCTCTATGAGACTATGAAGTGAAGAGGTAGGCACCAATACCATTACCAACATAAATCTCTTTCTACCAAAACGTTCTAAAACCATCCAAAGATTACCTTTCTAGTTCCCTATTTCAGCCAACTCTCCTATCACATTTAAATCAAATCTTTCTAATAATATAATAACACATAGGATGACCACTTAGCATTTACTTTTCAGTTGATTGTTTGCTCTTTGATCATTGTGTTATATTACATTGGTGTAAGGTCTTGTGTTGTGTGCCCTAATTAGATGAATCACATTAATCCAATTTCTTGGGTATTTGCTTTCATTTCATGATTCAAATTATCTTACAAAACCTTTTCCCCTATTTCAGAACAATGTCAACTTGATCGATACAGTCTCTCATAGACTGTGTTTTACCTTATTGCTAGTAGTACATAGTTGACCTGCACAACTGTGTCTTCTTCTCTTTGTTCTACCCTCTATCCAGTAGTACATAGTCAACCCATATGACTCCATACTCTTTTTAGCCTATGTTTTTTTAGTACTCTATCAACCCAAATGATTTGGTCCCTGTTGTCTGACCCTATCCTTTGTTGGTTGACCTTGTTCTTTTCATCTAGCTAACTTAGTTATCTATCTAATTGACTTTATCCCTAATTCTCCTTTTTCATTCTTAAATCATATTTCTCTCATCAAGCATCATAAAATCCCCTATTCAAATATTTTTAGACAATTTGAATCCATTTAGACACTATATGGGGTGCTCTTTACTTCTTATCTATTCTTCCTCTTTTGAGCCTTTGGGGAATCTTGGGATGCCCATCCACATGTTACTTCAGCCTTTGGGGCATCTTGGGATGCTCATTCACATGTTACTTCAGCCTTTGGGGCATCTTACAATGCCCGTACTTAAATCCAATTACCCATTGGGGTATTTTATGATTTCCACTCTTATTCTATGTTGCATGATACCAAACTAATATAAATTTAAGCAACCTACCAAGACACATAGGTTTGTCTCTCACATTCTCAGCTTTGATATAAATGTTAGTGTAAAATCCTTCCTTTTTTATCATGATTTCTATATGTTATTATTCTAACATTTTTTGCAAGATACTTAGATGGGTCTCACCCTCTGTAATAGTTCTCTCTTTTTACAAACCTAAGTCCTTTATTTTTGGTCCTTTAGTTTCCTCTTTTATCATGAGTTGCATTATAAAACCATATATATGACTCGATATTCCTCATGATTTACTTTTGTCTCCTTTGTTTTCTTACTTTCCAACACTTTTTGGCACCCTTGTGGGTTTCTCCTTTGTGAGTTGCAGTGTTAGGCCATGGATAGGACATGGTCTTCCTCACAATATCTTCATTTTAATTTAATTTTCACATCCTTTGTGCACCCTCATGGGTTTCTCTTTTATTAGTTAAAGTGTAAGACCATGGATATAACCTAGCCTTCCTCATGAAATTACCATCTTTCATTCAATATTCCTCGTCTAGAATGTATTTTACAACAAGTTTGATTTTGTGATCCTTGTTATCAACTTTGGATTTTGCTTCTTTGATAGATGAAATTTGCACAAAAAATTGTGTTAGCATGTTTTCCTACACTTTCTTCATTCCTAAGATAATGAATCACACTTCACTATCATTGTTTCCCATTTTCATTCTTTCTCACTTTTTTGCTATTTGAAGTAATTCAAATTATTTCATGTTTTACTTCTCTTGATTTCCTTTCCTTTCAGTCCACATTGGATAAATAAGGTTGAAGTTAAGATATCACTATCATTTCACCTAACTTAACAAAGACTCTTAGACACCATGCTATCTGAGTTATCTCTTAGAAACTAAGTCTAAAGTATTCAAATGAAAGTCATCTTTAGACCCCATGTTTGATTTTCCAAATCCTTATGGAGGAATAAAAAAATCATCAAGAAAGTTAAAATTCAAATCATTTGAAACAAAAGGCAATGATATACAAAAGGCAACATACAAATTTCAAAATTTAAAAGCAGACCAAAAAGATGTGATTACAAGCACATCCTTTATATCTAATCGAAGCTCAAACTCCTCAATTGGCCTCATGACAGAGCTAATGTCCATTGGGGTGCAGTATACCAATAAATTGGAATAGGAGAATTCAACAAACACTATAGTTCTACCTACTTTCTCATGCAAGTACCCAATATTCATAGTAGACCAATGACTCTATAAGAGGTCCTCAATAATGGGGAACACATTGTGGGAAGGTAAGTCCCTTTTATTTTTCATGCATATAACATTCATGGGATTTGTTGACCAAATGTTTGTGTGGCTAGGAGAAGTCCTTTAGAGTCCTTAAAGGTTGAAATTCCTCTTATTTTTCCAAATCTAATTTGAGTGTCTTGAGTTCAATAAATATTTCCTCTACCTTGGTTTTTCCTTCATTCTCCCCTCCACCCATTTTAGTTCCCCCCTTGATAGGCAAGTGCGATTCTAAATATTTTTTCCCTTCTTCTCTACTTCCCTCTTCTTCACATCTTAAAAACATGCTAACACTACTTTGTTTAAGTTTTATCTATCTTTAGAACAAAATAATATGTTTGAGCAACTCTGGATTACTTTCTTTCCACCATTGCTCTACATCCCATCATCACTTTGCTTTATTTTACCATTTGTTATTGTAGTCCTACCCCCTTTTTTTAAAAACCTGAGTCTGTTTCTCCTTTAATGTTATTTTCCCATTGTTGAATGAGATTAGCTTGTTAGTTCTCACTCACCAATGTCATTTTCTCTTTTATGCACCTTTTTCCATTGATTATTGAGTCAGGATTATTACTACTCACTCATCTATGTTGTTTTATAATTTTTCTTTCACATCTTTATTTAACTAAGGATTGTTACTAATTTCATGTTGATGTTTGATTACCACCATTTTTGACATCTATCCTTGGTTTGACTTGGCGAGTTTGTCTTTCTTACTTAAGGTTTAATTTTTTGAGTTTTTTGATCTTTTTTGGCTTTTTGGTTACCTAATTTTCTCCAAATTTTGACTTGGTAATTTGGTCTAACATAACACTTGTCACTCGAGATTGCCAAATTTCTAAGTATGTCTCATCCATATATCATCAATTATTTTGGGTTTTCTACGTTTATTTTTTTTTGCTCTTTAGTTTTGTATTCTTGGGTTTGTCTAAAGCAACCTCTGCACCATCCACGATCAAAACTATGAACACAATAGATAATCATATAGCAATAAAGGTAAGTCAAGGTATGCACACATTTAATTTTTTTTTAATTCCCCTTTTTAATCATTTAATTTTAGTTATTTTTATTTTAAAATATTGTAACTTTTTTTAGCCTTAGCATTATGTGTTGCTATGTTAATTCTCAAAGCATCATCCCCTATTGCACTTGAGTAACACATGATGAGATTCGAGTGGGGTATATGTATACACATAACATTTTCAAATTTTATCAATTAATCATGTTTTCTATCTTATAGGAACCCATCAAGTCTTAATATCTCTGAGTGCATGCCTTAAGGGGTGCACATCGAAATGGGTGGATATACCATTGGTGCTTCATAGGATTGTTGTCCCATAATACCACTTGGTATCAGTCCAACCATCTCCTAAAAAAATTCCCCTAAGCTTTGCCTCTTATTTTTCACCCTCCTGTAGTCATTTTTTGCCTTCATTAACCCTTACCTGGCCTAAAATCCTTTTTGATGATTTACATCACATTGTCGGGCCCATTGACCTTGTAATCTAATTGATAAATTTTTTTTAGTGTCATTGACCTAGACCAAGACCTAATTTGTTTTTGTCAATAATGATATAAGGTCAACCTTGTCAGCTTAAAATTTTGGAAAGGATTAGGATTAGATCTATCTATATAAGCACACCAATTTCATCATTCTAAAATAAGATAAGAAGAGATATATATTATGCATATACTTATCCACCATTCTACTTGAAGAGCATAGCATAGGGTTTCATACTTTCATTAGAGATACAGATCTTGTCTCTTGGAAATGTCTTTTGGATGCATTAATAGGTTGTGTATCCTAAAGTTTATTTATCCTTATCATCCTTACATAACAAACAACCTCTTGTGAAGCACCTTGGCTAAGGGAGAGATTGAGGCTCGATGAGTTCATCTTCAAAAGTAAGTATTCCTAACTTCATTCCTCCTTTCTGAGAGTAGATAGATATGCATTTGTACTTATCTCCCATGCATTAGAATTCCATATACATTAATGTGAGTATATGTATTCTATGTATGTTTATTTTTCATGTTTATTACCTCCACTTTGTGCCACAAGATTTGATGAGCACTAGATTAGACTTTGCTTTACTTGTTATTAGTTTAGTGAATATGAAAACATAGGACCTAGTTAGGGTTATTACATAGTTTTGGTTGACTGGAGGCTTTAGAACCCTTCATAGTGAATTTATTATGGTAATATATCCCTTGGCTAGGTCTAGTAAATCCATCTTGGTTATGATCTTGAATATTTATTGTATCCACAATCGGAAGTGTAAGCATGATTTATCTTCTTTGAGCCAGGATTATTTACAGATCTGCTACATTTCCCATTGCATATAAGATGGATAAGCCTATATAAATTAAAAATCTTAAGATATATAATAAAGATAAAAAACTAACTCTAAGGTTCCATTGCCTTACATTTATTATTTAGAATGTGTGACATAGAAGGATATCCAAACATAGAAGTTCTTCACTGTGGGTTTCTAACTACTCTTAGCTTCAAAAGAAGTGACTCCCTTCAATGTTTTATAAGTAACATGGCTCTATATATAACATGCACATTTGATGGCCTCATCCCAATACTGAGGTGAAATAGACTTGGAGTGTAGAATACAATTGGCCATTTCCTTCAAGAATCTATTTTTTTGCGCTATAACACCATTCTATTGAGGACTATATGTTATAATTCAATGCCCTCTGACATGTAGAATTGTTCAAAATTATTATTTACATACTCACCACCATTGTCAGTGCATAAAATCCCAATATCTCTATCTAATTGTTTCTCTACAAGCTCCTTAAAGTATTGAAAATAATAAAAGACCTCAGATTTTTGCTTAAGAAAGTACATCTATACCTCAAATATTCATCGATGAAATTAAGCATGTATTTAGCCCAATTGAATGAAGGTTTTTAAAATGGGCTAAAAATGTCATCGTGGATAATATTTAATATATTTTTAGTGATTCATCATTTGTCCTTGACATAATTATCCTTAAGGTGCTTACCAAGTATGCAACCCTAAAAAAATCCATTAGAAAACTTAACTTGTGACAACCCTGAAACCATGTCATGATGACTGAGTTGCTTTAGGTATCGATAGTTGATATGATTAAATCACTCATGATATAGTTTGCTCATCCCATCTGAGTGAGTGAGTAATGTAGTAGAGGGTTGATTAGGTGAAAAATGTGAAAAATTATACAAGTGAGAAATTATACAATTGTGACTGGTGATCTACTTTCCCAAATGTAACAATGGAGTCATTTTTTGCTTCTCTAATAACCACTAAATTATGTGTGAACTCAACTTTCTTTCCTAAATCGAGGTGAGTGATATGATAAAAGGATAAGATATTATTGGATAAAGAGAGAATACATGGAACATCATGAAATGTCCCATCATTCACTTCAATAGATCCACTCCCACTAATTTTAGTGGAAGTATCCTCACCCAAAAATATGGAAGGAATAGAACAAAGCCCCAAGGATGAGAAAATTTCTTGAGATGAAGCCATGTTATGCAAAGCAATAGAATCAATAACCCATGTGGAAGGTTGGGATGCAACTACAACAAGTGATTTGCCCTTATCTTTGTACTTCTTACTATATTTGGACTTTAAAGACACTTGTGTTGATGAAATATAATTGTAAGACTAAGGGATATTGATGTTGTGCTTATCAAGTATCTTAGTCAGTTGATCAATCTTATTCTTCATGCATTTGGATTCATCATGCCCAGATTTCTTGTAATAGCCACATGTGAGTCATTCTTTCTTGGATTTTCTATTTGAAGAGGAGGAATATTTTGATGCTTTAGAATTAGCATTAGATTTTTGACCCTTTCTTTGCTTTGGGTCATTTTCCTATTCTTCTCTTTGTTTTTAGAAGCCTTCTATTTTTCATGACTCATAATCAAGGCATATGATTTATATGACTTCAATGTACCTATTTGAATGAGATTGTATTGCTCTCGAGTCAAGTTAGCATTAAAGTTATCCAAGGATGGCATAGTCCATTTAGTTCTAAGTCATGCTTGGTGACATGGAAGGTAGAAATAAAGAGATAATAGTTAGATCCCAATTTGGAAAGGATAGGAAAAATAATTGATCATCTTTTTTATCAATGCCACACAGTTTCAACTATAAATCAAGTGATTTGAACTTTGTGAAGAAGTCTTTTACTATATCAAAATTACTTGGGCTCAAACTGATGATGTCATTCTCCAACTCACAAATTCTCATTATGTTTTGATTTCCAAAGAGTTTTTGTAATATAGACCAGACTTATTTATGAGTAGTGGTAGATTTAATATGAAATAGTAGGTCAAGAGACATAGACATGCATATAATATCATAGGCTTCATTAATTTTATTGTACCACTTCACCTTATATTCCTTAGGTGTCAATTATTTTTTTATACCCATCTTGATTCAACGTAAGCCTTTGGTCCTTAAAAGGATTTTCACTTTGACTTTCCACTTGTGATGGTTGAACCATTTAAGAATCATAACATACATTACATCCATGTGCAAAAAGTAAGTATGTGTTGAACTACATTTACTAAAAATAAATAAATGTACAACCCCATTGAACCTATAGAGGTTTACATTTACAAGGCATGAGAAAATTATCAATGTATAGAGATCAGACAAACTCACACTTTTTTAAAAATGACACTTCAAAAGGAGTAGTAGGGTAAAAGTTATGCACGTTTGAAGTTCTATATGGCAAGGGCAATATCCACTTTGCAAATTTGGAAATTTTGTGGGTGTGCAAAAGTTTGTTTGAATTTTTTTTGGAATCAACTTCCCACATAAAAAAAACTTGTGCCCTTTTGGAGTAAAATTTAAACAATTTTGGGTTGGAAGTGACCATGAGATTAAATCAAATTTGACCAAGGGATAAGACTATTTTGGGTCATGGGGGAGTGACATCATCTAAAAAATATCTCTATTTTGAATATGAATAGTGTCACTCTCTATTATCTTAAATTTGATGGTCTCTCATACATCACAAGGTGTAAATTGGTCAACAGAGATTTGATTGTGCTTAGACAAGTGTCTAAATCTAAATGGTTTACATGTAGAGGTGTCAAATTCCACTGAGGGCTCTTTCACATCTGTCAAAGTGTGTGGGAGTTGTTAGAATGATGGTTAGGTTATATGAGTCCTAGGTTTGTCAAAATTGAAGTTTGAAAACTACTTACTTTGAACTTGATCCAAAGTGGTGTGATTGGGGTAGTGTAGGTCATATTGATGACTTGCACACATCAAATGGCCACTTTTTGTTAATTTTAATTCAACTAGCAATGACAATAAGAAGTCCTCTGAATTTTCATTTCTACTTAAATGGACTTGCTTTTGCCTTATATAGTAAGAACAAGAGTTGAATCTATACTAGATTTAAAAATAAAATGCTCCCAACAATCTAAATATATTTCATATCTAAATGGATATCTACTTCTTATGAGACCAATATCCCTCAAGTGTACAAGTTATAGTGTATCATCATGAGACCAATCCATTTGGAATCACTCTTGCATTATTTCATCACAATTTTTCACACTAAATAAAATGTATAAAATTGATAGATGGTCAAACTCCTTATGTTCAATTTATATTCTATAATATCTTGTATTAATTATTAGCCAAATTTTGGCTACCATTAGAGAGGTTCATAAAAAAATTTGTAAATCAAACCTCCACCTTGATTGATCACCTTCAAAATATTATTGTAAATCATGTTTAGCATATATTAAGGTAAGTTCAACAAGTTTAAGGTAATGGTTCTTTCTAACATTATGCTTGTCCTAGTTAAGTGGGTCCAAAGAGTGTTAATTATTTTAAAGGTATTTGTTATGGAATTTAACATGTGTCAAGTCACTTCATGTCCTCTCATGGTCTTTACAAGTACCTAAAAAGTATTGAGAACCCTTTTATTACATTACAAGCCTTTTCAAGTGTTTTTGCTCATTGTGTAACATTCAAATGAGAGTATGTGTAATATTGGTATGTAAAGACTTGATGATGTTGATGCATGTTGTTATACATTTGTACAAGTATTGTAAACTCCATTAATGCTATTTCTTAGGGTTTTCAAGCAAGAAGATGGTAGTTTTCATGGCAAAAGAGAGGTTTCTCAAAGGGGGTTGTAGGTTTTCAGTATTTAAGAACATTTCCAAATAGTTAAAAAACTCCATCAATCTTCTTCAAGTACAAATTCAAAACCTAATTATCTCTATTATCGACTTCCTTGGCAACTCTAAAGTAGTCAACAATTTTCATTTAGTATATAAAGGAGAGAGAGTTATAAGTAATGATATTGGGGGTTGATAAGGGTACTTATGCCCTTCAATTCCATGTCCATAGTTATCAGATTGATGCCCCATCCTTTATGAATAATCATTAAGATCTTAGGCAGTCAAAATTTCCCTCTCCATCCACATAGGGTTAGTTTTGGATGGTTTCATTACATCTTTGAGTTTGAATGATATAAATGGTATATGTAGGGGTTTACCATGAGTCTTCATATTTATTACACATTACCTTTCATCACTACTTAGCACGTTCCAAGAGGAAAGAGAAAGAAACCTTCATTGTGAATGAGTTACAAGCCTAGATGATAAGTCACATGCAAGGTTTGATCATTTTTGAGGATTTTCTCACCCCAAGTGATCTTTAATTATATTAAATAAATTACTCAACCCTATTACTAACCTCCTTAGGTTATCTCTCATCTAGTAGCCATCGCTTTAGGTGGTCTTTGAAACCATTCAGGGTAATATGCCTCTAATAAGGAGGGATAATCATGTAAGCAAGTGCACATAGGGCAAAGAGACTATGTAGAAGCCGAAAATGGATCAAGTATGTTCTCCCAATGGGAATTAAACTCCTAAACAACATGAGGATAACATGCATCAGGTAAAATTCATATAGGTTCATAAAAAAGATACATGAGAGTGGGTTTGAACCTATTTGCAAGTCAATATGGTCTTCTTAGGCTTGTTTGACAGAAATATGGTTATAATGAACAAAGGATGGGTTAATCAGGCCTATTGCATGATTCATAGAATGTGAATAATACCTTGAAGGTGATGTATATTGAATATAATTATATTATTATCCAATCAAGTTCAGTATAGGTAGAAGACAAAAAAGGAGTCTTAGGCATGATGGTAACCTATAGGGATACCATAGGTTTAAGAGGAAGTGGACTTGTTTGTGATGTAGGATGGATTTCCAAAGGAATCCAAAGATAAGTGATAGGAATAATAGGGTGTTAACCAATAGTAGAATCATCAAGAGACTAGGGTTGTCTAAATAATCCTATTCCAACGATGCCCAACATTTAAAAGGTCCAGAACATCACCTACAGGCCTGAGTGTATGAAGGTAAAAACCTACAAGTTTGAGGTGTTTTGGATATTGGGGGATACTAGGGAGGATTTATGGCATGATCAAGGAATATATAAAGTCTTAAAATGTTTTGTTGGTGACTTAATAAAAGCAAATGTTGCATATGACTGAAGTCCCTTGAATTTTAATTGCTGCTTGAATGGATTTGATTTCACCTTATGTAATAAGAACAAGAGTTAAACCTATACTAGATTTAGAAATAAAATTCTCCCAAAAATCTAAATATTTTCATATCTAAATGGATATCTACTTCTTATGAGACCAATATCCCTCAAGTACACAAGTTGTAGTGTATCATCATGAGACCAATCCATTGGGAATTACTCTTCTATTATTCCATCACAAATTTTCACACTAAATAAAATGTATAAAAATGATAGATGGTCAAACTCCTTACATTCTTTTTATATTTTATAACATTTTGTTTACTTCAGTCATATTAACACTAAAGTGGTCGTTTGATGTGTATAGGTCATCAATATCACCTACACTACCCCAATGATAACACTTTAGATCAATTTCAAAGTGAGTAGTTTTCAAAATTTAATTTTGACAAACCTAGGACTCCTCTAAATGCTAATAATCAATTTTAAAGACACAAAAACCTAAAAAATGACTATATGCTTACCAAAAATGGACATCAATTGCAAAAGTTATGTACTAAAATCCCTAGGTTTAATACCTAGACCCTAAAAATGTCTAAGTACTGACCAGATTAGATTTTGAAAAAATATTTTCCACATCATAAAGCATGTAGCTATGAGACCAACTCTATTAAATGCTAAGTTACCCCAATTTATTATGGATGATGAGGGATGATGAGGGAGTGATTATGAATGATTAGGGATAGTGAGGGTTAATGAGGGAGTAATCAAGGATGATGGAGTTCTTAGATATGACTAAGGATAGTGAGGTTCAATGAGGGAGTGATTAGGGAATATTAATAATGATGAGAGAGTGATTAGGGGTGATAAATCATGAGTAAGAAGTGATTAGGGATGATGTAGGGGTAATGAACAAGTGAAATTAACATAAAGTTGTCATTTGATGTGGGAAAGTCATCAATGTGACCTATGCTACTCTAATCACACCACTTTGCATCAATTTCAAAGTGAGTGGTTTGAAAACTTTAATTTTGACAAACCTAAGACTCCTAGAAATGCCAAAAATCAATCTAGAAAGCACAAAAACTTAAAAAATGACTATATGTTTACCAAAAATAGACATCAATTGTAAAAATTATCTTGAAATCCTTAGGTTTAATACTTAAACCCTAAAAATGCCTAAGTACTAACCTAATTAGATTTTGAAAAGCTATTTTCCACATTGTAAGGCATGCAACTATGAGACCAACTCTATTAGATAATGAGTAACCCTAATTTATTATATTTACTAAAATAAATGTAACAATATAAATGTAAAATTATACTTAACATCTATAGTAGTAAATATAAGCTTCTAGCCATAGTTGCCTTCATGTGCAACTCCCACATGCTTTTATGTGCAAAATAATAGGAATGCAATCACGTTATTTATAACATGATCACATTACTTGTTAACCAGTATTTGCTTAGTTTATTCAAATGTGCAAAATAATAGTAACACGATCACACTTTTATTTTAAAATAACATGATCATGTTATCTATTAACACGATCACATTATCTATTAATGCGATCACGTTATGGCTCGGCAATTACTAAATCATAAATTATATAATGTGATCAAATTATTTATTAACACAATCACATTATGTTAAATGTCCACAAAATTATCCCCCAACTCTATACACTTACCTAGTCTAGAGTTGAAACTATAATCTAGAAATACACTAAAAACATATGCTAAAAACAAAAAAAATAGGGGAGGTAGAGTATGGACAAAAATAATACAAGTTTGCATATATTAAATGACTCTATCAACTACTTACATCAACTATAAAAATATAAAACTAAAACTATTATAACCTTACTACAAAAACCTCTAAACTTTCCTTGCTTGCTATTGGGTGACTGTCTGATTACTATCAGAAAATAACATTCCTCTGCCCTGCTCTATTTTCCTCTACTCTAATTTTGTCTTATTGTATTTTGTAGTCTGTTGCTACATCTATTTTTCTCTCTATTACACATAATCTGCTCATATGCCACTAACTTCTATTTAGATTCTCCCTCTGATTGTTTTTGCATCTCTTATCAACATTCTACACTTAATTTATATTTGACTTCTTTCCTTTTTCCACTTCTAATTATTCTTCCACCTACCTCCATTATTTCCCCCAAAACATTCAAATGGATCTTGAATTTCAAATTTGAACTACTGCAATAAATTTAGTTGGTGGTTGTAGTTATTAAGTGGAACATGATAAGGGTGGGTGATGGTGAAGGCAAGAATATTATTTTAACACTTCCCATTATTCTTGGCCTTACTACCATGGTGTGTATAACTTTTTGCAGCCTTTAAAACATAATTATAACTTCTCTTTATTTGCCCAAATACTTATGTACCTCTTTTGTTCATGTTTGGAGATTCATTACTGAAGTCTGTAGCTCTACTAATGGAGTCCATAGCTAGACTAATAGAGTCTAGAGTTATGAACTCGATTGGTAGAGTCTATATCTGGACTGGCAAAGTCCATATCTAGGCTATGGACTCGACTGGCAGAGTCTATAACTACCTTGTGAGACTCCATAGCTCATCTATTGTAGTTCGTAGCTAACCTATTAGAGTTTGTAGCTCAGTTGTAGGAGTTTGAAACTAGTTTGTTGGAGTCTGAAGTTGTGTTGAAGGAGTTCAAATCTGGCATGTAGGAGTCTAATGTTGACTTTTAGGAGTCCAGAGATAGACTATAGGAGTTCATAGCTTTGGTGTAGGAGTCTAAAACCAACATAAATCCTTGTAGGCCCAAATTTGTTGCATTAATGACCCCTAACCTTCCTCTTAAGTGCATGAAAGTGTCTTTTGATAATGGCTTACTAAAATATTAGCTATTTATTGATTTGACTTACAAAAACTAAGTTCTATCAATGATCTTCAACTAACTCTCGAATGAAGTGATACCTGATTGCAATGTGCTTGATCCTACCATGAAAAATGGGGTTCTTTGACAATGTTATGGAGGATATATTGTCATAAAAGACCATAGAATCTCCTTTATACTCATGCAAATCTAAAAGTATCCTTCTTAACCATATAACTTGGCATAGTGTTACATTAGCTACTATGTACTTCACTTCAACTGTAGCAAGTGATACTATAGGTTGTTTCCTTGAAGCCCAAGATATGGATCTTGACCTAATATGAACATACCCAAAAGTCCTCTTTCGATAATCAAGGCTACTGAACCAATCACTACCCATGTAACCCATAAGCTAAAACTCATTTATTTTTGCATACAAAACTCCATAATCTCTTGTTGCATTCAAATATTTTGATATACTCTTTCTATCTTGCCAATGTGCCTCTTTTGGCATTTCCATGAATCTATATATGAGGCTGACTACACACATGATGTTTGGCCTAATTGTAGTCAAATACATTAAACTTCCCACTAAGCTCTTATATCGTGTGGGGTCTACATTGTTGATGCAATCATCCTTACACAACTTAAGACTTGTCTCGATTGGTATGGATACTGACTTGCTGTCCAACATATTAAAACTCTCCAAAATCTCTTTTGCATACTATATTGGCATGTGAATATGCCTTCATCCATTTTCTTAACTTCTATCCCAAGAAAATAATTCAAGAAGCCAAAATTAGTCATTTTAAATTCATTCTTCATGGTTATTTTAAACTCTTATATTGACTAATTTATATTGCAAGTGAATATTAGATCATCCACATACAATATGACAATCAGAATATCACCTTTGCTTGCTTTGATGTAGAGTGTGGGCTCATTTGTACTTTTGTTAAAGCCATTGCTCAACAAATAAGAGTCTATATGACTATACCATGTTCTTGGGGCTTGATTGAGCCCATACAATGCCTTTTTCAACCTATATACCTTGTTCTCATGACTAACAATTTCATATCTAGGTAGTTGTCCCAATTAAACCTCTTCTTCTAGCACTTCATTAAATAATGCATACTTGACATCCATTTGATGCACCTTTCACTTGTCTTGAGCAATAATGGCTATGATTATCCTTACCATTTCTAGCCTTGTTGCAGGGGTAAACATCTCATTGTAATTACATCTAGGCCTTTGCTTGTATACCTTCACCACTAGTATTGCCTTAAGCCTCTCTATCTTGCCTTTGGGAGTGGTTTTTGTCTTATACACCCATTTGAATCCTATGACCTATTTTCCTTTTGGTAGGTTAACTAACTCCCAAGTTTGATTTCTCTCTATTGCATGTATTTCTTCAACTATTGCCTCACACTACTTATTGTCCTTGACTGCTTCTTTAAAGTAGACATGATTAGTTGATAAAAAGAGAGCATAATTCATAGTTTCATTTTCATTTTTTTCCTACCTTGACTTCTCATAGACTTCTTGGCAACTTCTTATCCTTGTTAGGCATTGATTTGAGTTGGAGTAGGATGATGTTGACTCATGAACAACTCATTGACCTCCTTGATGTTTGTTGCTACTAGATGAATCAACCCTTTGTGAAATAGGGGTCTAAGTTGGTGTATGAGTGGATGTACTACCTACTAGTTTAGATTCAATAAAGGGTTCACTAGCCCTTGTTTGCACTTGCTCTTATTCTTGTCTCTCTTCCCAAGCTTCATGCTCAATGAATTGAATATCTTGACTGATTATGAGTTCTTTGGTGATGGTATTATACAACTAATAAGACTTTTATTGATCACTATACGTTATAACTAAACACTTCTCACCTTTATCATCCCACCTTGTTCTTCTTTGCTTGGGCAAGTGTGCATATGCAACACATATGAACAATCTAAGGTGTTCAACGCTTGGATTCTAGCTACTCCATGCTTCATGAAGGATCATATACCTAATTCTCTTTAGTGGATAAATATTCAACAAGTATACGGCTATTGCTATAGCCTCTACCTAAAATTCATTAGGCAAACCCTTCACCTTTAGCATACTCCTTGCCATCTCATGGATGATCCTATTCTTCCTCTTAGACACACCATTTTGCTATAGTGTATACCTAGTTGTAAATTACTTCTTGATGTCATGATCTTTGCAAAAATTCATGAACTCATTAAAGATATACCCTCCCAATCTATTCATCCTCAAAATCTTGATGTAGTGGCCACTCTATTTCTCTACCATGTCCTTGAATTATTTGAAGGTCTCAAATGCATCCGATTTGTTCTTCAAAAAATACACCCATATCTTTTGGTTGAAATCATCTAAGAATATCATGAAATAAATATTCTTGGATAGGGAGTGGGTCTTCATTGGACCACATAAGTCTAAACGGATCAGCTCTAAAATATCTCTATCTCTCCATGCTTTACCCATGGGAAATGCACTCCTATGTTGCTTTCCCAATATGCAACATTCACACACCTTATTTGGTTGTTCTGTAAGGGGCAACCCTCTCACCATTTTATTTTTGTGAAGAAGGTTCTTTCCACCAAAACTCAAGTACCCATATTTAAGGTGCCAAAGAGTAGACTTATCTACTATCACTATTTTGAATGTTCATGCGAGCTCACTTTACATTTTCAATGAAAACATCAAATTATTTGTCATCTTGATTTCTATAATTTGCCTATTTCAGCTAGCTTTATTAAATATTATGCATTCACCACTCTCAAATCTGGCCTTGTACCCCTTTTGAACAAACTATCTGATGCTAATAAGGTTGTGCTTTAACCTGGGCACATAGTCAACATCTTGAATTTACCTTTTGTCACCTTGCTTGGTGCAAATATAAATGTTACCTTTGTTCATGATGAAAACCTTCTCATTATTTTCCATCTTTACCTCTGATTTTATTGACTCATCATTATGGTTGAACATCTCTTTGTTCACACTCTTGTGGTTGCTTTAACCACTATCTAAGTACCATATTTCTTTACCACTTTGCTCCACAATGTTGCATGTTATGAACAAATTTCTAACTTTCTCATTCCTATTAGGTTCAACCTCTTATGTTTTGGATAAATTTAAATTCTTCATATTCATATCATACTCCTTTCTACACTCATTCTCATAGTGTCCATACCTCTTGTAATAATAGCATTTGATGCTAGACTTATCATACCTTTATGTAGATCCTCCTCTAGAAGTGTTGTTGTTCCTTCCTCTTCATCTTCCATTTGACTCTTGATGGCTATGCCTTCCACCTTCTTAACCATTGCAAGTTCTTCATCTTACTCTATTGTTTGATCCTCTCCCACTTCCTTTTACATTCACATTGGTCTTGAATGTTTGCTCATGGGAGGAGGTTGCTAACCTAGTTATCCTTTGTTTAGGGTTTTCAAAGAACCCATTACCTCATCTATTAAGAATCAAATCTTTTGACTCTTCAATTGCAACCACTATAGAGTAAAATCTGATTGGAAGGTTCCTCAACACCTCTATGATCTTATGATCTTCAAGGGTATCACCACATGTCTTCATTTGATTGAAAATATTCATTGTCCTTGTGAAGAAGTCATTGATAGACCCATTGTCCTTCATTTTTAGGGTCTCAAAGTCCCTTCGTAAGAGATGCAACTTGACAAGCTTCACCTTATCACTCCCTTGATAGATATTTTGAAGAATATCCCATGCTTGTTTAAAATAGATAACTGCTGTTATCCCATGAAAGATTGAATTAACTAATTTTATTTATATGTAACTAAGTGCCTTGACATCCTCCTATTCTCCCTGTACACATTTATTTGTGCTTGTGTTAATGTATTGAAGGATTTTAGGTCTGCAACCTCATTATATCCACCTTCAACCAACTCCCATAGCTCTTGAGAGTTGGATATGGTCTTCATATTGATGCTCCACACATCATAGTTTTTTCCATCAATTTTAGGGTGTTGCTGCCATGAACCATAACTCCCTACTGTCAAGTCTAAATGGGCTTACAACCTAAGAGATATGATACCAATTGTTAGTAGAAAATACAAAATGTGCAGGCACATGTGGGCAACAACCAACAACACAGAATAAAATAGAAAATCTGAGACTACTAGGATAGTCTAGAGTTGCAACTATAGCGCTGAAAATACACTAAAAACACATGTTAAAAACAACAAAATAAGAGAAGTAAAGTATGACTTGAAATAATACAAGTTTGCATATATTAAATAACTCTATCAACTACTCACATCAACTAAAAAAACTTATAGCTATAGCTATTATAACCTTACTATAAAAAAACCTCTAAACTTTCATTACTTGTTACTGGGTGACTGTTTCACTGATGTCAGCAAACAACATTCCTCACCTTACTCTATTCTCCTCTATTCTACCTTTGTCTTATTGTATTTTTTAGTCTACTACTGTGTCTATTTTTCTGTGTTACGCACAATTTATTGTTATGTCACTAACTTCTATTTTGCTTCTCCCTCTGACTATTGTTGCATCACCTATCAACATTTTACACTTTATTTTTATTTGCTTTCTTTTCTTTTGTCGACCTCTGACTGCTCTTCCACCTACCACCGTTATTCCCCCCAAAACATTCAAACGACTCTCGAATTTCAAATTTAAAGTGCTACAATAAACTCTGTTTAATGGTTACTGCTGTTAAGTGGAGCACAACAAAAATACGTGAAGACAAAATTATTATTTTAACAATTTACAATCAAACACTAAAATATTTAAAAGTATAAACTATAATTTCACCAAAAAAAAAAATGAAAACGCAAAAAATTCACTCTCAACTTAAATAAAAAATACCTTAAAATTTCCCACACAAAAATTAATAAAAATAAAAAATAATATGCACAAATTAAATGTATACTTTACTTCATAAATAAACCATACAAACCACCCACAATTTTGCTAATCTCTTAAAACCTTTACGTAAACCTTACCACTTCACACAATAAAAACTTGGAACAACCAATTCCGCATAATCAAATGATATAAATTAGTTCATTTGAACATTTACTTTCACACACACTTTATGTTTTGCATGACATTAATTTCACAATGATACTAAGAAAAGCAAAAGGCATCGCCTTACCAAATGAATATTTCACAAATATCAACAAATAATTTGCCTTTCATGTTGTTCTGGTTTTTTTAAAGGTTAGTTTAAGATTTCGTTAAAAAAGCGTTACTTGTATTATGTAATATAATGTTCCTTTAAGAAGTTTTCTATTTTGATTAATGGTAAGAATGGTTGGTTGCAGGGGTTTAAAATATTTTTAAAAATTAGTTTTTTTAAAAAAAATTTAACTAAGTTTTCTATTTAATATTAAAGATTGAAAGGTTTTATTAAATCAAATTTATCTACGATTAAATTTTATTTCATTTTTTATATATTTTTTAAAAATAAATCATATCTATTTTTAGTATCATTTCTTTAAAATATATGAGAATTTACTTTAAAAAAAATTAATAATTTTTTTTTTTGAATTAATAGATGACGAGGGATTCACCCTTCTAAAAGATTGTGATATATATATATATATATATATATATATATATATATATATATATATATAAAATTATATATAATTATAATAGTGGATTATAATGTTTGTAAGTTGTTAATAATTAATAGTTAATTTAAATATTTTGGATATACAGTTAAATATAGAATTATTTTTTCAAAAGATAAAAATTTTAAACTTAATATATTAACATAATTAAATTGAAGTCATTTATCATTATTTAATAAAAAAATTATAAAAAATAAAAAAATTTACTAATTAAAATAATATATAACAAATTTAAAATAAAAACTTTAAAATTATTTTTTAAGAACTATCTTCAATATAATTTTAATAATTTTTGTACAATCTCTTAATTCTTTTAGAGAAAATAAGTTGTATATAAATTTTATCGGGAGTAAAACTATAAGATATATAGCCTATATCCATACAAAAGAATACTATTTATTTATCATTAATATTATGTTTAATGAATGATAAATGTATCTATTTTAAATTTTGTATTTCAATATTTGAAAGAATGTTGAATGTATTTATATTTTTATTTCTTAAAATGGTGTTTGCATCTACGTTGGAAACTTTAAATCATTTTTTTTTTTTTTTTTGGGGTATAGTTTATTTCCCCTTTTTAAATATAAGATATATTATTATATTAAATTAGTATGGATTTAAAATTAATTTAATCATAAATTTATAATGTTTATTTGAATACTATTAAATAATTTTAATTATAATAATGGTGAAAAAGTTATATATTTTATATATATCAATTTTATTTTTTATAAAATAATTTCACATTAATACATATAAATATATTAAAATCAAAAATTAAATTTTTATTAATTATAATTTATATCATAATTATTTTTTTCTAAAATATTAAGCCACATAACTTTACTTTTCACCAATCCTTTTATTAATATCATTTTATGTTTTCGCAACATTAGTCTTGTAATTATATAATAGCATGATCTTTTACTTTCAATCGTATGCACTACATCACTCTCACATATATATATTATTCAACAACATTGTGTAGACACTATAATTTTGTATGCTAGATACGATTTATCAAGTGTCATAGGTCCTTATATTATTTTAATATCCTAAATATCCCTATCTTAAGGTTTAATTTATTTATCATTAACCACTCGATAATTTGTTTTTACAAATTACTTTTTCACCTCCCTAACCACCTAAATCTATTTACAACCTAGGGAATCCTAACCTTTTAACCACCTTACCCACGTATAACCTCGTCCCCAACAACCTCATGCTCATAAATCAAAATTTACTCACGGTTGGAACAAACCAACATGGAGCTGCCAAATTGGGTGAATCATTACCGATTCTTCCTCAATTAGCATCGATTCTCTAGATCGGCGTTGATCTATTTATACCTAGCCAACCCTTTGGTTAAGGGACCAAAAACTCTAAACCTCGAAATGTTACATAGATTTTTGGAGAATTGAGGAGACCGTAACACCACTCTGCCAAAATTTTGCTACATGCAATCCACATCCTTCGTTATGAGCCTGAAGGACTATTTGCATTTGTGGGAAGAAATTCATTTTGCTTGAAACTTGCTTCAAAGTAAGTACTTGTCTTGTTCATTTCATTTCTCATTAGTTTCTTTGCTTCTATCTACTTATCCAGTCCTTAGAATAGAACCTATATCCCTTTGTGCCCTTTTATTATCATTTGTCATCTTTTGAGTCTCTATTTTTCACTAAGTACAATTTTGAATAGAATCGACGTCGATTCATTCTGAATCAGCATTGATCCTATAGGATCAGAATCGATCCATTGAACTTGGTTTATAAAACTTGAGACTTTAATCTTAGAACCCTATCTTTCAATCATTCTGACTTTCTATCCTTTTAAACATGGCCTTGTTAGGTAGATGACTTTGGCCAGCATTGTACACAACATCATTAATATCATTAATCTGCCTATAATATCCCAACCCTTTTTCACTGATTAGTGTGACATAGCCTTCGAGTTATCACTTTGTGTCATTGTTTACTCTCCCTTTATTGAAGCCACTAATGACCAAATTGATGTTATATAAGAGGATGTGAATGCTGTTACGGCTTATTGAGATGAATACTTTGCTTACATTGATAGTTCAAATGAAGATTAAATCATAATCATTATTTTTAGTGTATCTTTATCTTATCTTTTGTAATTTAAAGTTTTATTTATCCACTTAATTGTGAAAATAGTGAGCTGACATCCACTTGAGGAAGTTTAAAACTTTTTAGGATTGGTTCCTAACCAATCAACTCACCTATCTATCTATTAATCTATTGTTTCCAAGTTGTTTATTTGTATGCAAGTTATTCTTCCAAGCCAAACAAAAAAGTTCCCTTAGTCGTTGGATTCAAGTAGTGCACAATCATATTTGTATCTCTAGGTATTCATCATAAATCATGTATTTCATTATGTTTTTAGTAAATTAATTTAATTTAATAAAAAATGACAAACTACTATAACACACTACATAATATTTTTACCAATATATATTTATGTGTATATGTGCATACATGTATTTGTTTTTAAATCAGTCTACCATAATCTTATTTTAACAAGTGGAATACCATATACATTTCATACTACACGATATGTTAGAAAACTACTGAGACAATGAAATCCTTGGAAAAATTCTTCATTTTAGTGTTATGAGATTTCTCATATACCGTGATATCATCAAGAAAAATTATGGTAGAAAATGTATGATGACATATTGACAATAGGGAGTAATGTTATCTTTTTTTTATGAAATATATCTATATATTAATAACATATATAATATACAAATAATTCACAAAAAAATAGGCGGTATGGAAGCACACTTCAACGTCAGACTAGACCAAGCCTAGGAATAGGAAATAACAAAAGTAAAAACAACACTAGGCCTCACCTCAGAACATGAAATAGCAAAAGTAAAAACAACACTAGGCCTTACCTAGGTACAAGTCATTAAAACATCATAAGAGAGAACATTAAGCTACCAGAGTAAGGCCAGAAGGTGGAGGATCCATATCATCAAGACTCTAGCTTGAGCTTGGAAAGTCATTACCATTTGGAATTGGCTCTCAAGCATAAGCTTGAGTAGTGTCCTAATAATATTCTTGTGTTTGAGTAGGAGAGATGGTCAGAGAAAGCCAGGGCAACTTATTCAATACATCTGATCAACCTCCAAGTGGCACCCCCCAAGCATCAAGATGCAAAAGAGGAGGAGGAGCATCCCAACCATCCTACCCAGTAGGGGAAAGAGGTAGGGGTTTCCACCCTTGCTACTTCCCATGAGGGTTCATGTACTGATATGGGCTGTCATTGTGAGAGCGGCACCGAGATCAGTTACGATGATATCCATGTTGAAGTGGAATGACAATGTTGTCTTCAAGTCTGTGATCTCTGGGTATAGATAGAGGAGCCCAGGACATAGCATAAGGTTCATCTCCCCAATGAATGAGAAGGTCTTGGAGATGGCCAAGCTCAATGGAAACTTTATTTGCTTGCACTTGTATCTGCAAAAGAATATTTGCAATAATAGAGGACTTGCTCAAAGTAATACAATCTGAAGAAGCATTTTTAAATACTGCATTATTTCTTTCTTTCCATAACCAAAATAGAATCTCCACTCTAAAAGTATGTCAAACTTGGGTATATTTAAAAGGAAAGACGGGTTTATCTCTAAGAAGGATATGCTACCAATGAAAGAATTCAGGATAGAAGGGATTGAAGAGGTCATGAATCCATGTCCAGACCCTTTGAGATTTTTAGCAGTACCAAAAAATATGAGAGAAAATTTCTATATGGCCATAGAAAGGGCATGTGATAAGGGAAATCTATATGTGCACAAGCCTTCTGGTTATGGGTAGGCCCTGATATAAGATACACCAAGCGAAATGAGCTAGTTTAGGCTCCAAGAAAGCTTCCCAAATAGTGTGAAAATGGAAGAACTAGGTACGAACAAAGGAATGCAAACCCTAGCAAGAGCTAAGCTTGTCCACCATAGGCATGTGGGGAGTAAGCCACCGATAGCCAAGCTAGGGGGTGTAGTTTTGAAATGGAGTTTCAACATACCACTTTCAATCCTTCCACCAAGGATGAGTGGAGTGAACATAAATTTTTTGAAGCATTAAAGGTGGAACAATGTTAAGGATTTATTGGTAGGATTATTGATCAACATTAGTTAACTAGAACTTGGTTTTCACCTCTTCCCAAGATAACCAAGAGTGAGACTTCTTACAAAAAATATCTTGGCTAGTATAAATGCCTCTACGAAACAACTTGAGAGCATTGATCCAAGGAACCTCGACCAAAGGGACTTCATTGAAATTGATAATAGGTGACCACCATAGCGAGTGTGAGTTAATAGACAACCCATCTTGAAACCATGAGGAATTACATAGAAGCCATGTTTTGATCCTTTCCCATGTTTTCTAGATACTTTTTGCCACAAAGGACCCTAAAATTTGAATGAGGAATTTGATGATGAGAAGATTGGATAAGCTGAGCCCTTTCCAAGTTTTCTTGCCTTTACGCAAGCTCAAAGAGATGTAGTGTCAAAATAACACCTTTCAAGCTTCCTTGCCATCAATGGCTCACATAATCCATTTAGCACATAAAGTAGTTCCTTGATGAGCCACATACCTCTTGCATCCCACATGAGGCGGTAGTAATCCTAGGCAACCTTATGGAATCTATGGCCATGAGAAGAATTGGCCCAAAGAAAATCCCTGAGAAAATTTTCAAGTTTATGGTATGAATTATTTGAAGGCACCCAACATGAAGAGTAGTAAACATGGGTGATCACAAGCACTTTTGAGTAGATTTAGAATTTAATTGCTAATGATAAGGGCTTAGTCACTTAATATTATAGATTTTTAACTACTCTATTAACAACATATTACCACAGTAGGGGTAGAGAGTCAACAAAATAAAAAGGGATGCCAAGAAACTTGAATATTTCATCATGTTCGATCCAGGCCCATCCATATTTGGCAGCCCATGCAAGCGGGGGGAGGTATGATTGCCTATAGCAATAAGATTTTTGCCATTGGATGCTTGAGCCAGAGGTAAGGTAGAATGTGTTAAGAAACTATAATGCATTATCCACATTGTCCTCATCTTCAATAAGAGTAAGGAAATAATCATCCACAAAGTGGCCATTCAATAGTTGCATATCTTATTGAGGGTTTTATTTATTTGGAGGGAAATAGATTCCCTTAGCAATGCCCCTAGCTGGGGCATTACTAATAAGGTATCCAAAACCCTTAGCTGCAAGCACATACAGGGTGGGTGCCAAATGAAAACCTTGATGAATAGATAAAAACAAACCAAATTGATTAGAAGAGACTCCATTAATGGAGAGGACAACCAAGGCATCTGAAAAAATCATTTGGATGGTTTGAATGAAATTGGTCCAAAAGTCCAGGGCTTTAAGCATGGCCAATATGAACGGCCACTCAATACAGTCATAGGCTTTTTCAAAGTCAATTTTTATGAGTATAGATTATTTCATAGACCTTCTATCCTAGTACATTCCTTCCCAAACTGCAATGATATTATCTATATATGCCTGCTTCTGATGAATCTTGTTTGTTTAATGTGAATGATGTGCGATAACAAATTATGCAGTTAGAGCACCAGAGCTTTGGAAAATATTTTGTAACAAACATTTAGGAGGGTGATTGACTACCAATTACAGGTCAATTCAATATTCCCTTGCTTAGGTATGAATTTAATTTTTCCCTAGAGAATGTGTGTGAAAGTCCTCTTGATAACCCTAGTGTAAGTCAATACCCACAAGGTCCCAAAGAGTTTTATAAAATTCATATGAGAAACCATAAATGCCAAAAGCTTTGTCATTTTCCATATGATCCACTACCTCATGAAAATCATCCATAATGAGGATCCTATCACAAGCCACCTATTGAGTGGGAGTGAGTTTTCAAGGCACCACTGTGATGCACTACTGAAGGGCATATCATTCTCTATAGAGGATGTTTGAACTTTGAACACTTGTTGATAATGGAGGATAAAATTTTGAATAATCTACAATGTCTTTGGTAATCTCCTTTCAACATCATAGATATCCTAGATTTGTTGCTTCGAGTTTATGGATCGAAACATTTGAAAGAATTCTTTGAAAGCTTTGTCCCTGATCTTGAGTTAGTGGAGTCTGGTTTTGATTTGAGCTCCCTGAATTGTAATTATCTACTATCTAGATACAATGTTGTAAAGAAGATATTCTGATCTACAAGATCTCATTGAAGGGATCCTTTTCTAGTGATAAAGCCGCATGGCTAAGATCTAAGGAAGTAGTAGAGTAAGAGTGTCTTAAAATTTTAGCATGTTGGTGGCCATAGATTCTCAAAAATTGAGAGGTCCTTCTGATGACATTATCCCACCAAAGAATCCAACCAAAATCTTGGGATGGACGAGGATCCAAATTTTGAACTCTATGAATTTGCACCACAATGGGTTCATGCTTGAGCAGGGAGGTGTTTAGAAAGAGTTACAATTTGTGGACCTTGGGTTTCATGAATTTCTATGTCACTTGAAACTGAATGGGGGTCATCATAAAATACAAAATTTGGTAGTGCCTATACTAGAGGAGAAAAACATTATCAAAATAAAAATATGGTTGCATGGACATCATTCTTATATTTAGGCACTTTAGAATCCAAGCAGGGCCCTCCCTGAGATTGCTTCAGGTATACCACACTCTGTCTGTAGGCTGACATATTAAAATAAGGTCATAAAATACCCATTTAGTGTACATATAATACCACACCTCCCTTTCACTAACTACCCAATGTATTAGTAGATGGTTCACTTTGTCTTCAGGAGATGCCACCATACTAAAGTCACTATATATGAACCAATGAGCATCGGGGAGATCATCCACAATCCATCACCATAAATGGGTATGCTCAATGATATCATTTGAGGCATAAATATTAATAAATCCAAATGAATGACTTTCAATGCTAAAAAGGGACCAAACTAATTGGTTGGTGGGGTCCATCCCAGATTACACTAAGTGAGGCCACCACCTTGGAGAAATAAACATGATTGCACCTCCATGTCATACTTCATGATTACTATGAAAGATAATACTATCGTGCCAACTAGAGTTATTGACCATTATCAATAAAAAATTGTCACCTTCACTTTTTACAGATAAAGAATGTCCATCTCGAGAAACTTCCTTCTGAAGTCATGGACAATAAACTTATATTTTGGGTCTATAAGACCTTGAACATTCCTTAAAAATAAATTCATAGATGATGGGTGTCAAGAGACATATCCTTGGAGACTAGGCATCCTAAGGCATCATAATAGTTATGTAAGAAGTGCCCACTATTGGTATTTAAAAAGTCATCAAAATGTTTTCTCATAGTAGAATCAACTTGATACTCTCCTTCCTCTTACTCTTTGTGCCTCCTAAGAGAGCTGCGAGATCATTTGGGTGCATTCTGTCGAGCAAGAAGTGGAAGAGAGGTTGGTTGTGAGTTTGAAAAAATAGAAGAACTGGGCAAAGAATCTTTGAGAACTTGGGATAAAATATTGGCATCAAGAGGGGTGTTGAAGACCTTGGGTTTTTCTATTACTTTCAGGGATTCAGCTTAGGAAGGCTCTTTCTCAGTAGGAGCCTAGTCCTATGGGCCATTACTTGTTGACGGCTTGCCTCCTTTAGGATTTCTTGTGTTTGAGCTCACAGATTTGGTGTGAATATTCTTCTTTCTTGATGTAGTCCAACCATTCTCAGCTAGCTTTTTGCTAGCTTTTGCAGAGGACTTAGGAGGAGAAGATGAGCGATTGGGTGCATTGTTGTGGGCTAACTAAAGGGGACATTCTCAAATTTTATGGTCGATGGCTTGGTAGCAAAAATAGGTGTTAGGTAATTTGATATTTAGGACTCATCGAGAGTGTCTCACATCCCCAACTTGAATTTCCACAAATTCCTTGAGGTCTTGGGAGAGGTCTACTTCTACACAAACCCACTTCTATGGTCTAGCAGAGTAGAACCTGTTTTGCTCATGATAGACAACCCAACCTATGGAGGAAGCTATCTGGTGAATAAAATTCCATCATGGGAGTGGAAGACCTAGAAATTCTACCCAAACTGGGACCTTAAGAGCAGTGTGCTCTGAGACAACAAAGTTTCATATTCAAGGGGAGAGAACCATGTGTGAGTTCCTAACATACCATGTGGCTGACTTGTGGAGGATACCTCCTACATGGGAAGGGTTAGCAAAACAGAACAAAAAAAAACCCTTGGTCATATTCTGGACGTTCTCAAGCTTTATGTTATGAGCTTCCTAGTGGGCTTGAATCTAGGACCTAAACATACTTTTAAAGAGAATTTGATCCACAAAATATCTTATCAAATAGAACTGTTCTATCCATTGACAAGTAGAGTTAAATTCTAGAATGGAAAAAATAACATCAGGTTCCAAGGAGTTACCTCGTGGTAGACCTTCGGAATAAACTTCCTCGGGCACTTGCAGGGGGCCATTGCTAGACACTCCACTATTCTTCTCCGCAGTTGAAACAACCAGGAGAGAATGAGGAGAAGTCATTAAATAGGCTAGCCTCGATCGAAGGTGAGAAACCTTAAAAGGCTATAAATGTAAGTCCCATAGGTAACCTATCAAGGGATAGAATATGAAACAAGCTAGAATGACAGAAAATCAAGGGCCGACTCAATGGTGTGCATGGAGGAAATCCTAGCAGAGCTAAAAAATACTTCAATCTTATTGCACAAATTTTTAAAAAGCAATTAGTAACGTTATCTTTTGACATGTTCACATTGTATACACTTTCGTAGCTTCATTTGATCACTAAGGTAAAACTTTCGTGGCTTTATTTGATTGCCTAGGTAAAATGTAAAAATGTCTAAAGGCTAAATATATATTTTTCAAATATATTGAGAGATCAATTTAAGGTTTTAATCTTAATTTTTATATATTATATTGATTAATAATTTATTATTATTTTAATCAATTTATTAATGATTGGTGATAAATGGTGTCAATCTAGTTATATTATAGTGTTAAGGTAAAAAATATTTTCTAATTTTTTTTTTTGGCAAACTTTAATGTATAGTCAAGATATTATGATTTTTTATTGTTGACTTCTACAAATTATATATATATATATATATATTCTATAATAAAATAGATATTAAATTTAATGTTTAAATTACTTTATGATGATCAAATAAATATCATATTTAAAATCGAACATAATTATGAATACATTTACATTATTATATTTTGAAAGATATAATTCTATAAATACTTATATGGCCTTTAACAACTTTAATATGAATTTATATAAAATATATATAATAATTTTGATTCATATTTATAAATATGTCATAACTTATATATTCAGAGTTTGTGCTCAAAGTTTTTACTTATATGCTCAAAGTTTGTGGTTGTATGCTAAAGAGTTTTACGCTAAGTATAGCAGGGATTTATGTAGGCTGGAGTGTGATGTTCTAATCATTGACTTCACCAGAGGAGGCTAAGGTTATGGAAGGCAACACATCTTTAATAAATGCGGGGTTAATCTCCCAAAATGCTAAGTGATTTATAGGAAGATTCAAAGGGTTTGATCGATCCCATAGAGTCCTTGTATATATCCATTTGCAAGCTTTCCTCTAATTATCTTTGAAAAATAACCAGGGCAATTATCAATGGGAAAGATTATATCACAAATCCCATTCAATCTTTTAATGTGCAATTTTCCCCATCTTTTATCTTGAAAATGAGCATCTGTTGTTTAAAACTTTTAATTTTTTTTGATAGAAAGTAAAGTCCATTCGATCAAGATGCTAGCAGAGTTCCATGTCATAAAGGGGCGTTTACCATCAAATGTAACTTTAATATTGACATGAACAGTAAAATTAAAAAACTAAATTATGAAAACAAGCTGCAGGCAAGGCAAAATCCACCTAAATACTAATCTAAACAATCAATAACCAAAAAAAAAATTAGTCAAATAAAACACTTCAAAAATAACCAAACCAAAAAATAAAAATAAAAATAAAAATAAAAATAAAAATAAAAATAAAAATAAAAATAAAAATAAAAATAAAAATAATCAACATGAGATTGTTTTAATATATTATATCAGATCCAATCATGTTGATTTAATACATTGTGTGAGGAGGCTCCAAAGGCTCCAAACCATGAAATGTGAATTCCAAATTGCAGCTTAATATAACAAATCTAATCCCAATTTGATAATTCCAAATTGCAGCTTAATATAACAAATCTAATCCCAATTTGATAATTATAATAAAAATGAAATAAATCTATGAGAGTAGAAGTAAACTGAAAGTATTGACTTGGTTGCCCTAGTAATGAAGTATATATGCGATGCCGTGAGGAGTCCTTAGTGCGATTATGCATTCATAGGTTTTAATTTGTAATAGTGTTTGTTTATAAAATTATATTTAAAAGAAGTTAAATTGATATATTTTTATTTATTTTTAAAATAATGATTAAATAGATGTTAAATTTAAAGTAGGAATTAAAAGTGAATACACTCCCTCCATTAAAATTTATTATATTCGAATGGTTATTGTAAAATGTCTTTCAACATAATTATTTGAAGAATTATGTTTTTGTATTATATATTAAAAGTTTTTTTTTGAAAGAATATTATGTTAAGGAAATGATGAATATTTTCCAAATTAAATTATGTACAAATTTTTTAGATCAATATTTTCGATCACATTTTATGAACCATCATCAAAATAAAAGATAAAAAGAACAATAAAATTAAATTATAAATTTATATTTCAATTTATAAATGTTAGTATTAAAGTGCTAAAATATTAAATGATTGAAAAAAAAAGAAATAAATAAATAAATAAAATCATATTATAAAGTTTTGTTAAAATGAGAAAACTAAAAAATAACTAGTTAAAGTAAGTTAATGTTATAAAACTAAGAAATCATGCTTCTAAGAGAGATGGTAAACCAAGTTGGCTATGTTACTTAAATAGGGAAGCTTATAATTTTTTAGTATTAAATGGGATGTTAAGAAATTGGTGATCATTTTTGAGAGGTTAAATAATAATTGAAAATATTTAAGTTAATAATGGTTTAAAGTATGGGAGTAAATAAATATTAAAAATAATAAAAAATAAAGAACGAGGTAAAAAAAATCAATTTTTATATTAAAAGAGGAAAAAAGCCAACATAACATTTTAGCCAACGTAACATTTTAACATTGAAGTGTTAGGTAGTTGTGTGGTTGGGAAAGAAAATATATATGAGTGAAGTTATGTTAGAAAGTTTAGTTAAGTTTTAAAATTTATATAAATTAAGGTAATTAATATTACAAAATGAAGAGAGGTGGAAAACAAAGTTGGTGATTTAATTTAAATTAGGAAGCTTTATAATTTTTTTTAATTAAAGGTTGTTTCATTATTATTATTTTTAAAGTATATTAATGATTGGTTTATATGAATGGTTTAATTCCAAACCTTTATTCATATTTAAGTTATTATATTTGTGAATTTTTATTGTTTATTTTAGTTTTCGTTTTAAGTAGTGGTTTTTTATGGTTAACACTTTAGTTTTATCAGTGTAATGACGAGTTTTGAAGAAATGTTTTATTAAAGTTAATTTAACCACTTTTTTCTTATTAATATCTACAACATATTTGTTAACCCTAGTGTTCATGGAATGATTCGTCTATCTAATATATGACATCCTGCAAGAGTAATCAATTTTATAAACTCTACTTCTAAGAGTTGGCTCTAAATTGTCTTTGTATGACTTGTCATTTTCCTAGTTTTATATAAGGGATAAAGGTAGTATAAATGTTCTTATTATTTAGGATTTTGGTAATTTTGTTAGAAAGGCATTTAAAAAATGGGAGGAAAGAAGTAGGTTTTTTAGGGAGGTCCACTAAACTTTTGGATACAGCAAGAGTGTTCCTAGTTGATTTGAATACTCTAGTAATTTGTTTTCCCTTCGTAACCATTATTCTTACAAAATGCATACATGTGTTTGATCTCATTCTCTAGGTGATCACTATGACAAATTCTAAAGGCTCTATTGGCAAGGGTTTTCAAGAGGCCCATTTTTTGAGAAGGACAGTGTTGGGAATTCTCATGTACATAGAGATCGACGTGGGTAGATTTTTTGTAAAATTGTTGAGAGAAAGAATCATTTGGTCTCCTAGAGAGGATACATCTAAGAAGGTTAATTTTCCTTCTGAGTCCATTCATTTAGTGAACTTGATGGTCTCATGCTGATTTTTTCAAAAGACGAGTATGACACAACTATTTTGTAACAACTAAACCACTAATCATGGATAGACACCATAATTTAATCCATTCAAAACAAGAATCCTACAACTAATGAAAGGCTCATACAGGTGTAAACCATTAATTCAAAATCCCACAATCTTATTTTCTTTGGCCCAACACTCCAGATTTCTTCTCGAGCTTGCACCAAATAATAAAAACACAAATGACATTGAAACAACTATCAAAATTGACCTCAACCATTTCTTACACAGTCAAACTACATGTGTTATCTTTGGCGAGTTCCCTAGCCATATTATCTTCCCTTTGAACTCTTAGGACATTCTTTCCACCTATCACTTCTGTTGTGCCACTTTTTGAAAAGATCCATGTGGTGCTAATTCACTAATTGGTACCTTAACACTCTATAGGGCTATCATGACTTCCTTATGGATGTAGAGTAGTGGAAATCATGTCATGCAACAACATTCTACTAGCCCACTAATCCACAAGCTTTGATCTCAATATGGATTCTTATAGAATTATGTAGTATCAAGATTTTACTGTGTAGTGGTATCCCACTCACCCACTTACTCATAGGATTCATGCCCAATATAGATATATCTAGAATAGTGGGTCACCAGGAAGATGCCACGTGGTAACATCCCATGATCCTGCTTACTTGGAGGCTTTATAAACTAAACAAACCTCTCTAGGATAAAGAGTCATTAGGATGATTCCATGTGGAAATATCCCACAAACCCACTTGCCTAGAGGTTGTGCACTCAATATAGTCATTTTCAAGATTGTAGATTTATAGAATTATGCCACATGGCAACATCCCACTAGCCCACTATCTTGGCATCGATCGTATAACCAATGATGCTAATATCACTCCTAGGTTCATGGGATAGTGACACGTGGCTTCCTCTAAACCACTCACCAAAATATCATAAAATTGATTAAGGCATAATTGAAGAAAAAGCCAAAGGAATAATTTAGCTACGACAAAAGGCCACAAAAAGTTCTAACTAAAAATCCTATAAGGCAAGGCTTTACGTAAGGGAATCCAAAGCATGACTAAGATAAACATTGCACAAGCAAAGTTGCATAGGGAACTCGATAAATGACTAAGACAAGTGTTACACAAGTAAAGTTGTATAAGGAATTCGATGAATGGCTAAGATCATCACTGCACAAGGAACTCATCAAGTAGCTATGATGAACACTGTGTAAGGTAACTTGTCCAAATAACTACGAGTGTTGACCCAGGGAGTAGCAGATAATAACTTAGGATTTACATTACGAATGTAGTTTTCAAAAAAAATGTCACTGTATTATTTTGAGATTCTAACATAATTATTTTTGTATAATGAGTGCCTTTTAAAAGGCATTTGGGTAAGTTACCGAGGGTAACTACCCAATAGGTTAAACTACATATATTAACTAACTAACCCATCATTAATTAAAAAACTAACTATACTAATGTTGGGGGTGTCACATAAAGTAATGCATGCCCTGAACATTATTATTTTAATCTAAGCAAGATAAACACACTTGGATCAAATATCTAATAAACCACTCTTGATCCAAAGGGGTATAGATGATGAAGATCTAGAGCTATGTCTATGAAGTCATCAATAAATCTCTGATACATCTACAAGATAACACATTGTACATCATGGTATTGATCAAACTATGGCCAATGAACATGATCATGGCCTGCTCATTCCCTTTGACCATCATATCATATTGTAGTAGAACTTGATCAAAGCCTATCTAACTACATCAATCCCCATAAGGTCCCACATAAAAACCCATCTAAGTGATCCCCCATTACTCTATATGGCATATCTCTCAAATGCCTAATAATCACCAACATCGTATACATGCCTTTGCTCAACACTCAAAATGCTAGCAAATCTAATGTTGACTTGTACAACCACCTACAACTGATCAAAGACCACTATGCAATATATTCCCCCTATTAGGTGAGAGGTGAGAAGTTGTGCAACATAAAAACAAATTCAAACTAATCTATTTAATCCTCAACAATCATATCAATGTACTAAAAGAAAATCAAAACTGAATGCAAAGTACACAAACTAAAAATTGTTATCCTAGCAGTGAACCCATACTCTGAACGAATAACAAACTAGAGAAGGGAAATTATCCTCCAACCTCCATTAATACACTCATAGTTTATCAATAAAGAAGATTTTGAGGGACCTATAAATGATTTTATTGTCTCTGAAAGCAAAATCATGAGGTGTCATGAAATTTGGCATTTTGAAGGTGTCAGTTTCCACTAATAATGCACCTTATACATCATGGCATAGTTTTGTCACAAAAAACATATATGAAAGTTTCAAAACACACAAAAAAATATTACGTTGTGTTTGGAACATAAAAAACCTATAATTTGATTGCTCACATGACCACCCTTGCATAAAATAATCACTGGTAAAAAAATATCGCAATACAAGGCTCTTAATGTCGAATGCGACAAACTAGTTTTTTAAAAAGGTTTTGAACCCTTGAATCTTCTTGTTAAAAGAGACTAAAAAGATACAATTTGAACAACTTGCCTTCAATCTATTTGAGTATAAAAGGGCAGGATATTTAAGATAACGTCCTTGACTTGGCAAATTGAAATTAAAATAAAAATGTACGGTAAGTCTTTTACCAAGTTTTGTTTTTTACTTTGCATGTGAAAAGAGTTATTCTACTCACTGGTGGAGCCTACAAAATGACCATTGAAACCCTATTGCTCTGTGTAGTTGCGAATGTCCATGCAAAAATTAAAATATACAATATCGAGTCATTATTGTTACACCATCATCAATATTCAAGCAATCAATATAAATATTTAGCTTTCTATTTATGGCAGTATAAAAAATAGGGTTTTAGTAAATATTAAAATTATTATAAAAATCTTCTGATTAGATCAAACACCATTCTTTGCTAAAAAAATAGGATGATTTACAATTATGCCTCTCTGATGTGGATTTATTCACTAGTAGATGTATATTTAATCATAAATCATTGTAAAAAACTCTAAACCATGGTTTTTGTGAAGACTTTTCCATTTTTGAGAAGAACATTAAATTTCTTTTATCCTAGCCATGATGCACTGATCTGCTAACATTAGAATAGAACAACAAGAAAATCCACTGCCATTGTATGCATAGGGGACATAGGCCAAAAATGATAAAAACATTCACTTTATGCTTTGTTACCAGCACACAATAAAATTATTTTCAATTGCCATACCTTTGACTGTGCTTCTACAAGCATATTCTCTAGTTCGATCCTCGATATGTTCTTCTTCTTCTTTTACTCTATGTCCCACAACATGAGTTATTGTCTTTCTCAAAAACAAAAAAACTATATAGATGTGTCCCGTAATACAAAACCAGCCTTTGATCGACATATATATATATATATATATATATATATATATATATATATATATATATATATACATACATATATATATATATATATATATATATATATATATATATATATATATATATATATATATATATATATATATATTGCTTCCAATGACAAAGATATTAATGTTGTGAGAAACAAAATTAAAATGTTTTCCCTATAAAAAATGATACCTGTGCAATGGAGTTTCAACAAATTGATCAAATCCCTTAAAATTTTCATTCTTATAAGAGCAATTAGGCTTTGATAAATCTTCAATTCTCCTCCATATATTTTTTCATTTGGGCTCTGATACCACTATTGACCTAGGGAGCAATATATAATAACTTAGGATTTACATTATGAATATAGTTTTCAACAAAAATTTCACTATATTATTTCGAGATTATAACATCATTATTTTTATACAATGAATGCATTTTAAAAGGAATTTTGGAAAGCTACCAAGGGTAACTACCCAATGGGTTGAAACACCTGTACTAACTAACTAACCCATCAATAATTAAAAAATTAACTATACTAACTATGGGCGTGTCACATAAAGTAATGCATGCACTGAACATTATTATTTTAATCTAATAAACATAAACACACTTGGATCAAATATTCAACAATGAGAAATATTAAAACAAATGGCCCAAACCCATGAGATAACCCTTCAAGATGATGATCAACTCAATTACACGAAACATAGAAGCATTGGGTATATTGTCCCTAATCGTTCAACCCCTTTGAGATTCTATACTTCCAACTTCATGTTCCATAGTTTACACTAAATACAGATGCATTAAAGGCTTTGCCTTCTGGATAATCCCTCATGTTGCTAGAAGGATACCACATGGCATCATCCAACCGACTTTTAGAAAGCCAGAAATTTAGTTAAGGCAAAAGTTGAAAGAAACCCAAAGTAGAAGTGGCTAAGGAAAAACATCAAATTAGATGGCAAGTAAAATAACTAAGGTAAAAATACATCAATATCTCAGTATTCAACTAAGACACAACCCAATTTAAAACATATAGATGGATCTATAATTGGAAATACATCAAGGTAAAATATACATGCCTACATTGCTACTATCAAGTCCAAAAAGAAGCCAAAGCTTGTTTGGAGCAATGAACATGATTCTAAACCAATAAACTCATTAGTTTAGTCAATTTATCAAATAAATGCAAGGTGAGTCTTCTCAAGCCAACATATTTAAAGTAATGTATCACTAATATAAGTTGTTCAATCTAGTCTTTAGTAAATTGTGCATCTAGTAATGACTCAAAGACTCACTCCTATAATTAGGCTGTGAGGTTGACTATGAATTTCATTAAGGTGTATGAGTCTTAAACCAATCTAAGGTTATAAATTCACTAAGATCATTATATGAGAACTAGGCTTTATAAAACTTTTCCATATAAGTAATCTATCTTGTTGTTGGTATAATTTATTACAGGTAACATAACTTGCCTGCAAAATCCCAATGGAAACCTTCATAAAGCACCATTTCTATCCACAACAACATCATAAAGATTTAAGAATCTAACTATATTGTTATTTCAAATAACCAACCATAGCTCATAAATATGTCTACTCAATCTTGCACAAGCTCAATCCAAATAAATTATCCATAATAATTATAAGGAGAGATAGGCATAATCAAGAACTATTCTCAATAGAGATATAATCAAATAACTCACTATATTTTATTTGAAAAACCATAGGACTAAAGGGATTTCTTTCTTTACATAATGACTCCTTCTCAAGGGTCTAAATACAACAATCTTAACCAGTTTAAGACTATTTTAACAAAAAGGGTTCAACACAAAATAACATACTCTTTATTCATGATTGACATAAATATACCAAAAACATTACCGATTAGTTCATTTCAACAAGCTATATTATTAATACCAATAATAATCTCATAGATTTTTATGTATGTCCCTGTCATTATCAGATAAGTTTAATTTAATTAACTCTTCTCAATCAGATATTAACATATGCATAATGCTTAAAATATCAGCCACTCATGACAAAGTTTTAAGAAAGGAAATCATTCTGTCAATTTTTTTGAAAGTGATTCTAAGGATAAATAATTTTGATACATATAGGACTCTTCCCAAGATACTATAAATCAAGAACTCATAAACAGTTACATCTCAATTTAACATTGAGGTTTCAATAAATAGAAAACATATGTTTTAATCTACAGTTGAAATATTATTCAACCTCTCTCTTTTAAAATAATATTACTAGCAGTTGTCAATTTATTCATATAATCAAGAAGCACATTTATAGGATTGATTAAATAATATAATTATAACATGTCTTCAATGATGCTCTTTGTCCACTCTCAAGCATCTCTTGGCCATCATAAAGAAGGCTCATCACCCAACTTTTTATCATCATTAAGCTACTACTCTAGACATCGTCAAGCTCAAGACTCCCTACTCTGATCATGTTTATATCACTTGGTAAAGGTAAGGATGGATATCTAAGCAAGGGTATCTTAACATAAGAGAATGACCATGCAACACCTATAGTCCTATTCTTGGTTCTTACCCAAGGAGAATTCAATCCCAAATACAAAGCAAACAAGCATTCAAATGATCATACAAGTGAAGCTAAGCATTCATAAATATAAGTCAAATAGACAAGTGCTTATAACATGATAAGTCTAGTCAAAATATTGGAGTATCAAGAGGCTGTCTCACTTTATTGCTTCTTTCCAATGTTCATGGGAGGTTTAGGCAACCTACCATCATGGACATGTTGTTCATAGACAACCACTACATTATGTCACAACAATATTAATACACTTAAATAAATAATATTAAACATCTAATAAAAATAAGTGGGAATGTAACCTCTCCAAGGCCCTCAAATGGGTAAGCACTACATGGTGGCTAAAGTATAACCATATATAAACTGTATAATAGGTAGAATAAACCAAGTGGACTTATTCTCCTAAAAGTAAAAGAACAAATAGAGAATATAATCATTTCATTCCCAATGAGCACTATAAACATAAGTTATTAATAATCCCACCTATAAACCTATAGATCACTTGGGTTTTATTCTCTAGCTATCCAAACTTGGCTCACCTAACATGTGGTTCTTATCTACTACTCCTTATCTTATGATACAACTAACTTATTTTTCAAATTGGAAAAAAGTCCTCAACTAAAGGAGATCAAATTTAAACTATAGAAGTCTCATAATCAACCAACCACCATCCACTTACCAACCCATGCCTTATTAAGGGATGTTCATTCACATGTTTCATTAAGGTGCATGGCGGCTACACATGCTCCTATGGTTTCTTCCAAGACTCCTTTACCTATTTTAACACTTGATTCTAGTACCAAGGTAATGAAAGAAATATTTGTTAATCAACCAATAGAAATTTTAGACGTTGGCTATAAAATATTGAGGTCAAGAGACAATAAGTTTCACCAACTAGGCTTAAAGGATGGATGCCTAATCAAATGCTATGTGTACTAGTTGGAAGACTAAGCACTTGATTTTTTATAATGGGTTTAGGAAAGGTTAAGATTAAAAAAATTAGTGATAAAACCATGATTGGCATAGTTTCTTTCCTTCATATGTACTTTTCCTATTTTTGCACACTTATTGCACCCTTGAAATCCACTATCCTAATAGCCGAGGCTTACAATCATAAGCATGCTAGATTATTTACTTAAACCAACATAATTATGTTTCCTATTAATTCATAAGGTCATGAAGTAATACTCTTATAAGACCTAATGCATATGTAATTTCAATTGCAACCTAAGGTAATAATTCAAGTATTGTTTAACCACTCTTACCATTTGCTTGATCCACTCACCTTGCAATTATCACCACCAAGGGAGTATTACTATCGAACTAGGAATTATTTTCTAATGAGAGGCCTTACATCCTACCCTCATTAAATGACCATCATCCTTGATGATGGACTATTTTTTTAATCTAATAAGGTTTCTAAATCCACTAGACTACTATAACATCATCCTGAATTATAGGTGTACCACCCCGGGTAGGCACCCAAGGTGAGCATTTCATTACATCCCTTAAGAATATCCTCAGATGTGGGGATCAACTTCTACATGGGACCAAATGTTCTATTCCTCTTGTATTTTTAATAGCCCTTGGGTCTTTGCATTTATCATTTTTGAGGATATTTAAGCACATATGAGGGTCTGACCCATATGAATATAATATCTTGAGTCACATTTTTCTTTTCAAGGTTTATAAAACCCTAGATTATCAATATTTTGATACCAATTCTCTTATTGGATTTTATAATGGTGTAACATAATCATATACATCCTGCATCATAAGTCATGAATTCCATTTATGCAAGGCTTTTTATTATCATAATTTTCCTCACAATGGTCATGGGAGAGTTGAACAACCTACCATCCAACCTAGCATAAGAGGACTTCAACCGCTTCCATCATGACATCTAGGGTCAAATAACATTTCACCATGCCCAACATAGAATGAATTTGATGCACTACCAACATGAATATGTTACTAACATACCACCATCACTTAGTGTAACAACAACATATAATAATACACACACTAGAGCAAAAACATTTATGCAAATAAGGAGGAACAACCTCTCCATTTCCTACAATTTTTTTGCAAAACTGTTACTGACACTTCAACATAACATGAATTTCCTATGACCAACTTATAAGGATGCTTTAATTGTAGATCATAATCAATTTAAACTTTCTTTTAACATAATCTCTCTAATTCAGAGATGAAAGTGGTCCAATTTTAGACACAATCCTTAATTTATTCAAGGCCATGCTACTACATGATATTTCATTAAACACATTGGATGCTGGCTAAATTACTATTAATTTCTAAAAGAGGTGATTCATTTTGATGTAAATCATAGTACTAAACACATCTATCTCAATCCATTGAGACCCATAATTTCTTTACTATAAGCCTGAGATTTCAAGCACTCTTTGAATATGAAATTTATTATTATAAAAGGATGATGGTTTCCAATTAAAACAAAATCATCCTTTGAAAATAGGCATCAATCCTCGATCATACTATTATGATATCATATGGAATTTTTAGAACCAAACGAGGCACTACTGAGTTAACATCACTAGTAACATCTAAATCATAAAGGATCTTCTAAATAAGTAGAGCATAGGGAAATTTATCCCATCACACCAATTATTTTGTAGAATAATACAAGTATGGAACTCTCTCCCTTTTTAATATACCATGCCATTCATGGAAGGTTTTAAGGAACCTGTTGCCATGCTATTTCATTACATGCTATTAGAATGTCAGTTCATGAGTCAAAATAATAATATGCCTAAATCAATGTATATGTGGCCCTCAGTACATCAGTCCAATAGGCAAGAATTAATGTGACAATCAATATGTATGTGGCCCTCAGGACACTATTCCACCAACCAATATACATGCACAAAGTGAAAAGGATAGTTAATATGTAAATTAACCTCAGGCATGTCAAAGCACATAGTGTAAGATACAATCGATGTATAGATGGTCCCAAGCATGTCAAATCATAGAGCATAAGATATAGTCGATGTGAAAACATCCCTAGGTATGCCAAAGCATATAGAGTAAGAGATAGTCAATGCACAATTGGCCCCAAGCATGTCAAAATGGAGAGCATAAGAGATAGTCGATGCACAAATGACCCCAGGCATGCAAATCAAACCCAACAAAATTCATCAATGAATTTCATGATCAAAATTTAGATTGAAACATTTGAAGTTAAGAAGAAAATAATGTTGGTTTCCAAGAAATATAAACAAAAGCTTAGATAATTTAAAATAATTTCAACAAGCACATTTATCAAAAAGTAGATCACAACATGATCACTATGTAGCTCTACGAACCACTCAGGGGGAGAAGGAATAAGGTAAGAGGGTGACAATGATCGAATAACCATATGGAGAATCAAACTATGTCATAACATAGGGGATATGTTCCACCAACTATTACTAACAAAATTTCTTATGGAGCCAATTACCACCTTATCATGCCAAATTCATTGTTTTTCGATTATGAGTAAAAATAGGTAAGAGGGTTCTACACAACTACCACTACATAAAATGATACTATCAATTTTAAGAATAACATATAGGAGGTTGCTACACCAATACCACTAAACCAAATGATATTGTCAAGTAGTTAGTACCCCATGCCTTCTTATAGGACATACTTACAGATAGTCTGTATTCACCACCTACTAAGGTGTGATTTGGTATTAAAATCAGGCCTTACCTACTTCAAAATGATAATTTCGATATAATTCCACCTATAATTAGGTCTTACCTATATGTTCAAACATAATATTCATGACAATAAAGATGCAAAGCTATCATTTTGAGAGAAGGGCTCCTCCACGATCACCACCTTCCAATTTTTGCTAGCACATAATGTTATACAATTACCCAAGGCAGTTAGTGGTTCTAGCTATCAAAATTTACAATTTCTCATTTATGATAAAATTTATTAATACCAAATTTATTCATTCCATTTTACTACCACATAACTTTGTATTGATTCAATATGATTATCAACTCTTCTAGGCTCTCAATCATGATTATTAGTGCATATTTATTAATTTATTGATTTATCATCATAATATCAAGAATGTGCAAGGTTGCCTTAGTCCATTCCATATGATTCACAACAAATAAGATACAATCATAACCTTTTGACATGCATCCATAAATAACATCATAAATCAGGCTATGCTTATATATGCACAACAAGGAAAATAAGCAACCTAAATCTATTCAACCATAGCATGCTCTTTTATGAAAGAATAATTATGTAGAGACATCTCCAAGGAGATTCATCTTACCTTTTTAATTCAAAATAAAAAATTAACACTCAACTCGTTAGCATAATAAATATTAGATTTATTCATAGAGCAAGGCATAACCTTAATATTATATCTTTACTATTCCATGATTCTTCAAGCGGTTCCAATGCTTTCATAGCAAGAATCACTTTTTATAACATTCCCATAATCAAGCCATACATAATCAACATATGTAGGAAATTCACAATTTCATAAAATAGGTCACAAAACCTTTTCATAATGATAATCTCAATTGACAATATATCAACATTAGTTCAAGCATTACAAGCCAACTTCTTTCAGATTTATAGTCCACTATTAACATGGTAACCCATAATACAAGTTCATCTATTTAGTTAAGCACTATAATAGGCAAACACCATGCACATACACATACACATACATATATTAATTACTAGTGGATTCTTAACAAGAAGGGCCATTATATTTTCAAATATACAACATACTACAATCATTTAATGTTTTGACAAAATAATCAAAATAAGTTTAATAAGGATTATAACAAAATTTGGTTCTCAAAATTAGTCCATATTAGGATTTTAGTATCCCCTAATCAAGTGTTAAGATAATTATGTGCATCATGATCCATAGCTTCATAGTTGAAATAATCACCCTGGATAGTGTCCCTTCTAGAATGCATTTGTTGGGCCTTACTTGGTCCTGAATCCATGTTTCTCATAGATGGAGCTTGTGTTTGAGTATATTGCCTCTTGCGATACTATTGAACATAGATCTTAATCCTGTTTTAATGATGAGATTATGAATAATTACCAGCTTATAGGTGCCTTTGGTAGGGTGAAGTTGAGTGTTTTTGTAACATAGAAAATTGTTGCACCATTTCATCTAGCACAATCATCACTTGTTGCAGGGTCTCAAGAATTTGAACATGGATCTTAGCTAGTTGCATACTTCAGGGATCTAGGTGACACCCGACTATAGTGTTTTCCATTCCTTCCTTTTGTGACATTTTTTATACATAGTACAAGTTTAAAAAGGTTAGTAAGTAACATGCACCACATTCAATTTACATAAATCATAATTCAACTAGAGTTAGAAAGGAAATGAACTCATGAAAAACATCACCAAACCTTCCAGTGTTTTAACCTAGGCTCTAATACTAAAATATTGTGCTCATGTTTAAAAAAAAATAGGAACGACACAACCATTAAATAAAAACTAAACCACCAATATTGGATAGATACCAAAATATAATCCATTCATAAATTTAATCTTAAAACTACCAAAATACTCATATATGCATAAGCCATGAATTTGAAAGCCCATAGTCCTAATCTATTCAACCTAGTACTCTAGATTTCTTCTCAAGCTCACACAAAATGATAATGGCACAAATGACATAGAGATAATCATCAAAATTAACCTTGACCAATGCTTACATATTCAAACTATTCATGTTAGCTTTAGTGAGTTCCCTAGCCATGCCATCTTCCCTTCAGAGTCCTAGGCCATTTTTGAAACTTGTCATTTCCATCGTGCCACTTTGTGAAAATTTATATATGGCACTGATTGATTACTCACTACCCTAACACTTTTTAGGGATAACATGATTTATTTAGGGCTATGAAGTAGAGGAAATCATATCACATGGGAACATTCCCCTAATATACTAGCCTATAGGCTTCACTCTAAATATGGATTCTTCTATAATTATAGAGTAGTGGGATTCTACTATGTAATAAAATCTTTCTCACCTACTTACCCATGGTATTCATGCCCAATACATACATCTATGGGATAGCGGGTCATCAGGATGATGCCACATGGTAATATCTTGTGAGCCCACTTGATCGGAGGATTTGTAAACTGCATAGACATCTACAAGATAGTGGGTCACCAAGATGATGCCACATGGAAACATCACATGAGTTTTCTTACCTTAAGGATATGCACTTAATATGGTCATTGTAGGACTGTGGAGTTATGTGATTATGCCACATGGCAACATCCTACTAACTCATTAGTCTGGTGCCAACTATAAACTAATGATGTTAATGTCACTCCCAAATTTATAGGATAGTAACATGTGGCTTCCTCTGAACCACTCACCAAAATGTCACAAAATTAAGTAAGGCAAAAATTGAACAAAAGGCCAAAGCAATAATCTGGCTAAGGTAAAAGGCCATGGGAATTCCAACTAAAAATCCTATAATGCAAGACAATGTGCAAGGGAACCTAAAGCATGACTAAGACAAGCACCACATAAGTAAAATTGCATAGGTAACTTGATGAATGGTTAAGACAAGCACTTCACAAGTAAGTTTTCATAGGGAACTCAATGAATGGCTAAGACAAGTGCTGCACAAGCAAAGATATGCAGGGAACTCATTGAAAAACTATGGTGAATTTTGTGCAAGGTAACTTGCCCAAATGGCTATGAAAAATATTAAAAAAAGGGCCCTAACCCATGGCATAACCCTTTGGGATGATGACCAACTCAGTTATGTAGAACGCATAAGCATTGGGTTATTATCTCCAATGGTTCAACCCCTATAAGCTTTTGCACTTTGTCTTTCAGCTGTGTAGTTGACATGAAACACAAAGGCATTAGAGGCTTTACCTTTTAGTTAATCCCTTAGGTTTATGGAATGATTCCATGTGGCATCATCTCACCAACTTTCAAAAAACCCAAAATTTAGCTGAGGCAAAATCTGAAAGAAACCCAAAGCAAAAACAACTAAGGCAAAACATCAAATTAGATGACAAAGAAAATGACTAAGGTAAAAATCCATCAAGAGCTATGTAATTGGCTAAAATATGATGTGAAGTAAAACATAGAGATGAATTTATAACTAGAAACACAACAAGATAAAATATACATGCCTATGTTATTACTATTAAGTTTAGAAAGAAGTCAAAGCTTGCATCGAGTAAATATCAGAATTCTAAACCAATAAACTCATTGGTTTAGTTAATTTATCAAATGAACGTAAGGTGAGTTTACTCAAGCCAATGTCTCAAATGGAATGACTCACTAAAATAATCCATTCGATCCAATCTTTAGTAGATTGCACATCCATTAATGACTCAAAGACTTACTCTTATAATTAGGCTACGAGGTTAACTAGAATTCCATTACGGTGTAGGAGTCTCGAACCAATCTAAGGTTGCATCCTCACTAAGATCATTATAGGAGAACTAGGATTTATAAAACTCTTCCATACAATTAATTTATCTCATTGTTGGTAGGTTTTATTATAGATATCATAAATTGTCTGCAAAATACCAAGGGGAACTTTTATAAAGCACCCTTTCTATCCACAACAACATCGTAAAGATTAAATAAGCTAACTATATTTTTATTCCCAATAACCAATCATAGCTCATAAATATGTCTACTCATTCTTACACAAGCTCAATCTAAATAAATTAACCATAATAATTATAAGGAGATACATAGTCATAGTCGAAAACTATTCTCAATAGACATATAATCAAATAACTCACTATCTTTTATTTGAAAATCCATAAGACCAAAGGGCTTTTTTTCTTTACATAGTGACTCCTTCTCAAGGGTCTAAATACAACACTCCTACCTAATTCAAGACTCTTTTTACAAAAAGGGTTCAACACAAAACAACATAGTCTTTATTCATGAATGGCATAAATATACCAAAAACATTAATGATTAGTTCATTTCAACAAGCTATATTGTTATTCCCAATAATAGTCTCCTTGATTTTTATCTAAGCTCCACTCATTATTAGATAAGTTTAATTCCATAAACTCTTCTCAATTAGATATAAATATATGCAAAATGCAAAAGACCAACCACTCATGACAAAGATTTAAGCAAATAAATTATTTTGATAATTTATCTGAAAGTGCCTCTAAGGCTAAAGACTTTTGATACATATAGGATTCTTCCTAAATAACTATAAGTAAATAAATTATAAGCAGTTACATCTCAATTTTACACCAAGGTTTTAATTTTTAAAAAATAGATTTTTTAATCCATATTTAAAATATTATCCAATCTCTGTCTTTTACAAGAATCTTACTAGCAGGCTGGCTACTAAAGCATTAAAATTATGTCAAATTCCATCTATTTATTCACATGAGTAGGGAGCACATTTATAGGCTTGATTAAATAATGGAATTAGAATCAGTCTTTAATGACACTCATTGTCTACTCCCAAGCATCTACTATCCATTAGAAAGAAGGCTCACTAACCAACCTTTTTTCATCATTAAGCTACTTTTCTAGACACCCCTAAGCTCGATAATCCTAGTTTGAGCATGTTTATATCACTTGGTAAAGTTAGGGGTGGATATCTAAGTAGGGATATCTTGGCATAAGAGACTGAACATGCAACACCTACATTCCTATCCCTGGTTCTTATCTAAGGGGATTCCAATCCAAAATACAAAGTAAACAAGCATTCAAATGATCATATGAGTGGAGCTAAGCATTCATAAATATAATTCAAGAAGGTAAGTACTTATAACATGATAAGGCCCACCAAATGATTGGAGTAACAAGAGGATGTCTCACTCTATTACTTCTTACCAATTATTATGGGAGGTTCATGCAACCTACTACCATGAACATGTTGTTCACATACAACCACTACATTATTTCAAAAAAATATTAATACACTTAAAGTAATAAGTTAAAACTTATAAGATAAATAAGGAAGAACACAACCTCTCCAAGGCCCTTAAATGTGAAAGCACTACATGGAAGCCAAAACACAACCATTGGAAAACTATAGAATAGGTAGAATACACCAAGTGGTCTTATTATCCTGAAAGAAAATGTACAAACAAATAATACAATAATTTCATTCCCAATGAGAAACATAAACATAAGTTAGTAGGAAGCCCACCTATCAACCTCTATACCACCAAGGTGTTATCCTCTAGTTGTCCAGACTTAAATCACCTAACCTGTGGTTCCTATCTATTACTTCTCCTTCTCTTATGCTACATCTAACTTATTTTTCAAATTGGAAATTTTTTTTGAACTAAGGGAGCTTTAATTATACATATAGACATCTTAGAATTAGCCAACCACCAGCCAATTGCTAACCCATGCCTCATTAAGGGAAATTCTCTCCCATGTTTCATTAAGGCACATGGTGGGTATGCATGCTCCTGTGGTTGCTTCCAATATTCCCTTACCTATTTTTCCACTTGGTCCTAATACCAAGGAAATAAAAGGAATATCTTTTAATCAGCCATGAGACATTACAAACATTGGCTGTAATATATTAAGGTTCGGTGACAACAAGATTCACCAACTAGGCTTAAACAAATGCCTAATCAAATTCTACATCTACTAGGTGGAAAACTAAGTAACTAATTACTTATCATGGGTTTAGGAAAGGCTAAGATAAAATTATTTAGTGATAAAACCATGGTTTGTATAATATCTTTCTTTCATAGGCCCTTTGCTTGTTCTTTCACACTTATTGCACCCATGAAATTTGCTATCCTAATTGCCAAGGCTTGTAATCATAAGCATGCTAGATGATTTACTTAAATCAACATATTTATCTTAGATAATTTACTTAAACCAATGTAGTCATCTTTCTTATTAATTTATAAGGTCATGAAGTAATATTCTTATAGCAACTAATGCATATGTAATTTCAATTGCAACCTAAGGTAATAATTCAAGTATTACTTAGCCACTCTTACCATTTACATGATCCACTCACCTTAAAATTAGCACCACCAAGGGAGTATTAACATCTATCTATCATAGTAACATTATTTTATCATAACGAGCCTTAAAAATGGTATCAACCATTTTGTTTAAGTGGGTATGGAAGACTTCTTATATATCTAAATTGTAAGGCTAGTTTACATGTGTCTAATCTGCATTACACTAAAATATTATTTTAATAATTAAATTATATCGAGTCCCTCGAGTTGTGATGTAATGGTTAAGTAGATGCATTCATGTTAGAGTAACCTAGGTTTAAATCCCACTAGTAGTCAATAAACCTATAGTGGAGGACTTGTAATTGACATATTGGTAGATATACAATATAAGGAATCTATCCCCCTAATTATGTTTTATATGGGTGTGGAAACATTTAATCCCTTATTAATCAATAAAAATATAGATAAACAAAATAAAAACATTTATTTAAATTTTTTTTATAATGTTATGTAATGTGAAAGCCTCAATTTGTTAACAGTGATAACATAAGAAAAACCATTATCATGTGAAAAATAATTCAAGTGTGTCATATATTTATGTTGTCACATGATAATAATTTTTCTTATGTTGTCACTATTAACAAATTGAGGGTTTCACATTCTATAACATTACATTTTTTTTAAAATAAATGTTTTTACTTTGTTTATCTATATTGTTTTGATTAATAAGGGATTAAATTTTTACACACCCATATAAAACACAATTAGGGGGCTCCAGTCCTTATATTGTCTATCTACCAGTATGTCAATTATGTGTCCTCCACTATAGGTAGGAACTATTTGAGCCCCTACTCAAATGAGTTATTATCTTCTTTTTCTTTTCTTCCAATCTTTTGGAACTTCATCTTCACTTTCATACTGAATGGTAACTTTGTCTCTTCCTTTCTCTTATTTGTTTTCATATCTCATGAGCTTGAATGGCTCAATTTCCTCTTTATTTTCTTTGATGAAGTCCACTATCTAGGACTCCACTTTCTCATCTATAAAATCTTTCCATACCTACACATATAAAAATAAAAATGCAACCATTTTCAAATAATTGAGGCATTATTTCCCCTTTTCATCTTATCATCTTCTTTGTAACTTGTTCCTTAATCAACTTCTTTGGCTCTAAATATTTTATATATGTAACTAGTTGTCTTTGAACTTCCTCTTTTGACTCCTTCATAGAATTTGGATTCTTATTCTCATATTATAATAATGGTATAGCTACCCACTCATTTTATACTTTATATGATGCTTCCATACCTTTTTACTTGCTATAGTCACTCCTTGTTCTTATGGGTTATCTTGCTTAAGACACCATGGTTTGATACCAAGTGTCTATTTCATCTTTAGTCCCCTAATTCACCATTTCCTTATACAAATTATGAGGATCAAATTTATATTTTTCCATCATTGTTTCATATAAACTATAGTATGACTTATTATTTTCATACCTTTGTTCTTGATTTTGTTTTATGTCTTGTTTTTCTTCATACTGCATGGTTGCTTCTTTATCCTAGGTTGTATCCTCTTAAGTGAGGATCATTTATTGATCAATAAAATTTTGCTTTATGGATAACTAACCTGATTGTTATTATTCAAGTGTTAAGACTCTTCATTGAGCCTTCCCTTCATCTTGGTTTATATTGATCACTACTTGATCAAGTGCTTCATCCTCTTGTTCCATGAGTTTACTCATTGGCTCAACTAGTTCATTTTATTCATCAATTATTATACCTACATAAAAAACATTAAAAGAAACATGAGATACAAAATTTTTGAGGCCGTAATCCCCTTATTATTGTGCTTCTACTGGATCAAAGTCTTATAACTTATCCCCTTATTTAGGGTAACATATATTGATCTCCATCTTTGCTTCAAGGTGTTGTTCACCTTCTCCTCGATTATCAATCTAAAAATCATGCTTCTTAAGTTGCTTATACTGCAATCTTATTTCTATCTTCAAGGCAATTATCCTTCTTCATCTTTGTCTTCTCTTCACATGTAGCTTCATAGGTCACTTCACTCTTTTCCTTACCTTTAACTTTTTGGCTTTCTATTGTTCTTCTTCATTTTAGTATGAATTGTACTAATGCCAATCTCTCATTTATCTTATTAATTTCTTCTTAGAATTCTATCTTAGTCATCAATATACCCTTTTCCTTATTGTGGTCTCTCTTTTCTAGAAGTCTCTCCATATTTTTTTTTATCATGCCTCACTTAAGTATATCTCATCTTAGTATTTTGGCACACCTCTCTAAGTCTTCCTTATTAGATCTTCCCTTCGAGAAATCATTGTACTCTCTTTATTTTGAGCTTCTCCTAGCTCTTAACCTTCTCTTCAAACCTTACCTACTTAGGAATGCTAAACCACTTTCAAATTTCCTGCAAAAAACTTTGTTATTATTGCAACCACAATTTCATTAGCCAAATTCAAAATTTTATACCTTTCCAAAGAGAAACATATGCTTTGATACCAAAAATTGTTGAGAATCACAACATAAATAACATCATCTGATAATTTGAATACACATTGTTCATTTGACAAGATCATACAATCTACCTTGAGGGATTTTGTATTTTTTATGCACCTTTTAAATGGCCAAATTTGATTACTTAATCCTTACTAGGCTTCCTTCAATGAGGTTTGATTCACAATCCTTTATTAAAACTTCCACTTTCTATCTTTGCCTAATCTGATTAACTTCTTAATATTGGTATTTGGCAATACCAATGAGACTTTCAATGGTTTCAAAATTCTAATACACTTTCTTTCATTAATCCTCTTTCTTTTGATTATGTTTCATATTTCAAAACAATTCAGACATAACTCAGACTTCACACACATTTGATTCTTTCTTACACAATCAAAGAATTATGACAATCTTATTCAAAACTTATAATTTAGTAGTTAAACATGAAGGACACAAAATAATATGTCTTCAGGCAATTTTATATAATTCAAACCTAGAAAATTTCATACCTCAAACACTTCATTATTTTCCTTATCAAGCACTAATCCTGAAGATAGCTAATCATTTGGCTTATAAGGATGAACATAGTGGTCCTATGATATTTTCTTCATGACTATTCTAATTCTACATGTCTTGGTATATATAGCTATTTAAATATGAGATAAATAATGTTTTGTATGGAATGGATCCTGTCAAGTTTCTAATGCAGTCAATCTAGAGAAAGTACATATATAGAAGCTTATAGAGTCACTTTTGGTCCACATAGACCAAATCGGATGTCGAATGGCACTTAGAATTGGTTATATCCTATCAACAATATGAAGATGTTCTCCAAAATGTGTTTTATATAGAGAGACAAAAAAATACTTTCTAGATCAGTTTTATCATCTACAATACATCGAGTAAAACTTTGTGTTGTTTACAAGACCATTCAATTTGTCATTGTTATATTCAACTTGTCAACCCAATTGAAATGTATAATATGCTTGAAATACTAAGACCAATCCATAACTATAATTTCTAAACACAAATAAAAACCTTTAAAGAATCCAAAATTAAAAAAAGTTCAAAATGGATACAACCCAAAATCAAATCAGGAGAGAAACACCCGATAATATATAACAACTTAACAATACACCATTATTTTTTACTAATGTTTGCAGGCTTTTGAAAGCTTTGATAATCATTTTAAGAACATATAACTGAGGTAATATATATAAAATCATTCACTTAATCTTTCATCAAGTCTAAATCACTTATTTAGACACAAATATCCTCCTTTTATTAATCAGTCTTCATACATACACTTACAATTCTATTTACAAAACACAGGCCTAGAAGGCCTTCTTTACCTTAATCTGACACACTTATTTTTCTTCTATCTCTACATACCATCTTATGTTTTTATTTTTTATTTATTTACATCCTTACTTCATGCTTCGAACCATATCTTCATATGTAAACATAGTTTGGTCTTGAAATAGACCAAATCCCTTCAATAACTTATTGACTTGTCAATAGGCTTTGTTTAGCCTTCCAAAATTATATCATAATTCTAGACTTCATTGTCCATTGAATATGACTTGATAGAAGCTTAGAATTACCCCCTAATTCATATATTTAACTCTTAAGACCCCTTATCTAAAGATCAAAACCTTACCACATTTTCATGTTTTTCCAAAACCATACAAACAAGTTTAAATATACATTTTAGAAGGAACTCAAGTGATTTCTAAATATTTCTATGCTAGTATAATTGAAGCATTTAGATATTTTTATTGACCTCCAAGGAACTCCTTAAGACCTTATACAACACTCTTACAACACAAATGACCTTATTTACATGTTTACATTGAGACTTTCCTAATGCTCCTACATCATTAGAGTAATATAGGGTTAAATCCCATTAGCAATCAAGCAACTTATAGTGGAGGACATGTAATTTAAATATTGATAGATAGACAATAAAAAAATTGGATCCCCTCAATTGTATTTTATATGAGTATGGAAATAGTTAATCCCTTATTAATCAATAAAAATATAACTAAATAAAATAAAAACATTTATTTAAAAAAAATATTTATAGTGTTATAGAATATGAAAGCCTCAATTTGTTAATAGTGATATATATCATATAGTATAATTGAATATAGATAATATAAATAAAACTCTAACTAAGGTCAATATGTGCATACACATTTGAATTATGTCAACATTTTAGCGTAGAGTAACTTATTACCAATAATGGTGTACATGCCTAACTTAGTGTTTACCATACAATATGTATGATTCTATAAAAAAATATTAAAGATTATTACTTATGTTTAGGAAACACATATAATATATTCTTTTAGGGTTTTTATCAAAATTGTAAACTGGGTGTCATTTTTACCTATCATCCTAAAGTGTGTCATAGATTTATGTTGTCACATGAAAATGATTTTTCTTATTTATTGACCTTTCCAAGTATTTTCATTAGTTTTTTTAGTCATCAATATCAAAGGAGATACTAGCCATTTTATACAAGATGGCCCATAAACTCATCCCAAATATATTCCATGAAATAATGGGGTTCTTCCATAGGGAGCTCCTACAAATATTATTTTTCAAATACACGAGTCTAAAAATTCATGTAAATAGCTTGTCAATCTTACTTTAATTGGGTATTTCATAGATGTAATCCCATCTAAAATTATACTTAAGAGTTGGGTCAATATTGTTTTTGGTGGTCTAGTGGGGTTAAGCTAGAGTACATTCAAAAAAATGAAAAAGTTTTATTTTTGTTTTGTATTGATTCAACCCTAATCATTGTGTATCCATTATCAAACATGGAATATAGTTTTAATATCTTGATTATAGCTGAGGATTTAGTTTAGAGGACAACACCCAACTATTTGTATTTATTCGTAGAAGCTCTTAAATATTTTCACTCCTTTGTCACATATAATAATGTCTAATATCACATAAAATTCATAAATTAATCATATTAATTAATCCTAATCACATTACTAATCCATTCTAATCACTAGTCTAACAATTTATTACACTTTTCATATCACATACTAACCTTACTATCCATCCCATACCAATTAGTCACTTATTATTACCACTTATCCTTTTCTTATCACATTATTTAACACTAATATGTCCTCATAATATTTTATAAATTTTAAATTTACCTCCCCAACTACCTTCAACTAACCCACCAACTTCTCCTACAAATCAACTTACTAAACCACCTACTAACCATGTTTATTAACTCTAATTGGATATATAAGCTCTTAAACTTACTATAGCCCTTCCCTAATGCCATTCTAGGATTTTCCAAGAATTTAAAAATTAATAAGAAAATTTCTATCCCTCCATCAACCTTCCACTATGGCTTAAATATATCCATTCATTTTCCTTATCACCCTTTATATAAGCACATGCAAATAAAGGATTGGAAAAAATAATAATTGTTATGCAATAGTGTAGTTAAATTTCCATCTCATATCTCTTATCAAACATCATAATCTATCTCCATTGCTGAAAGTTATTGAATCAAGTCACAATTAAAAATTTCAAGCATTTAAGAAGAACTCTTTTTTGTCAATTGGAGTAGACCATCTACATTTTGGAGCTATATTAAACTGCATGATTGAGGTATAACTTCATATTTAAATTTTTATTTTATTGTTATTTATAGTTACCTTGTCCAATCATAGGTGTGTTACAGGTTGGGATAGTTGCAAGTGATAATAACCATCATTGTTTGCATTTTTTTATTCCTATTCTAATTTTATTCATCACACTAACATTATGAAAACACATTGTGTAATGGTCCTTATGAATCAAATAAAATCACTTTAATGAAATTGGAAGAGGTTTGTTTTCCTATATCTAAAGGTGGGGTTGGAATCATTTTTTTAAAAGATGAATGAAGATCTGGGAGCAAAATTTATATGGAGAATCTATCAAGACAAAGACAATTCTCAGAGCATATTGATTTTAAGAAATTATCTTGATGACGTAGATGATCCTACTTGTTTTATTACTAAAAAGCATTGGAGTTATATGTCTCATACCTATAATTTTCTTGGGAAATGTAGATACTTTATCTATAACTCCCTCTATTGGGATATTAAAAATGTTAGGGACTGATGCCTAGTCCAGTGTGGTCCTCTTTACAATCGTCCTTCCTTCAGCATTTTAAAAGAGTAATTTTCAAACCTATGGGGGATCCTTTGTTTGTAATTATTGGGTTTAAAACCAAAGTGTATGGACCCCTAAGAGAATATGGAAAAATCCAAGTCTTTTTATAGCCAACCATTCATATAATCCTCATATTTATTTCAAATTCTTGAAATCTCACCACATTAGTAGTTTTGAGAAGATTGATGTCTTAAAATGGAATGGAGATCATTCTAAATTTTTTTCTTATGAAACAAGATTATAATAAGTTAATCTATCATATTAATAAACCAATATGACATGTGAATTTTTTTGGATCGCTTGAGACTTCCTAAAGTTAACATAAATATGTGGTTTATACTAAATAATACATCTCTTTTCTAGGATAGGCTTCAAAGGATTTGTTTTTAGGGGTCCTCTTGGTGTGTCTTCTATAAAAATAATAATTCTAAAACCTCGAACCACATCCTCCTTCACTATAATTTTTATTTTTCCTAGATAATTTGGTCTTGGTTCTTTAAGAAAATGAATAGACTTTGGTTAACAATTGGTTTTATTTAGGGACTTTTGATTAACTAAATATAAGAGGGATGAGGATCAAGTTATAAGTATTTTGACTATGGTCCCATCTCTAATCATTTGGAGCTTATGGAAAAAAAGAAACAATGGAGTATTTAGGAACCTATCCCTCTCTAAATAAATCCTTGAAGATGTTTTTAAGGCTAAAGTTTCTCCTTCAAAAAAAATCACTAGAGAGGAACATCATATTATATTAAAATTGAATTTATTGAAAAACAAATTTATCCTCCCTCCTCAAATCAATAAAATTTTAATGGCTTCTTGGAAGCCCTCAAGCGATAATTATGTTAAGCTAAAGTTCAGTGTGGCATCCAAAGTTAAACTAGGTCTTTCTAGAGGTGGAGGCATCTTCAAAGATAATTTGGGATAAGTGTTATCATGACATGCCTTCAACAATCCATGGTCTTCAAATAGTTCGACTGAAGATCTTTCTCTTCTTATAGGTTTGAGAATTGCTATTGATTCTAATTTTAGGATATTATTTATGGAAGGTGATTCTATTTTGATTATCAATGTAGTTAAATATACAATATCTAATCAGTGGTAGATCAAATCAATCATTTAAGATATCCTCCATGCCATTTTTTTAATCATATTTCACTCTCCCACAACTATCTGAGTATAAATCTCCAACAAATTTCTTGGTTAAATTTTAAGCTCTTCACTTTCATCCTAATTAATATTAGAATTGTAAAGGTCCCTTTCATTGGGAAGAATGTAGATAATTATTTTGAAAAGACTTGACCCACTTACAACTTCCTATTGGATCAAACTATGACTGAAGGAATCAATGATCGAACTTTCATAGAATTTGTTATAGTCTTAGGTTTTCCTCCCTATTTAGGATTCTTAGATCAATTGTGTTTGAGGTACTTGGATAAGCCATGGTTTTTGTATTGGGTTCAACACATTCTAATTTTTTAAAGTAGTAGTCTTGGATTAGTGTTTTAAGTATGTTCTAAAAGTTGGCGATGAAGACTTATGGTGGTGGTGTTTTCCTACATTCCTTGAGTTATTCCATGTTGATGTTTCCTTCATGTGATCCTAGACTACTCTAGGTTGTGATTTATATTATTGGTTTTTGATTTTATTTGTGAAGCTTCTGGGCTTCTACTCTTTGGTCTTCTCTCTTATAACTAGTTAGTTGGCTTTGTGGCTACTAGGATTTTGGATTTCTACTTATCTCCTTTTGTTCTCCTAGAGACATATTTTATCTTTCTTGGTTTGATATTCTAGTCAGATTCTTTTGTACCTTAGGATAAGGTTCTTTTTTGATTTATTATTATCTATAAAAAACTATTAGGAATTAGTGTTTTTTGATAAAGAAAACTATCATGTACTAAATTAAAATAATAGAAAATAAATATTTATTATCAAATAATAAGATAATTTATAAAATGCAATCAATTTATATGGAAGAGATGTATTATATCAACTCTACATTACAATAGGGGTCATAGCCACTATTTTAAAGTGAAACAAAATAAACAAAAAGATTATACTTTAAATCTAAACATATATAATAATATCCTTTCAGCATGCATAGACATGTCAGTAGGAAAACTCTTAAGAATAAGAAATACACTAAATAAGAATTGGTAATAATAGCCATTTAGACTAGGCCATCTTGTTGAGGACATAAATTTTCTAGGTATGCTTTGATTTTAAAATCATTTACATTTTTTGAAAGCTTGATTCATGATATAGAATTACACAAGGCTTTATCCATATATTGAGGTTGTTTTAAGCTCCAAATACTCAATGGAAGCCTTATATATATATATATATATATATATATATATATATATATATATATATATATATATATGTTATACTATTTTTTAATAAAATCACAATTTAAAAAAAATTGAAACTATCATTCAATAGGCTTGAGTTTCTTGTTTTCATATTTAATCCAAGTTCAATACTTGAATCCATAACATTATCACACAAGGTAGAGGAAAAATATATTGTCAAATGAATGAATTTTACTAATGGTTGAGAACCTAATTCCCCACCGTAATCATTTCCTTAGCCTACAAGATTGCCCCCTCAACAAATCTAAGAGAAGCATGCAAAATGGTTATGTATTAGCTATGATAGCAAGTAGAGAAAAGGACATAAATGTGTTGATAAGAAGTTTTTCTACATTGAATAATACAATTGAGATGAAAAATATGATGCAACTTTAGGTGAGGGTGAGGAAGAGACATAGTAACAATCTGAATATTCCCATTGTATTATCTCATGTAATGCATTTTTAGGTATTAACACTCCTCAAATCCTTAAGTTTATGGGATTCCTCAAGAAACTTAAGTTGATAATGTTGATTGACTTAGGGATTACACATAAATTCATTAAAACTAAGTTGGATACCTGTTTAAATTGTTTCATTTACGCATCTCCATTATTTTAGGTCATGATTGCAGTTGGTGTCACAATCAATTATTCTGAGAAATTCCATAGTATTAATCTTGATATGGGGGACTATAAAATATATTATACTATGTTTACTATTCCCATGGGTGGGGTAAACATTATTTTGGGAGTACAATAGATCATAATCTTGGACACAATAAAGATAGTTTCCAATAATTTTTCACGTGATTTCATTATGAAGGTAAGACATTTTAACCACGTGTATTATGAGAAAAATATCCACAATTAGTTAGTTCACATCAGATGTTGAAGATTCTCAAAAAAGGACTAAACAAATTCTATCATGATTATTTTTCATAGAAGTTTAACCAAAAAATGTGTCTACACATCTTGATCTAAATATGATTATTGATAACCACCCAAATATTTTTAGCACCATGCCAAAAAGATTAACACCAAGAAAAGAACATGAAAATTCCATATTATTTCTTCCAAGGAGTTAACTGCCCAACATTAGATCATACATGTATCCCTATGCTAACAATAGTGAAATTGAAAATATGACACATGAGATGTTAGAGTCGGGTGTTATCTAACATATCCAAAGTGAATATACATCTCTAGTGGTCATGGTGCTTAATAAGGATGACACTTGGAGGATGTGCCTAGACTGGATAGAACTCAATAAGTATACCATCAAATATAAGTTACCTACTTCAATAATTTATGGTTGTCTAGATGAGTTTCATGGTGTTGTTTATATTATAAAAATAGACATTCATCTTGGATACCATCACATTCAAATTAGAGATAAGGATATCTATAAAAAAACTTTCAAAAACTAATGAAGTCCATTATAAGTTTATGGTCATGCCTTTTTATCTAACTAACGTGCCATCTACATTTCATAGTTTGATGAACATTATTTTTAGGAAATTTATGTTGGTGCTTTTTAATGACATCCTAATATATATAAAAAAACTTTGAAATAACATTTTCAACATGTATAATAGGTACTGTTAGTTCTGGGAAAACACTATATTTATACACAACCTTTAAAAGAGTATAAGATGTAAAGTACTTGGTCATATCATTTCACATGAGGGTGCCAAATAATAACCTAAGAAGATCAAAGCTATGATAGAATGGTAACTGTTAAAAACCCTCAAGAATCTATGAGGAGTTTGGGGCCTAAGAGATTATAACACTACCACACATAACCTTTTTGAAAAAAGACTCTTTCCATTAGAACAAAACAACTACCAAGGCTTTTGAGAAGTTGAAGGAGGCTATGTGCACCACTCTAGTTTTGGATACCCTTGATTTTTCAAACAAAAGTATTATTGAGTGTGATGCATTAGGGTATGGCATTGGGGAAATACTCATGCAGGAAAGAAGATTAATTTCATTTTAGAGTCATCAAATGAAGGGTAAATATAGAATAAAATCAATTTAGGAGAAAGAGATGCTAGTTATTCTTCATGCAATCAATAAATGGAGACCTTATTTGATGGGTAAACACTTTAAGATAAAGATGATCATGATAGTTTAAAATATTTTTTATAAAAATAATTTTCATCTTAAGAAAAAAAACGAGTGACTAAAATGTTGGGATATGACTTTGAAATAGTCTATAAGGAAGGAAAATATAATGTTGTAGTAGATGTATTATCTAGAAGGAATGGGTCCATTGAGGCATTTTTATGTGTAATGACTAGTTGGTAGGAAAATTGGTTGGAAAAAGCAAGATCAAAATGGGAGAATGACAACGATACACAAGTTCTAATTCACACTCTCTAGCATGGTTATGGTGTTTTTGAAAAAAATCATGGAAAGGGAACACATTATGGTATAAAAATATATTATACCTATGAAATATTTTAATCTTCAAGCACAAGATCCTTCACATGACTCATGTATCTCCAATAGGGGGCACTTAGGATTTTTGAAATCCTATCATAGAATCAATTAGGATTTATTTTAGGAAGGACTCAAGGGGGATATATAAAAAACTATGGTTGAATGCACGGTGTGTCAAAAAATGGTGAAATAATTAAGACATTGTGGCTTTTGCAAACTTTATCCATCCCTACCTAGAGGTGGAAGTAAGTTTCCATGGATTTAATTATATGTTTCTTCATGTCTAAAGGTAAAAAATTCTTCATGTTTTTTGTGGGTAGGCTCATAAAATATGCTCAATTTTTCCCTTGTCACAGCCATTTATAACTAGTATAATAGTTGATGCTTTTCTAAATATAGTTAAAAAGCTACATGGTACTCCCAAGATCATTATAAGCAATCATATTCCCATATTTACTAGTTATTTTTAGACTGATTTATTTTCATGTTTGGGTACTCATTTGGATCATAGTCATATCATCCTCAATCTGTTGGAAAAAAACATTGGTTAATTTTTTTCTAGAAAGGTATTATCATTGTTTTACCTAAGATAAACAAGAATGTTGGGATTAATGGCTACCCCTAATAGAATGGTGGTATAACACTTCCTTCCATACTTCTTCCAAATGTCTCCATTTATGGCACTATGTGGTTATCAAGACCCATCAATCACATAATACTTGAGGGTGAATACCAAGGTTTGAGATGTCAAAAAACACATTTAAAATAAATAGGGGATATTAGCTAGTCTGAAAGAGAATTTGGCAATGAAACATAATATAATGAAGCAAAAAGTGGATTAACACCATAGTGAGAAGAATTTTAACATGGGTGATTTTCTATTTGTATGATTTCAACCATATATGTCAATAAAATAGTATAAAAATAATCAAATAAAATTATCCTAAGTATTATGGGCCTTATAAGATCCTGTAGAAAATTAGCAATATTGCATACAAGCTAGAACTACCTCAATCCACTTGCATACACCCATTATTTCATGTATCTTGCCTAAGTATGGTAATTAGACAATGATTTTATGTGTAAATTGAGTTATCAGAATCAATTGAATAAGTTTGAGTCATTATAGAACTCGAGGAGGTCCTTCAGACACACATTAAAAGGCTGAGAAGAAGAGAGATTTATGAGTATTTGATCAAGTGGAATAATTTGAACTAACAATATGTCACATAGGAGGATGAATATTTTGTGCAAAATCATCAATAGTTGTATAACATTAAGAGAAATATTTTTTGAATGGGATAGACATGTTATGTCATTAACTTATAGAGTGTCTAGGGATATGTGTGGCCGAAATGTGGCTTACATAATCTCTCATATTATCTCCTCGCATTTATATATTCTCTTATATTGTTAGTATAGTTAGCCTATGGAATTACCATTGCCTAATTAGAATATATATAGGGGGTAGTAATTAGTATTTGATCATCATATTATGAATTCTAATCTTATTGCATTGTTGTGGAGGTATCCCCTTTGAAGTGACTCGGTCATATTTATCAAATATTCTACTTTTTTGTCAATTATTATTGTGGATTTACTTATTCTAGTCATATTTCTAATAATATATTCTATTACCGTGAATTATATGAGAAATTTAATTATAGTGGGTATTAGACTGCATGTATTTACATTATCACTTCTAAGTAAAAGGAGGTTCGTAAACCCTCATTTGAGCTATTCCATCCACACACACATAACTACACAGATGCATGATTCCATGCATGTGGGACACATAGTTTGTGTAGTCATATAAGATGTAAAAATTGGTAACTTGAGTGTGACTTGTGACATTCATCCCATAGGTCCCTCCTACTTGCTTTCATGACCCTCATAGGCATCTTTTCATTGATTCCAAGACATTTGTAGCCTTCCAAACTTGATCCCAGCTGAGATAGACTCCTCTTTCCATGATAGAGCCATTCCCCTATGTCCTGTCAGCTCAGGACTATAGCACCCAACTTGGACTATAGCACTAGACCCTAGGGTGTCCCATTTTTGATGTTCCTATCCAATCACATTTTGAGCCTAAATAATCATTTCCTTCTAGTTCCTATCTTTTTTCTTGTCGGCCTAATGTGAATACATTTGACCCATGACCAACATATCCATATAAAATCCCATTCAAAGTTCATTTAAAATGGGTTGGTAAAAATCACAAAGTAAGCAAGAATACAAGCAAGACTACTCAAGCATATTTCCCTATTATCTACATATAACCATCTAATACCATTTCCATCTTATTCAAATCCTTACACTAGTCTTTAGTCACCTCAAACACACTCAATTTAGCATTTTGCATCTTCATACACACTACTGCATAAAGCACATGAAGTGGGAGAACTACATATGGATTGATCCATCTTTGGAGTTTTGGTATGTAGGTAGTGTGCCCACACAAGGAGTGTGGATACATGTTTAATGATCTTACACACACTATCCCCACCCCCTGCCCCACCCGCCCCGCTCCCCACTCCCCCCCCCTTTCTCAAAATTGGTCAAAGCAAAATGGAGTCTAGGGTTTGAAATTAAAATCAAAACTACACGGAGTTCTATGAACATCTAATAGTCAAAATTTCATAGGCAGGGTTTCACAAACACAATGAACAAAATTTAAAAAGCTCAAGTCTCCTAGACAATAGTGGTAGAAGTAGACTAGAGCACCAGAGCATAAGGTGTCCTATTTTTGGTGCTCCCATCCAATCATAAAATAAAGGCTAGATACTAATTTTTGATAGTGTCTCAGTCCTACATAGTGAACTATAGCCTTTGTCTCAGTCACATCAATTAGTTTCTAGCTAAGTCTTGTTTTCTTTTTATTATTACTATTTTTAGAAAATTTCAAATTACAATCAAATTATACAAATCAGTAGCTAAATTATTGCATATTTATTTACTAATTTTACTACTAATCCTTTTAACTAAATTAGGAATAATACATCAATATTCCCAAAAGGTTAAATCATTTGTGAACCTGACTTACTTCATTCGCACATAAAAACCCTATAAACCCTAAGGTAAATTTCCTACAAATTTTTTCCTTTTTTTTTGATTTTTTAATTTCATAATAAAATAAAAAATTAGCATTAAATTTTAAAATTTCATAGTAATTTTAAAATAATTTTCTTTCAAACCCTAGTTGCCCATATTAGGTCCTGATATTTTCCCAGTATTTTTCCTATAATTTTTTGATTTTTTACTAGCATATTAAAATCAAAATACACTTCAAATTTCAAAATTCAATAGTAATTTTTTAAAAATAATTATTTTTCAAAACCCTAGTTACATCTACTAGGTCTCTTTAAATCACAAATTTTCCAATAACTATCTAATTTTTTACTTGCATATCTAACTCAACAATTCAGTTTCAATCTCAAAATTTCATAGTTATTTTCAAGATAATCACCTTTAAAACCCTAGTTGCATATAATAGGTCCCATTGCTTTTTGAGGTATCATCTTACATGTGTGAAAGCTTTGTATCATTTTTATGCATATTCCAGTTCTTTGTTTAGATTATATCTATTTAATATTTTCTACCATTATACATGCTATTTTACTTATGCCACCTAAGTTCCTTGCATCTCTTACATTGAGATAAGTGCAAGAATTAGTGGCAACCCTCCTAAGTTCACCTAGATTCCTTCAACCTAAGTGTATAACATAAATAAGCAACCAACTCAGACTCCTGTTATATATCCTACACATCTTGATTATGCTAATTTCAATGAAGATAACTTAGATAATGAGCAGTATGAAAATAATAATAATGTACACACCAATGCTCATGCTCCACCACATTGGACTACTGATCCACTTCCACATATTATTGATAATGAAGTTGTCCTCAACAAATATTTGATTCTATAAAGTTTAAAAAAAAGACTCAAGTAACAACCTTGAGATCATACTCTTATCGTGAAATCTATCATGGAAATTAAAAAGGATAAGCAAGTTAAATATTCTATTCCTTTAGAGAAACCAATTGCGAATGACACTATGGGGGCAACTATGTCTCAAAAACCCTCTATAGCAAACCAACCTTCCTCTATGCCACCATCTTTAGCTAGTACATCTTTATCTATTGATGTGGCAGCCCTTGTGCAAGAGATAAAATCTCTTCAATCCAAGGTTCTATATCTCTTTGGTGAACGTTTACCAATCATATCCCCCTCATCATGTGGTTTTATCAGCACCTCCTTGGTGAGCCTTTACCAATCTACCAGTTTCTCCGGCCTCGTTTTATAGTAGCTATTGAAATGTAACATCATATCTCTCCCTCCTATTTGGGAAGTTTACCTAACAAAACCTCTTCCATAGGGATATGATCAACATGCATTTTATGAGTTTCATAGGGCACCAGGACATACAATAAATAAATGCATCAATTTGAGACACAAGATACATGATTTGATAGATAACAATCATATTGATCTTAGTACTTTAGTCAAGCCTCCTCAGGAAAAGTAAACATAGGATAAAGCTTTGAAAATCTTCTCAGATCCCTTTACACAACATTATAAACAAGAGACAAGGGACACATTAGGGGTTCACCATGCATATCATGCATATCCTCCACCAGATACATATAGGGTACCTTTAGTTGAGACACATCCTTTGAGCAACATGATTGGTGTATACAATTCCAAAGTTACAACTAGACCTTCCATCTCCTTCTAAGAACAAGAGATCATTGAGGATGATTTAGATTATCATGTACTCTTTATTAGATCTTATATTCATAATCATCCTATTCATAATGTTCTCATAGATAATGGATCTAGTGTGAACATGTGTACTATGACATTACTACAACATTTGGGATATTCAGAGTAAGATATTACCCCAATGGACATAGTTATCAATAGATTTAGTGGGCATATAAAAAATTCATTAGGTGAGATTGTACTTCCTCTATAGGTTGGTCTAACACATGTGGCCACACCTTTTACTATAGTTCCTAGTGTAGGAGTTTTTGATATGTTACTTGGTCAACCATAGACTCAAAAAATTAAAGCAGTAACTTCTATAGTTCAAAGATGTATGAAATATATTCATGATAATAAGGTTATTATAGTTGGTGGAGTTCCATATGAGTTACCACTCCCCACTTTAGAGCCATCTATGCTTTGTAGTTAATATTTTTAGTTCAGCCACTAGTTTCATTTTCTCCAATAGTTTTAGTTCTTCCTCTAGTTCAGATTTAGACATAGTTGGGGTCTCCATCACTAGTACAAAGAGTCCATACACTTCTATAGAGGTCTTTTTTAGAGCCATAGTTTTAGGATTCTAGACAACTTCCATCTATAGTATTCAGACCCAGGGTATTATCATTGAGGTCTCATACATCTACTCATAGGGCACATATTCAAGGAGCTTCTCATACTACCAGATGAGTCCATAAGAGCCCTACAGTTTCACCCAATTCAAAAAGTTATAGGGGGACCCCATAGTTGGTTTCCGATTCAAATATTTTAGAGCATTTACAACATACATGGATTTTAGAGTCATCATCTCAACCCTTCCATCATGCTTCATGATTATGTGTGATTCCTCTCCTTGATACAAGACACCATGATAGGGAGTCTACCATGAGACTCATCAATTAGTATCATCTCTTCTTAGTTTTATCTGTACATAGTTTCTTATGTTTGATTATACATAGCTTATATCAAAAATACAAAAACATTCAAATAATTCAAAACCACAAAAACATTTTGATTGTATGCATTATTCATGCTTTACATTTCTACTACTGTCTTAGACTTATATTTGATGTTTTATGTTATTTTTTGTCACTTTATCTACATTACCATGATTCCCTTTATCTTCTTTGAGTGTGTGTAATGACATCCAGCTCCTTTATTACTTCACTCTACCCATTGAGGGGGCATCCTACTTCTACATTCAAGACATACATTGATATATTTACCCATTGGGGGCATCTTCTACATGAGTACACCGTCTAGGTTATGTCATTCCTACACCACACACTCTAGTTATCATGTTGATATACATTATTTACTAGCTTACATAGATTACTCTATCAACATTTCAATAGTATATAACACTTGTGTATTTCTTAGCATATACCTAGTCTTGTATTACCATGTCTTGCATACTTTCACATTCTTTCTTTGATTAGTTAGATGTGATTGTATTTCAATTTTTTACATGCTTTCCTTTCTTTATTTACATATATATTGATTGCATTCCTCAGTTCCTATTTTGTCTCCTATATGTGCCTTAGGACATTTGCCAATATCCCTTGCTTTTATTAATGTGTGTGCCTTAGGACATTTTTCAATGTCTTTTGCATATAAATTTATATATGATTATGGCTTTCATGCTAACCTTTCTTGTTTTCAAATGTATGTGTATATGGCATTTAAACATGCCTTGTATGCTTCATTTCTAGTTTGAGTGACATGTGTCCATGTCCCTCATTTTCTTGGCCCTTTAGCCACTCTTGTATGCTTCTTACTTCTTGCCTGGTGTGCTTGTTGCTTGTTTGCTTCTCATTATTTGCAATGCCATGATCCACACCATGCATTATCTTTTTATCTTGGATGTTATGATGGACATCATGCTCCATCCCTTGTTTCCAACTAAAAACTAACCAGAATTCCAGTTCTAGTTTCAAGTCAGTACATTACACATACTATTACATTGTTATATCTATCTAGGCATACCCCTATTGATCTAACAATCTCCTTTACAAACTATGCTATATCTTGGGATATCATACTGATTATCATTATTATATCATGTATTTTATAACATAACATATTTTTAGGGCTCTTTATTTAAAGGGTAGTCATTATAGGGTCTTCATTCCTACTCTCAGAAGAGGGGGAAACAAAAAAGGGTTTTTCCATAGAGATCAGAGCTCCTACCAGTTGTAAAACTAGTTTCAGAACATTAGTCAGAGGTCAAACTAGGTAGAATTGACCAAAAAAGTAGTGACGATTCCAAAATAGATTTTAGTTTTAATAAAGGACAACAATGTCGAACATGGACAACAGTACCAGAAATTAGGGTGTCTTATTTTTTGTGCTCCTATCCAAACAATAGAAAAACTAGATTTCTAGAAGTACAAAAAAAAGTAAGTTCAACTATAGTTTTACACATTCAAACTAGTTTAGAATCAACATTTTTCATTACACTTTTGATCAAAGAATCTAGATATAGGGGGCATCATGCATGAAATGATGGTTCTCACTTTTAGTTTTAGATATGAAATTTGATATATGTTCCATATCAAAATCCATGTTCCAGACACTAGTGATTGGGGGCAATGTGCACAACACATTTATTTTCTTTTCTTTTTGAGTTTAGCATATTACCTAGGTATTCTCAGCAATTGCATGCCTTACTCCATCTATAGGTGGTTGGTATCACTTTGGAGTGGATTTCATATAAGCCTAACCTCCACATTTTGGAATGGATTTCATATAAGCCTAGTGCCTAGTTTTAGAGAGGCCTTCATAAAACTCTAATCTTCATCTTTTGGAGGGCCAAGAGTGGCCTAGTTTTCAGTATACATTCAACTATTCACACCAACATTATTAGACTATAGAACATTCATGGGATTCAAGATTAATCTCATACAACACACATTTCATACCAATAATAATTTATAGCTTCACTTCATGGGGCAATGATGGAGCCAATGGATTAGCTAGCATTTATATTATTGAGCCACATATTTAGAGGGATTAAACACACATTCCAAACATAAATTGACACACACATGATCACATAACTTTAATTAGTGGGTGATGATGGAGTCAAAGGGATAGCCTTTGCATTATTGATCCACTCATGGAATTGAACACTTAGTTCTGTTCACGATATTACTCTTGGTATAGTACATACCCAACATTACTCAACATCATCTACCATCACTCATCATTACAACAAGTTTTGTATTGGTTCATATACCCAATGAGATGTATTCATTATTTTTAATACCTCTCTCTCTTATCTATATTTTTACATTCTTATTTTAGATATAGTGTATCTAATAAGAACTAATCTACTCTTTGTTTTCTCTCGTAGATTCACACTTCATAGTGTGCTCTTTCTATGCACACCTAACATCACAAAAGCTTCATGAGTCTCACCCTTATAGGTAAGTTTAGATATGCTTTCTATTTTTCCTTTATCCTAGTATTTCACTTTGTTTCATCACTAGAATAAAAGGGGGGCAAATGTAATCATATAAAATGCAAAAATTGGTAAATTGAGTTTGATTTGAGACATCCATCCTATAGGTCCCTCCTACTTGCTTTCATGATCCTCATAGGAATATTTTCACTGATTATCATACATTCATAGCCTTCCAGACCTGATCCTAGTTGAGACATATTCCTCTTTCTATGATAGATCCATCCCCCCATGGCCCATCAGCTTATGACTATAGCACCCAGCTTGGACTATAGCACTGGATCCTAGGGTGTCCCATTTTTGGCACTCCTATCCAATCACATTTTGAGCCCAAATGGTAATTTCCTTCTAGTTCTTATCCTCCTTCTTGTCAACTTAATGTGAATACATTCAACCTATGACCAATTGATCCCTATAAAATCCCATTCAAAGTTTATTTATATGGGGTTGGTAAATATCACAAAGCAAACAAGAATAAAATCAAGACTACTCAAGCATATTTCCCTATTATTTGCATACAACCATCCAATACCATTTCTAACTTACTAAAATATTTACACCAATCCCTAATCACCTCAAGCACACTCAGTTTAGCATTTTTCATCTTCATACACACTATTCCATAAACCACATCAGGTGGGAGAGCTACATATGCCTTGATCCCTCTTCATAGTATTGGTATGTAGGTAGCATGCCCACACAAAGGGTGTGGATACACGTCTAGTGAATCTTACATGCACTAACACTCCCCCCTCTTTATGAAAATTAGTTAAAGTATAATGAAGTCTAGGGTTTTAAGACAAAATAAGCTCGACAAGGAGTTTCACAAACATCTAACAGTCAAAATTTCACATGCAGGGTCTCACAGACACAACAAATAAAACCTAGAAACTTGGGTCTCCTAGACAAAAGTGGTAAAAGTAGACTATAGCATTAGAGCCCAAGGTGTTCTATATTTGGTGCTCCTATCCAATCATAAAATGAAGGCTAGATGTTGATTTATGATAGTGTCTTAATCTTGCATAATGAATTCTAGCCTATGTCTTAGTCATATCAATCAATTTCTAGTTAAGTCTTGTTTTCTTTCCGTTATTACTATTTTTATAAAAGTTTAAATTAAAATCAAATTATACAAATTAGTAGCTTAATTATTGCATATTTATTCACTGACTTTATTACTTATACCCTTTACCTAAATTAAGAATAATACATCAATATTCCCAAAAGGTTAAATCAGTTTGTAAAGTTTCCTTGAAAGTATCTTGAGTACATAACCATTTTTTTTGGAGTATCAACCTAAGTTAAGGATGATATTATTCTATTCTACATATTGTGCCCAAAATATCTATAAAGAGAATGTATAATAAAACATAAAGGTGATAATGCATAGGTTATAAAAATAAAATTATGAAACCATATTAGGATAAACCCAACCACATTAATACAATCTTAGTTATACTAATCTGTCTAATTATGAAACCATATTAGGTCAAACTTGACTACATTCATATAATCTCAGTTGTATTGATCTATCCCAATAGTATCATCCCAAGAATGGGTTTATCACATTAAACGAGTCTATTCAAAAGCATTAAACAATTTAGATATTTGAAGTGTAGGTTATACACAATTGCTACATTCCATCAATAGTCTCATATTTCTTAAAAAAACATGTGTGATCCTTTTTTACCCCTTTATCATTTAAATTCCTTAGTCTAGTTTCATTTTTGGTGCTTGGAATCATTTCATAACTTGTTATATAGATCTAATTTTTTTACTTCCAGTCACATATGCTTAGATATATTTGATTGAAACTACTTTATTCATTATTTTGAATAAAATTAGAATTAGGGTATTCAATTACCCTTCTGTAGTCATTTGATATAATGACTTTTTTAAAATTTGGGTGCCTTATATCACCACATTTATGAAATGGACAATAATGAGTGGGGTTGAATAGTCAATATTTAAATTTGTTACATGTTAATATTAGAAATATCCAAAGTGTATAAGAAAAGTGGAAAGTATGGTTAGAGTAGCTCTACATTGAACACTAGATACAATTCAAGAGAGGTGGATAATTGAGATAAAAATAATTAATTACCACTTTTATTATGATTGTGTAGGGCATGTATTGGAGAGTTCTAAGTTTCCTCTTTGGTTTTTTCATAAGTTTTATCTCAAAACACATCCACACCTTATCACCAACCTATAACTAGTGAGGTACATGATGTTGGTCATAATGTTGATTGTATTTCAAGTTGGTTTTTTTTATAGATATACACTTGTTAAAATTTTCAAATTCATTCAAAAAAATTGGTGGCCTTATCTGATTATTTGTTTTCATGGGTAATGTCTCCCCCAATATAATAGGTAATTCCACATTAATAAGGGTCATCCAATAAAACCCAACATAGACCTGTAAATAGTTATGTCTTATGGGGCCATGGAGGGATTGGTTATAGCTATTATAGATGTTTGGTGATCTCTCATATGTTTTACATAGATATTTTGATTTATACATGAAAATTAGATGCACAATCACACATTTGACTAATTTTATGTTCTCATCTATCTGCAGATGAAAAATGATGGACTTGGTGAACTTCGTGTCCATCATCACTAGTATATTATTATGAATTTATGGTATTTTTGTGTCATATTTTCATTTTTTTAATTTATAATAAATTTTTCATTAGGTATTTTTTATAAAACAAAGTGCATAAGTGATAATGCAAGTAAGTTAGTCCTCGACTCGCACTAGATCTAATAAAGAAAATTTATCTAAATTTAGCAATTTTACCTAGAGCGATGCACATTGCATCAATGTTTGCCTTAAGTGAGGTATGTTATTTTGATGTATATTTAAAAATCATGCAATTTATATTTTTACCAAATTCAATCCATTTTATTTATTTTTTTACCTTCCACAAATAGATTTTTAATTATTCAATTTTGGTTTATTAAATCAAATGTATTTTTTGCATTAAAAACATCATGACATTTAAAATTATAGCCATTAAATGAGGTTATGTGAGTGTTCCTATGTGTATCGATAGTGATTAAAATAGGTACATATCCAACATTAACCTCTACAGTAATTAAACATATTATGAATAGGAATTAGGATTGTATCCAACATTGAAATCTTCTTTTACCAACTTATCATCCTCTTCATTTATAAATTTAGTGTTATGTACTTTCAATGATGAATATTAACTATTTATATTCAAGGATACATCACATGATGCCTTGTAAAAATATTTGAAATATAATTGTACATTAGTTTCCTCGGAATTTTTCTTTCAATCCCCACATAATATCACCAAGCTCTCAGGCATACACAATCTAAAAAATAACACATTTGAATTAAATCCAAAGTAAATTATTATACCATTTTTGAAAAAATAAACCCTAATATCAACCATTAAAATTTAATTCCATGAAAATTAGCTAACATAAGGTCTCTTCAATTTTTATTTTTTTTCATTAAGTGCACTTCAACATTTATGTGAAAACTTTGAATTATGATTGGAGTTAGTTATTTTAATACAAAAATTCAAGGAAAGGGAAATAGAAATGGATTAGAAATGATAAATTTTCAAAGGAGTAAACTATGACAACCACTATTTAAATATAAAAGTAGTTGTAGTATAATAAAACTTGAGATTTGGTTGAACTTCAACATATTATGGGGGGAAAAATTATTTTTGACAAGTAACTAAAAACATAACTGACCATACGAATTAGGGTAGTGGAATATTATAAAAAAATATAAATATGAATGATGGAACATAATAATGAAGCAAAAGGTTAAAATTTAATTCCTCATTTTTATTTGAGCCATGATCTCATAATACTATAACCAAAGTCCTCATTTTTTTGGAGCCATGACTTAATGTCACAATGAAAATAGTTCATGAATTTGTATTGCATCTTTATTCTCAAATTATTCTTCTTAAAAATTACTATATCAAAATCCCATAATATTTTACTTTAGAATTCCCACACACACACTAAAAAAAAAAAAAAAAAAAAAAAAATTAATGTAAGATATACCCCATAAAATGTTAAAGAAATGAATATACATTACAAAAGAAAAAACCCCTCCAAAACAAATGCATACTAGTTTCATTATTCAATTATTTGGTAAACATTAAAATTAAATCCTACATTCAATATTAAAAAGAGTGCTAAAATGATTTAAATTTTATTTTCCTATATGAGCAACTTGGGTGCTATGATGAGCTATAGTCATAATTAGCTGATATAGGTAGATCTTCCTTTATAATTAGGTTTACAAGATAGTTGTTGAATTCTATCAAAAGTTGTCAAAATTACATCAAAGGAAATTCCCTCATCTAGTTAAGACCACTCTTTTAAACATTTTTCACTAGCTAAAATTACCCTAGCTTCCTGAAAAAGATAAATTAAGGTTGATGAATGTCTTTTCCCTCTACCATAGATTCCATATATATTGTGGGCAATGGAAGCAAGTAATAATTAAAGTTATCTATTTGGACCAAGGTTGAAGGTGGATTTACATTCTTGACCCTAAATTTAAACCTTATACCTCTTAATTTTATAGTATCAAACAAAGCATAATTAAAAATAACTTATATAACCATGAGTTGTTAGATTAAAAATAACCAACTAAGAGCTTAATAATTGTAACAATGCTCTTTTCTCTTAGCCCAAATTTATTATTCTCCTCTGCCTTCTTTAAATAAAAAAGTTTTAACAAATTTTATTGTGTAGAATGATATTATTAATGCATCCCTAATATTCATAAATATTTATGCAAATTAAATAGGAGTGTTAGAAAGGATATAGATTATAATTGCATAATAAATGCATTTTAAGGTCTAGTCAATTTTATTAGTGTATTAATGGGTTTTCTAGCAATCCCACTGTAATAATATAGTTAATTATGATTGCAAAATAAGATATGAAAAATAATATAATACTTTTCAAGTGGATTATTTCACAAGTGGATCGATATTGATTATGTTAGTCACTAATTCCACTAAAGTAAGAATTGAAAATATGGAACTCTCAAAATCTAAGTGCTTTAAGAATCTCAAATGCTTTACATATGGAGATGGGTAAAATATTATACTTTAATGTAGGTGTAATTTTAAATTGGATTAACAAGATTTATTTTTATATATATTACATCAACTTTTCAAGTTGAGTGCTACAAGAATCGATAGTATGGGACAACTTTGAAAATTTTGAAAAGTTTATTGAACAAGATTTATGTTTTCTTTGTGTCATTGATTTAAATAATGCATAATATTTACATGAATATATAATACAAAAATAAAAATTATCAAGGAAGGATATCACATTATATGTATAAAAAATAATAGTGGTACATATAAAAATTAATAAAAAAATAAAAATAAAAAAATAAAAAAATTACAAAAAATATGACTCTACTAGGTCCATGACTCAAGGACATATGTCTAAAAAAATGTGAAAAAATATAATTATATAATAATATATTTTAATATTGATAAGTCTCTAATTACTCATTATTAATTATATTATTGATTGATGTTTACTAAATGTGATCTATAACTTGCAAGTACACTCAAGTGGATCAAGTTTGAAGTAACTTGTTCATCCCCATTAGTTTAGTCTATACAATAGACATTAAATCATTATCAATTGATTAGTATGTACCAAAAACAATCTATTCATTTATATTAAAATATGAATTACTATGTCTTCACCAAACTCATGGTGTCTTTTGGAATAATCTCAATCTTATTATTGATTGAAGTTATATATAGATCTAGATGTGAGAAGTGGTGTAGTACTAGTTATTCTTTAAAAAATTATAAATTGTGCATTGTGTTGAGTATGATGCCAATATAGGAAATTGAGTATTAATGTTAGAATTATTTTATTTTGTGTTTTATTATTTTAGGAAATTTATTTAATTTAGTTATGTCATATTTAAAATTTTTGGTCAATTATGGACACTTTCTAAAAACTTTCTAAAAAAATCTAGAAGTTCTAGTTAGAGTCAAATTCTCTAAATATTTAGTTAAATGAAATCTAAAGTTATTTTTATTAAAAAATATATTTTAATTATTTTATTTTAGTTCATAGTTTTATTTTTAGACTTTCACTTGTCTAATGTGCATGTTTGCTTTACTGATGAAGAGACTTCTTGCATGGTGTCTATATCTTATCAGTGAGTTAAAATTGTTATGTTAAAGTATATTTTTAGGATTCTATTTTTAGTTTACTTAGTGGTTAAATAAAAATATTAATTTATTTATCACTTTATATATATAAATTATCATGCAAATTATCTTATAATGTGCTTTTTTTAATCTTTATTTATTAATAAATAATTATGCACAAGTGTCGCACAATGATTTATTTTAGAAATTCATTTTTCATAATTTTATTTATGATTTTTATTGAAAATATTTAAAAATGGAAATTAAAAAGATTTGGAAGCTTAATTTGATGTTATTTATTGCATATTTAGTTATCAATCACACAACACTATTAGATTGATAACTAGTAAATTTTGGCCAAATTGGATTTTATATATATATATATAATTTTAACTCCTCCATACATTCAAAACCTTCATTTGGTATCATAGCCTCATTCAATAAATATTCATAAGAGTTTCAAGACATTGGAAGAAGAAATAATGGCTTCAATGAATTTTAATTCTATGAATATTCTTATCTCTAAAGGTGAAAAGTTTGAATATTAGAGAGATCAATTGAAAGAGATTTATTGTATGGAAAGGAGTTTGGGAGAAATTTCTCCATGGGTAAACATCACCTCAAAATTAGAATACCTTGAATCAAGATTAAAAAATAATAAAAATGTTGAGGAAAAGATGGATGCACAAGCTTTATTCTATCTTTAGAGTGTCATAGATCCAAACATTTATCTAAGAATTATAGGATGAAAGAATGCCCATGAAGCATATAATACTTTTTAAAATTCATAGAAATGATATATTAAGGTGAAAGAATTAAAATTTTAAAATGAATTTTAAGAAATTGAGAATGTCAGATAATGAAGGAGTTGGTGAATTTTGCATAAGTTTAAATGACTTAGTGCATAGAATGAGGGTTAATGGAGAAACTATTCAAGATAGTATTATAGTAAGGAAAATTTTGAGATATTTAAGCAAAAAATGATTGGATATTATGATCACTCTTGAAGAGTGTAATGACATTAAAATTATTATGTTTGATGAGTTGGTTAGTTCTCTCTTTTCCCATGAGGATAAGATGAGACTATATGCAAGAGATCTAGAACATTATCTAGAAAATGCATTTGAAACAAGGGTTTCAAAGATAGAAAATAAAAATAAAAATTAGAATCAAGGAATTTAAAAAAAATCAAATTCTAAAGGAAATATCAATCTAAATTCACAAGTAATAGAAATAATTAATTTAAATGTTATTACTATAAAAAACTAGGACACGTGATAAAATATTACAGGATACTAGCAACTAAAAATCAAGATAACCAAGAGAGTGAAAAGAAGGATTTTCAAGTTAAATAAATTGATGTTTAAAAACAATCAGATTATTATATCACATGTGTTATGGGAATAGAGGATGAAAATAATTACTTGACTCTTGATTCATTATACTCAAATCACATGACAAGTCACAAAGACCATTTCATCAAGTTAGATGATTCCTTCAAAATCCAAATGCAATTGAGAGATGGAAAGTCCATCCAAGTTGAAGGAAAGGATATCATGTAAATCACCAAAATTCAATGTAAGATTTAAATATATATTTTTGATTATAAATATGTGTTTTAATATTATTAGTGTTGGTTAACTAGTAGAAAAAGGTTTCAAACTATTTTTTGAAGATGGTGTTTATTGTATTTTTTTAATAAGAGATCTAAAAATAGATTGATTGGAAAAATACTATATGATAAATAATACCATATTTACATTAAGGAAAAATATGATGAATGAAGGTAATTATCTCCACAATTTAGGATTTAACATGTTGTGGCATTCATCATATGTCATATGATTTTTAAGAGATTACATATTCTTGACACAAAAGGTATGGTAAGAGATATTCTCAAATTATATTTCAAGAAAGATGATGTATGAAAGTCATGTGCTATTGGAAAACATCATATAGAGTATTTTACTATCATTAAATGTAAATAAATCACACCTTTGGAGCTGGCTCATTTAGATTAATGTAGACCAATGCCTTCTATAATTTTTAGTAAGAACAAGTTTTACAATCCTACTAGTAAATCCACAATTATTTGTAAAGATTATATATTTTAAAAAATAATATGCATGTTGAATCTAATCATTTAAATACATAAGTAATTAGTGAATGGGGTAACCCTATTGAATTTTATGTTTATGTATTATAAAATCCTACATATTTTTCTAATGAAACATGAAACAATACTAGATCTTCACAAGAGGCTAGTCATCCATCTTTATCAACTCCAAGAAAGAAAAAATGATTGTTGATTTTATATCTAGCCAGTAAAATGTTGGGTAAATATTATGAGAAACTAATCAAAAGGATTTAAAATTATGAAGGTAATATTTTTGATAATTCTTATGATGAAAATACTATGTTTGCATTATCATCTATGGTTAGTGAACCTAGAAGTTATGTAGATGTTAGTCAAAAGAAAGAATGGGTTAATGTTATGAAATTAGATATGGATTCAATAAAGAAGAATTATAAATGGAATATTATTCATCCTAAATATTATAAATATGTCATTTTAATTAAGTGGTTCTAAAAGACCAAATTCAAGAGTGATAGTATAATTGTCAAGCTTAAAGCTAGACTAGCTCCAAAAAGATTTGCATAAATATTTGAAGTTGACTATGAGGAAACCTATGCACCTGTGACATGTTAAGAAAATATTAGAATATTTATTTATATATATTCTCATAAATAATTTAAAATACATAAAATTTATGTCAAAAATGTATTCTTAAATGAATCTTTTTAAGAAGAAGTATATGTGAGGCAACCACAAGGTTTTGAGGTAAAGGGTATGTTTTTTGGGTATATAAGCTGAAGAAGACTCTTTATGGGTAGAATAAAGTTAAAATATATTGTTAATAAATAATTTTTAGGTGATTATTGGATCCAGGCCTTTTAATAAATAAAAATAAAACAACTATTAAATTACATATAAGCATCTAGTTCTAAATTTTTATATGTTTGTCTCTATGTAGATTACTTGATCTTTACATGTAACTATATGCAGATGTTGAATAAATTAAATGAATATATGAAATAATAATTTTAAATGAATGATATTTTAACTATGAATTAGTCTCATGGAATGAAATTCCATCAAAATAAATGGGAAGTATTTATTTTTCAAGCTAAATATGTCCAAGACATGTTAAATAAGTACAATCTTTGAGATTTGAAGTCTAGAGGAACTCCAATTGTAAGTTGAGAATATATTATGATATAAGATGAAACTAATTTATATAATAAAAATAATTTAATAATAATATTTTAAGGCTTGATGTACCTCACTATGTCAAGACCTAATATTAGTTGTGAGGTTTCACTAGTTTATATATTTATGGGCAAACTGTCACTCAAAATTTACAAGAAGTAAATATTTTTTTAGATATGTAAGAGGTACTTATAATCATGGTATTAATTTAAAAAAAAAGGGGTATTTGTGTCTCATTGGATACACAAATTTATATTAGGGAGGATCTTTTGATGATAATAAGTCAACTTCAGGTTGTTGCTTCACATTAATAAGTGCATTAGTTTGATGGTCTTAAAAAAAACAAGATAAATTTGTATTATCCTTTATTGAATATGAATATAAAACCATTAAACTATATTTAATATAAGGATCATATATGAGAAGACTCTTAGTTTATTTTAGAAAGGCTCAATTTGAGCCAACATATATATTTTTCTATAATAATAGGGTAATACAATTGTCCAAAAATATAGTTAGTTTTTCATGCTAGAACCAAACACATTAAAATAAAACATTATTTTGTCATATACTTGGTCAATGATAAACACTTTATCATTGATTATGTGAGAAGTAAATATCATTTTTTTGATATTTTTACTAAAGTATTGCACAAGTAGATTCATGGAAGACTTAAGGAGATGATAGGCATCTATCCTCTTTACATCAAAGTGGGGAATGTTGAGTATGATGAAAATATTGTATATTGAGTAGTAATGTTATAATTAATTTATTTGGTGTTTTATTAAAATTTTAAGGTTAATTAACTCATTTGTGTCTTAAATTAATTATTTGGTCAAATTTTAACACTTTCCAGGAACTTCCTAAAAGATAGATATAAGTGCCAATTAGATTCTAGTTCACTAAATGTTTAGTTAATTGAACTCTAAAGTTATTTTAGTATATCTACATTTTTATATTTATATTTTTAGACTTTCATTTGTCTAGTGCATATCTTTGTTTTAATTATGAAGAGGCTTCTTACATGATATACATATCTTACAATGAGTTAAACTTGGTATCTTAAAGTATATTTTTATGAGTCTTTTTTTAATTTATTTAATGGTTATGTAAAGATATTAATTTGTTTTTAAATTTACAAGAATAAGTTATCAAGTAAATTATATTATAATAGGTTTGTTTTGGTTATATTTATTGATAAAAAATTGTGCACAAGTGTGACACAATAATTCCTTTTGAAAATTTATTTTTTATTTTGTTATCTCTATCTTTTTATTATAGGTATTCACAAAGGAAAACTAATAAGCTTTAATACATTAATTTAAATTTATTCATTTCATATTTACTCATCAATCATACTTATAACACTACTAAATTAACAACTAATAATTTTAGGCTATATTGGATGATATATAACTTAATTTTTAGAGTAAATCAGAGTTTATTTTCACTCCCTCCACACATTCAAAACCTTCACATTCAATTTGTTTAAAGAAATTGAAATATATTTTTTGTCCCAAATAGTCTCTAATAGATTGTGTAGACACTAAAATATGATTTTAAGTACTTGAAAATGAAAAATTTGACATATATTTACCATTTATGACTTGTGTGCACAAATATGATCCTAAATTTACATCTCACCCTATCCTAGTGATTTTTATAGGTTTGAATCTATTGTTATGTTATTACAAACCTATAAAAACCTTAATGTGTATTTTATACTTGCATACTATCCTACATAGACATGGCTAGATGCTCAGTTTAGTCCTCTTGTGCATAGGTGACTACCATTAGAATGGACCAGTATTTCCAGTCAATAGTGAAATGAGCTTGGTGGTATCGATCCTCTCCCAAAAATGGTCACTTTAAAAATATTTGAAATTATTAAGTGTTGGACCATATGTTTTAGATAAAGTATCATGAGAAATTATCTAAATTAGACTTAAATAATACAAATCAAGGCTTCAATTGATAAATGACTTGGAACTTATTTGGAATGCATCTATACATGATTGCACATTGAGAAAAAAATAAATATTCATTCCAATTTCAAAACCAATCACTAAGAAAAAGAATAAGCCATGTCTAAAACATACAAATCCAAGTCAAAGCAAATAATGTAAAGTAGCAAAGCTAAATCATTAGTTATATTCATATAGAAGGTGAGAAATCACATAATCACACTAGGTGGGGGAAATATATGTTTCTTGATTTCCCACCTTGGTGTATTAGATATGTATAAAGTGGTTAATAAGCAACAAGAGTGATTAGGGTTAGATTAACTCATATACACTCTCTTAGTTTTTGTAAGGTTTTCTCTCTCATAATCACACCTAGGGTTTGAAAGTGAATGAAGATAATTTATGGGTTTGCACACATTATTAGGTCTAAAATCACACATATATTTAACCCTAAAAATATAGATTAAGGGAATATAAGGTTAAGAATATATAATGAATAAACACAAGGGTGATAAATAGATCTATAGGAGGTTAATTAATTACAAAAATCACATAGAAGATATACTGAATTTATTATACTGAGATATGCTAAAAATAGAAAGTATAACTATGATAGACATGGAAATGAAAAATAAATAAGATAATTTTATAGTTTTGATGATAATAAATATTTAGATCTAGAATATGTAGGAATAAGTATCGAATAATATTCTTTAATAGCCACCAAATTTTAGATTTAGTGTCCCTATAGCTTTAGACACTTACATCATCTTTGGATGGTTGCATCTATTCTATTATCTATGTTGGACACAGGTGTCTAGTATAAAATACATAATGGAATAATATGTAACCACCTACATGCTTCAATTTTTTTATTTGCCTTCAATCTGATGTATTTGGATCAGGGTCATAGAGTGTCACTCAGTGTAAAATAACCAAACCCTAGTTCTTTTTCCTCATAGTGGATGTGGGAAAAATGGGTTAGTGAACACACAATGTTGAGCTACCCTAAAGACCCCTCTATCAATGAGTGCTACCTACATAACCAGTACTCTAAAGAATGCCTCAGACTTATATAATCCTCTCTTATGTGTTGGATTGTGTGTGAATCATGTAATATTTGAAAAGTAATTACAATAATGACCTAGCTTGTAACTTGGTAAATATAACTCTTGGGATACTCCTTCAGTAATTTAAACTTGTGTATGTGTTTTACCTATGATTGATATGAAGATAAGATAAATTAGGGAAGATTTTCTCACTTGGATGCTTGATTGAATGTATTTTATAAGTTGTCTAGTGAATAGGTAAGAATTTTCTAGGTGATGAATGAATGAGGGTTGATATTTTATTCATACCAATACCTTTAGAGAATAAATCACATAATATCACTTAGGATAACCATCAAGATACATTTGATTTACAAATTAGATGACTTTAGGCTACTATACACTTACATCAGAGCATGACACTTACATCTACGTAGGTGTCTATCATGGACATAAGTGTCTAGGGAGAATAAACAGAGGTACATGATCAAAACTTTTAATGGCATAAGACAAGAAGGTATTAAGTATTCTAGGTAAGATAAAAGACTGAGTTCATCAACATAAGATTGATCAGACTAAGAGATACACCAAGGGGCATAAATTAGAACAGATGCGATACTTATAGAAGTAGAAAAAGTATAGAACTAAGAGGAACAACTAGATTTTGAGTTTGCCATGTGTACAAGACTGAGGTGCTATATAATTTAGAAATAGTGTCTACATTTATCTCCCCCTTTATTCTAGTAATGATATTACTAGTTTAAAGGAAATGAATGCATATCTAAGTGTGTATAACACACATTATCTTTGCCTTAGTCTAACTTGAGTGATTTAATGATGAGCAACCTATTATAAAGAGCATGTTATAGTATTTAATCAACGTATATAATATGAAATTGAAAGTATTAAAATTATTTTAAATTGAAAGACCAAGGTTTAAGATTACACATGTGTATCGTTGTAACTACCTTACTTATTAACAATTTGATTTGAAATATGTATCATTATAAATCACTCAAGTTGAGATTAGGACAAATATATAAATATAGAAAGTGCATATATCTAAGTAGATAGATGGAGAGAGAGAGATAGGACACATGCCCCAAACCTTGGAACAAATATGAATTTCTACATGGTAGTTGAGATTAGCTCAACCATGTAACCCAATCATACTTATAACCTAGTGAGTGTGAGTGAACCAAATCAATTCACACTATCAAACTAGTGAGGTTGGATGATACAATAAAGTCCAACCTAAAAACTTTCACAATATTGAGTGATTTAATCATCTCAACCATACCAAAATTCACACCAAATATTTTATTAGATTAGCTAAATATAGTTCATAAAATTCTAACTTGGTGGGTGGTGACAGTTCGTAAGAGTATTTTGAATCTAAATTTAATTTGGATTTTTCAATATTAGGCATATATTTCATAGCATATGCACCTTAGATATGTCTCATAATGAAACTGTGTATAAAAATAGTACCAATGTATATAATTCTTCCACAAATTTGTATTTGAATCATATAACTATATGTTTTATCCAATTCATAAATTGTAGAACATGCTTCCAAAGCATGCCCCCACTAAATATGGATAAATATGAAAAATTTATATTAGTGCCAATTTGAAAGACACATCCCCCAATTTAATCTAGAGATATGAAATATTGAAAAAATGTGGAAAAAATGTTTACAAAAATGCCCCTAGTGTAAATCTAAAACTGTGAATGTGTGGAAGCCATGCCTCTATGATATACCTCCATTGAATCTATAATTTTAAATGTGTTTGTAAAATCCATGCCTCTATGACATTCCCCCAATGACATGACCCCCCCATATCTTTGCTCTCCCCTCCCCTATTTGAGGTGAGGGAAGAATAGAAACTAGTAGTTACCTCACCTCAAAGGGATAAGACAACCATATAACTATGAATTAACCATATAAAATATAAGAGAGTTTGTATAGGTAAATGTATCATTAATGTGCATTGAATGTGATAAAAATAAGGCCTAAATGTATTATATACATCATAGAAACATATAGATAGTAAAAATACAAGCTCAATAATAAAATCAAGCATACACCCAAGAGCACTCAAAATCAAGTCAAAAGCCAATGGTTCAAGGAGACCAAAAATAAGCCATATGTTAAAATGTTGCACAATCTAATGGATGTGACTTAGTGAAATTTCCATAAAATTAATAATGACATATTCAAATGTTTATATGAAAAGCAATGGCACATTAAATATCAAATCAATAAACAAAGGCATGGGGGCCACAAGCAATGGAACATATTTAAATTCTCAACAAATAAGACAATATCAAGACAAGACACTCAAGGAAGTGCATATAAGGAATAATAAGAAACTATCATAAACATATCAAAGTATCCCATAGATCCAATGTGTTATAAAAAAATGTCAAGTATATAACATAACCAATAAAATATAGAAGATATAAGCACAAATAAAGACACGTGTAAGTACATGTATGATCTCAAAAAATGATAATATAAAGTTACCATAGAATGATATAACTTGGAAGTACTGTGATCATAGAGGTGGATTCCCCTAATGTCTTGGTGATGTGAGTAGAGGGAAAGACCAACATCCATAAGTGTATAAATCATGTATATGTGTATGTATGTATCACACTCAAATAAAAGTAATTGATATGCTATATATCAACATGTAAATAACACATATATGCCAAGGAGCTAATAACATATGTAGGTGCCAACAAATATTTTTGAGTTTCTGAATGTTTTGATTTTTTTAGTATTTTTTGAATATGTGAAGCTTTTCAACCTTAAGTTGGATCTTTTACATTGTTTGCATCATGGTTAGATAAGTTAAAATGGTACATATCATGTTCCTCCTCACATTTTACATGTGCAGTAGAAAAAATGATTCTATCATTTGGAATATGTATTAATTTGCTTTCATGAGAAAAATAAATACCTTGTTGATTTGGATCAATTTTATCTTCCAATTCATATATCCAAAATCTTCCCAATGTAAATGATTGTAACATTGTATGGTGTAAGACCCATAATTTTAAGGATAAAATTAAGCCCACAAGCAATATGAATACTAAACAAACCCAATGAATCTTTTTGTTACCCCTTATCACATAGATCTTTGGCATGGTACCCAAATCGTGAAAAACACAATTAACTACAATAGTTTTCTAATTTTTTTATATCAATGTGGTTATGTCAAAAGTAAGCACCACTCCTGAATAAATTAATTTTAAAATCTTAGTGACATGAAATATTTTTGTGTTGTTTCCCTTGAGATTTTTGCATAGGATGTGGACCTTGGATTGGCCCCATGTTAAGTAAAATTTTAAAAATGGTCGTAAAAATATTAGGAACAACATATTTTTTTTCATGATGATCCTCAAGTAATTTATCACCTCCCTTTATGTGAGGGATAACAAAAATTATTTAGAGGGAGGTATGTTAAGTTCCTTTAGATGAGTAATTATGAATGAAACATATCTATGCACATTATTATATAAATGGGTAAATGATTCATATTGTGTATGAAATGCTATTTAATTTAATGTGGAAAGAATCCATCTACTAAAAATAAATTATAATTCCTAATTTGAAGGTCTAAATGCCAGCTCATATGATGTACTTTTAAATCGATAGTATAATTTTGAAGGGATTCATCATCACGTTGCTTGAAATTGTAAAAATGTTTTAATGTTAGTTTTGTAACCTTGTGGATATTAAAAACCATAAAGAAATAATTTTCATACTATTAAAAAATTGTTAAGGAACCTTTTGGTAGGCTATAGAACCAATTTTGAGCCTAATAAAAAATTCTCATGTGGAATACTTTAAGAAATAATTTGTCATATTTTTCCCATTAACCAAAAGAATGTACATAGTTAATCAGGTGGTTGAATGGGTCCTTATGAATCAAAACAAGACGTAAATCTAGTAGTTCAAAATCTTGTGGATAAATATATTAAAGTATACATTGTGCAAGAAGTTAATTGTTGAATGAAGTCAAATTTACATTAGAATTGTGGAAAACAATTTGTATTTGAAATATATAAACCTATTTTTGAATATTCCTAATAGTGGTTTTCATATAAATAAGATATTCCATGGGAAAAATGGTTTTTTTTATAGGTATTATCATTGGTTTTAACTCACCACATTTTTTGAATCTAGGCATATGAGATCATCCTTTGCATGGATAAAGAGTGCCAGTTCATGATCACTAAATTTGGGATATTTTAGTAGTGGTATTGGATATTTGAATTTTGTTAAATTTTATATATGATTTGAATAAATTGGATAATTCTAAAAATTTTGTTCATTCACTTTTGATAATGATATAACAATTTGAACTTGAGGAATCTTTGGTAAAGACACCATTTTTGGTATAGTAGTAACTTTTAGTGTAAATGCATTCTTTGGAAGGTAAATATACACTAATTTAAATTCCTTGGTTAATATTGGTAATAGTGCCATATTTATAACGTGATGATCCCTTTGCACTTTAGGTTTGTAATGATTTATTATTCTTGATGGCTTAATGTCACTTGTTAAGGATGCCGTGATATCTTAGTTAACCTTTCAGAAAAAATCAATATCAAATGAAGGTAGGAAAAATTCATCACTTTTGATAAGGGGGATATTGTTTGGAAATGTTGGAATAGGAGGGGTTTTGATTAGTGAGCTTGAAATAACATACCCTTTATAATTATTTTACAAATCCTCTATGATATCCTCATGTAGTTGGAAAAAAATGTCATAATTAAATAAACATAAATTGTTTTCATGTGAAACCAATTTTTGTGTAGAAGGTAGAGACAAAGGCCTTTGGTCTTGATTAAGATGGATCAATTTATTTTTTGAGATGGTGGGAGCATAAAATTGATTATAGGTATAGTAACTACCACCATTTAATAATTTTATATTATATGCTCTGGAACTTGGATGAATGCAAGAGTAATCAATTTTAATTGCTTCTTTGAGGGATAGTTGGATAGTTTCATAATCATAGTCATCAAAATAATTGATATCATCGATGATGAGAGAGATAAATAACACAAAAATTAGGACAAAGTAAGAGGTAAACATCTAAAATAGAATGGTTATGCGATAATGATGTTTAGAGATTGAGTTCATCAAATGTTTAACCCTAAATATATAGATTAAGGGGATCTAGTGTTAAGAATATAGAAATGAATAATCACAAGGGTGATAAATAGATCTATAATAGACTAATTAATTAAAAAATTAAGATATAACATATACTAGATTTATTATACTTAGATATGTTAAAAATGAAAAGTACAACTATGCTAGATATGGAAATAACAAATAAATAAGATACTTAGTTGGTTATGATGTTAATACAAACATAGATGTGAAATAGGTGGGGAGTAAACTAGGAGAATATTCTAGAATAGTCACTAAGTTATAGATTTAGTGCCATTGTAGCCTCAAACACTTACAATAGCCTTAGAAGGTTATGTTGATGCTAATGTCTAAATTGGATTAGGTGTTCTATATGGAATACATGTTGGAATAGGATGTAACCACATGGATGCTTCTAGGTTTTTCCTTTCCTTCACTCTGATGCATTTATATCTAGGTCATGAATTATTTCTCCATGTCAAATAGAAAAACCCTAATTCTTCTTCCTCATAGTGGATCTAGGAAAAATGGGTTAGTGGGAATATAGTGTCAAGCTACCCCAAAGATCCCTCTATCAATGAGATCTTCCTATATAGAAAATAATATGAAGAGGGCCTCAGACTTATGTAGTTCTCCCTTGTGTGTTATCCTATGTGTGAATCATGCAATATGTGAAAATCAAGTAAAATAATGACCTAGCTTGTAACTTGCTCCTTCAGTACTTCAAACATGTGTATGTGATGTCCATATGACTGATATGGAAATAAGAAAAAATAAGGAACCTTTTCTCACTTGAAATTTTTATTGAATTCTTTTATAAGTTATCTGGTGAGTAGGTAAGAAGTTTCTAGATGAGTAATGAATGAGGGTTGATATTGTATTTATACCAATCCTTTTGGAGAATAACTCGCATAGTAACACTTACGTTGACCATTAGGATATGTTTCATTTGTAAATTAGATGAATTTAAAGAACTGAACACTTACATTGGATCTGAATACTTGCATTGACGTGTCTATCTTGGATACAAGTGTCCAAATAGTAAGAAAATAGGTACAGGCTGAGAACTTACAAGATCATAAGATAAGTAGGTTTTAAGTATTCTAGACAAGATATAAGTCTTACATCATCAACATAAGACTAGTCAAAATAAGAGATAGGTCAAGGGGCACAAGAGAGAGTGGATGCAAGACTTGCAATAGGAAAGGTCCAGAACTAAGAGGAACAAACAAAGTCTATGTTTTCTATGTGTATAAGACTGAGGTGTTGTATAATTTAGAAATATTATATATATATATATATATACATATATATATATATACATTTATATATATATATACATATATATATATATATATATATATATATATATATATATATATACATACATATATATACATATACATATATATATACATATATATATATATATATATATATATATATATATATATATATATATATATACATATATATATATATATATACATATATATATATATATATACATATATATATATATACATATATATATATACATATATATATATACATATATATATATATATATATATATATATTAGAGATAGGAAAATGTGATAGTACAATCATAAACAAATTTTACCATATTTCACTAATGATCACTATAGGTCAATATCAACAATTGATACTAATTCATACCTAACAAAATTTACCCTATATAGACAAAAACATTGTTCCAAAACCTAAAAAAGCATAGGCCTGCATCATTATATTTTCCATTGTCATAACATAATAACATTCAAATAATCAGTCATAAAAAAACTAATTATCCCTTTGTGTAACTAATGTATTTAGCATATGCCACTTGTTAAATCATTTTATTTAGTTTCAAGCTTTTACATCAGATTCATGCTTAAATGCCATATTTATTACTCTAAATTCACATATTTTTTTATATCTTAATAATATTATGTAATTCATTTTAATCCAATTCAAGGTAAAGTTTTTTGGTAAACCCGTACATTCCTCTAATTATGTTAAACCATAGGTCACCCTTAGGGTTTCATCCTTCTAGGATTTTATATATTTTTTTGTCTTAGGGTCTCAATTTTGATTTCTAATTTTCTCACTATTTTATAAAAAAATAGAATTAAGAGATTTTTAATTCTAATTAGACAAGCTTTTATGTAAAATTAAAATGTTACAAATATGTAATAAATGACACAAACTGATTTTTAACTTATTAAATTTATAAATATGTCAAAAGTTGAAAGAACATAGATAAAGTACTTAGCTATAAATCAAACAATATAGACTATGTATGTGACTATATAATAATATAATGATGTTATGAATTAGGAACAATCTTTCACCTAGACAAGGGTAGCATGCACTATTGTACTTAGGGCATGCTGGCATCCTATGAAGGTTTTCTCATTATGATTGATATGACAGGTTCATTTTCCCCATGTTTCTTATTTGATTGTGTAGGATCTCTCAATTTGTTTTAGAAACCATACTATACATTTTTATTCACTTATTACCCTAGCTCAATATACCATAAATGATAAAAATAATAAAATATATAAAATGGTTTAACAGTTAATTTTTTTATAAACCCAACACTTTGAGATTCACCTACATACCAATATTCTAAAGAGGTATCAAAATCTATGTATTTCTACCATTTTATGGTGGTGTGTGTTAAATACTAGTTCAAAATGCTAAATGCTAGTGAAATCTAAGTGTGATTAAGTGATTCAATAATAACATGTGATCTAGGAGATTTATGAAAATTTAGATCAAGGATACCAAGGTTGTCTGCACTCTAAATTGGGTAAAATATGTGTTTTCTCTCAATGACTAGTTAGATATTTTGATACTTTTCAATCACATGAGCCTCTAGTGAATAATGACTTGAAAATATGGATTTATAGTGATAATTTTTGATTTCATTCAAATGGGGCTTGAAAAAATGTGCACGATGATCCATTGGGTGAGTTTGAATTTGAGAAATTAATTTTTATTTGGCAGGAGGATGCATCCAACAAAATTAGACACTACCGATGTGTGGGATTATCTTGAAGGAGCGATATTATCTAAGGAGCAAAGATAGCTAAGATGGAAGTTTGGATTAGTCTCAAAGTGAGTTTAGGATGTTTAGTAAATTGGATATGGATGTTTAGATTTATAAATTACTTAAGGGGTAAGGGTCATTTGCATAAGAAGTGAAGGAAGGGTGGTCAAGGATCATGGAATCAAGAATGAGTTGTGTATAATAAGTGGTCACAAGTAAATTTTTAGTAATAAATGTTAATTTATGTGTTTACATTCCCCCCCTTATTTCTAGTAATGCAAAAATTAAAAATTACTAGAGTAAAAAGAAAAGTGTGTACTTGAAATTACCTATGAAGAATAGTCTTAAATATAGGTCATAATGGTGAACCGTGCTTCGTGCACAACCTACAATGAAACATGTGTACATGAATTCCTTATTTAAGATAAAAATAAAAAAATAAAGATAATAAATATTATAGATATTAAAAAAAAAATTACACCTAATTGGGTACATCAACCATTGTGTTTTCTAGTGTAAAAATGGTGACTGGAGAGGGTAGGACCCTAGGTGATTTTTTATTCATTGATGAACTTGGATTGGACGATGTATGATCTAATATTCATTAAAAAGAGAGTGTGATTAGTAATCAAGGCATACTTGACTCCATCATTACATACCCAATGTAGTGAAGTAGCTTAAAATCCCTATATGAATTCCAATAGATCATTTCTATTACAAAAATGGTGAACCAATGACAACAAATGGAATAGGATTCATTTAAGGTGAAAAATTGGTGTAAGCCTAGTGTAAAACCTGGTGCAAAACATGGTTAAAAATAACATAATTTGATTTCTAGTATATACAACATGGAAAATGACACAGATTTCCATTCCTTATATGAAACTGGTGCAAAATTGAGTAAGAAAGTAGTCATGTACCATGCACAATCCCCCAATATGATATCTAGGTGTATATAGATTGTACAACTGAGTAATATCAAATAAAATCTTGAGAAAAAATCTATGATAAAATGGAACACATGTCATGCATGATGCCACCAAACTAGGAAAAAACTGAGACAAACTTGTGTAAAAACCTAAAAATTATTTTTTAGAAATATTGTAATTGACCTGTAGATTGAGAGATATTGAGAATTCTGTAAACTATAGTTTTATACCCACTGAGATGTAAATTCATTATTATGGACATAACCAACCTATACCCTTGTCTAAATGGTGTGTTGTTGTCTAGAACTACTTTATGAATAAAATGTGGGAGTGAACTATGATCAAATGGGTAAAATTTGTAACTATATGATTGTGTAATTACTATTGGATCTTAGTTTCTAATATAAGTCACTGTGTATGCCCATAATTTGAGGTGAATTTTGGATCCTACACAATAACATAAATTAAAAGAAAAAATTATGTGAAAATATATTATATATAAAATTTAATTTTGGATTTATAATGATAACATATAAGATCATGACATCATCATAGATAAAACAAGCAATAATTAGTATTATATGTATGTATAAATCTAAGCATATATAGTTTCATGTCTAGCTATATGTTTTCAATTAGGAACATAATAACTAATGATATTATAATAACTAATTAAAACTAAATATAATAACTGAGGGGGAGATGCATGATATTGATCATTGTATCAGACATGAGGAAGATGTATGGTGTCCATCATGGAGTCAAAAATTGAGCAAACAAGAGTGAAAAAGTGTCATGTCTATGATGCATACACACAAAAAGTACACACAAAGAAAATAAATCACACAAAAGAAGGAAAATGGGCCAAATGCAAGGGACACGTTTAAATGTCAATCACATACGTAGAAACATACAGTAGGCTTACAGTCATAAACAAAGACATTTTCAAATGTATACAATCCAAAACAATGAATACACATAAAAAATTAAGCATAAAAAGAAAACACACAAAGTGTACAAGACTAAATGCAATTGATCAACATAATCAATTCATAACATTAGTATATTTAACAACTTAGGTAGCTAGTAAGATATCAATGTGAAATTTAATAAGTAATAATGATAGATTTTGTGAAATGTAAGGAACTGAGGTATAAACAATAAGGGTTATAAAAATAATGATTGAACCAATGTAAGAGTATGCCCCTAGTTAATGTTTTACAATATAAAAAAACTATAGGATGCCTGTGACTTGTTTGGATCTAAGAATTGATAGCCCATGTTCACTAGGATAAGTCTAATGAAATCAGACATCAATGTAGTGCATTATTATCTAGGAATATTGCTTTTGTCTATGCAACATGTATGGGTCTACGATAGTGTAATGAACTAAATTTATGATTGGAAATGGAAACATGTATGTTATAAATTCACTCATGTACACTTGTGAATAATATTTGATATAAATTGGATTATAGAAAATTACTGAAGAAACTAAGCACCAATGAATTAATGAAAATAAACTACACATATCACGCATAGGTCCCATTTTTTAATTTTTTGTGGAATATTTTATTTTTATTTTTAAACATATGAATTAAGAAAGATAAGGATTGAGACTAACTGATGATTCCTACAAGGTAATTATAATCAATAGGTCTTGTATCTATCATAGGAATGGTGACGTCTTATGACTATAAAGTGCCATATTGATGTGATTGAACTAAGATGAATTAAAATTTTGAATATTGATTTCCCTTTGTATCATAAGTGCCATTGTCATGTTGATGATCTATAACATACTATTCATGTTGTTGAGCATGATGAACTCTAAGGATTTGTGTAACCCATTGTGGAGTGTATGAACTTTATGTTTGTTTTATATGTGTAACACCTTTAATTCCATTTAATATCAATCTAGGACATGCAAGAATAGAGATAGGTTATTTAGAATCTATGACAATTATCTAATAAAGTGGAATTTCAAGGATAGGCCTCCTTGGAAGAGTAAATTCTTTATTTTTAAATTTCTAAGTAGGTTGAACCCTTTTAGGTGGCTAAACTGAAATATTCTTTACAAGAACCATATCTTTTGGCCATAGGGATATTCATATAGGATATCCTAAATTGTGATGACTTCATTAGAATATTTATAATTTATAGACCTATAAAATGTGGAAGGAATTGAAAATTTATGTTGAATCCAAGGTCTCCCCAATAATATACCAAAGACCCCTACACTAGGTACTACCATGAACTTGGTGGCCATATGTGTTGCACTAACCTAGAGTGTTAGTATAACCTTACCAATAAAAGTTTGAATGTGTCCATTGAACCCTTTTATTATTGTGGTGGTAGAAGACATATCTCTATATGTATATCCAAGATGGTATACAAGTGTGACAGTGCACATGTTCAAACTTGAACTATTCTTAACCATGATACTTTATATAGGTTGATGACCAATATGAGCCTAAATGAAGAAAGAGTGGAAATGTGAATCATCATCAACTATCTCATGTTCTAAAAATGTGATCAAAATTAGAATAATATTGAAGTATTGTGTGAACCAATAATTCCATTCAAGGGATTCTATGATTCTCTAGGAAAAATATAAGAAACTAGTGGAGGGTGTGAATTATATGTGTAATTCACTCTTGTTGTATTTGTTGTCTCTTTACCCATATGATTTGTACAAGGATCACTAAATATTTTCATTTCTTTGATTTCACTTGGTTTTGAATTTGAATTGTATCTAGGCATGCCCACATTAGTGATATTTGCATATATCAAATCTTGATTCTTGTGCTTTAAATTGATGCACCTAAGTAGTGTGACCTGGGACTCTATGAAAATCACAAAAGGCATTCTAGTCAAATTTATTTGAAGGAATATTATTCACATAAACCTTTTTAATTGGAGGGATAAGTATGATATTGGATTTCAATAGTGTGTTGAGTACCTTATATGGAGATTTGGTAAAATAGTGAAATGTCCTCTTAAAGGAGCTGATAATACAATAGGTGAAATGGGCTTTGAAAGTAAATTTAATGTTTCTTTTTGATAACTCTTATTATCATTTGACTGCACCTTGTATGATGGATTATTCTAATTTTTTTCCTAAGAAGTAGAAGTTTGATTAGTTGCATACTTTAAATTATTCATTTCCAATAATTTTACCTCTCTTTCCTTTACTCTATGGCACAAATCTGTGAATGAGATAAAATTTTAAACATGACAAACTCATTTAGGGGCAGAAGCAAGATCTACTTGAAGATATCTTTTAATTTTTTGTCTTTCATTGGATTCATAATCTTATATATCATGGTATTATACATTAAGACATATTATGTGATAGGATCATTTGATCCTTGTTTGAGTTATGCAATCAGATCATATGATATCTTTTCATTGAAATTGATGGGAAAATATGTAAGAAACAAATTGGCCAAAGTGTTAATAGTATACACTAAATGATGTATTAAATCATATAAACATATTACTACATACTCTTTTAGGATTTTTGGAAGTAACCTAGTTAATAATAGATAATTGGATACATAGTCCAATCATGTTGCATGGAATGTTATCAAGCATTGCTTAAGTACCACAAAACTAGTTGGTAGAGGATATAATACAATGCTATTTGGCAATTGAGTGTGAAATAAAATTTGATAATCAACCACCTAATTTGGTTTTGAATCACCCTAATATAAATGCAACACCTTAGTTTTAGATATTGAGTCTCATGCATAAGGGATTATACATCGAGAGAAAAAGAGTGTGTGCCAACCAAAGGTGGTGTTCCCAGTAATTGAGTATGAATTTGCATTTTAAGTTTTACAAAATCTATGGTTAGGTTTTACAATATTCAATCAATATATGGGTCCACCAATATGTTTGATCAAATTTGTGAATTAAGAGAGTTTTAATCATAATTAGACAAACTTTTGTGTAAAATTAGAATGTTACAAATATGTAATAAATGACACAATATAATTTAAAACTTACTAAATTTATAAATATGTTAAAATGGGAAAGAACATAAAAAAAGTAATTAGCTTGAAATTAAATAATGTAGGACTATGTATGCGACTATAAATTTGATAATGAGACTATGTAATGATGTTATGAATTAGGAACAATGTTTTGCTTGGATTTGGGACAATGTTTTTGGAATTGTTAAGGTAAAACTAAACTAGTTTTCTTAATGCATGCCTATGTCATGTGAAGGTTTTATCTATATGATTGATATAATAGGTTTGATTCACCTATATGTCCTATTTATCTATGTTGTAGCTCTCAATATTTTGTAGAAACCAATGTGCACATTATTCTTCACTTTTAACCTTAGCTCAATAGTCCACAAATGATAAACAAAACAAAAATTTAAAAATCAATTAGCAGTTGAAGTTATGATACACCTCAACACACCCTGTGTTTAACATTACCTACACACCAATACTCTGAAGAGGGATCAAACTCCATGTACTTCTCCCATGCTATAGTGATGTGTGTGAAATACTAGTGTAAAATTATAAATTTTAGTGCAATCCTGGTGTGATTAAGTGCTTCAAAAATAACCTATGAGCTTGGACGTTTATGTAGACTTATATCAAGTGTTGAGGTCAACATACCCCCTTTTTTGAAAATTGGGACCCTTGAGATATTTTGAAGCATAGCATTGAAAACATGGCATGTTCTAAACATTATTGAAATTTGAAGATCATCCACTTTTGACAAAGACTAGTTTATTAAGTTATGTTTTGATTTAAACTTGCCTAACATTGCTAATAATTGGTCTTCATGTCTTTAAGTTATAGGTTTCATTACATCCTTGATCATGGATTCATGTTCTAAAACCCTAACACAAACCCTCGATTCAAAGTTGAATTTGATAGGAATTAATTGGTGGAAGAATTTTAAATTGATTTTGGACTTGAGTACAAGTTTCATGTTTAAATCTTAGTCATGTTTTTTAACACAACTAAAACTTTAGCCTAAAAAATGTTTGGCGTAACCTTTACTGTCTTCCCCATTAGTTCCTTATTGTTTCTAACTAAGCCTCATATTTGGTTTTGTAGGGCCCCTTTTATTTTCTAACATGATCCCCTTGTTATCCTTTTACCCTAAAGTTTTAATCCTAAGGCCCCAACATATTTATTAATATGAACAAGACCTTAGACTTAAAACTTTAGCTTAAGCATTTACTTTAGTCTCAAGTTATAACTCAATTTCCATGCATTTTTGTAGATCCAACATCCTATGCTCCATTGTGGGGCTTGATCCAATAAAGTGAGGAAGACTTGGGTCTTAACTTAAAAAATATATAACTCACAAGATCCAATGATCCACACTTCCTCATGGCCTCTTGATTTCATGATAAAAAGACTATCAAAAAAATAAAACACTTAGTCCTTTGGGCCAATTAGGTTTGAGCACTCAGACCATGATCAATGGTTTTTTATTCATTATGGGCCAAAGATCAGATGGAGCAAAGAAATCATTGAAAAGTTAAAAGCCCAGAAGCTCTATAGATTTACCATGCAACATTCCCAAGTTCAAATATTAAAATCAAAGGGGACCACATGATAGAAGGGACCAATCATGAGTAAGCTCTGGGATCATGATCAAACAACTCTCGTTTCATCATGATTTTTGATCTAACAATGTAAATTGAGCCCAATATCATGGGAGGTCCTGTGAAGGTGCCGAGTGGCACTCTCACATTGGGACATAGGAATTTGATGAGATTAACTTTGACATTTGTATGAATATCATTTTATGTCCATGAGGAAGTATTTTAAGTCCATGTGACCATCATCATAAGCCCATCATAACTAATAACATCACGAGCCTAAATTTGACATTTACATGATCATCATTTGACATTCATGAAGATGTATTTGACATCCATGAGATTATCAAAATTAATCTAATAAATTATTTTGTTCAAGACTAAGATGGACTCTAAAATATTGTTAAAATGCCTATAAATTATTATGTAAATGACTAAAAACCTTCGAGGGATGTTCAAACACTTGAAATATTTGAACTATGAATGTTGAAATAGTCTCATAAGTCTAAATATTTTTAGAAATGGATTTAGTCTAAGCTTATACCCTAAGGTCCCCATTGCATTTGTTTGAATGTCATGAACCTTAGGATAGATACTTATATTAAGTCTTATTTTAAAATAATCTTTGTGACATGAAACTTAACCCAAATTCTTATAACCAAAAGTTTTATTGTGTTTAATAATACAAGGAATCCCTATGTCAAAATTCAACATTTGATCCTTATATCACTTAAATCCCATTTAGAAATGTTCTAAAGTTTAGCATAAACATTTTTGCCCAAAAAATGCATTGTGTTTATTAAACACAACACAATATTTGGCCTAAAGTATTTAGCCATAGTCCCCTTTGTATAAATCTAAAAAACTTAGGTACATACACTTTAGCCTAAAAGTTCATTTCATGTTTGACGAACACAAAATGAACCTTACCCTAAGGTATTTAAAATCTAAGTTCCCACCTAGTTCTACTAGATTAGGAGGAATGTAGATAGGCAACTTGTAGGGATGGGTCAGAATTCCCTCACTCTTGATAACTATGTAATCTAGATAAAACTAGATATTAGCCATTAACTCCATATACTTCTTGATCAAAAGCGGAACCCTGGGCATAGGAATCCTTGTGATGGTCTCCACCAATGTAGGATAGACACAGTCACATATGAATTTCATGTGGTACCTATAATTGAAGATGTACATTTTTGAGTAGTGGTGAAAAATGATGGTTTTACCTTCAGGAGACTAGTTTTTGATGTTTTGGATCTTGGTGGAAGCCAGTAGGGCATCCAACAAATAAAACATCATGAAAAACTACTTGTTTGTCTTTATTTTGATTTCAGTGAATTATTTCCCCAGGAAGAAACTAATCATATCTCTAATTAGAGGGGTGAGCTTATTTTTTACCATAAAGTAGATGTAGGACACCTAGCTCTTGTTGACATAAGTGGTGATAAGGGCTCTAGATACTCTTTTTAATAGGTTCATGATTACCCTAATCCATTCCCTAAACTAGACAATGGGGATCTTTCCCTTAAAGTCCCAAAATATATGGTTCCCTTAGATCACCATGGTCTAAGGATGGTGTCTAGGTCATGCTCAGTGGTCCATCCTTTGATTGTGGGTGTGTCCACATGGGGTTTCAGGAGCTTGTAGTATTTTTCAAAGGCTAGTCGGGCAATGTAGGATACTCTCCTAGAGATTCCCTAATAGATAATCCAATCATCATCAATTCTACAATCAATATAAATTAAAGCAAGAACATTAATGCAATAAAGTACCTCTAGTTTAGAAATTGGATGCTCGAGGCTAAACATTTGAACCACGACTAGTTCATAGTATTTTCTACTTAATGTGGCAATCCTCTGCTCTTTGGTGATGGGTTTCAGCTCCTCTATAGTCTAGAAGAGCTCAAACCAATTCTTAAGACCATTGTTTATGTCTATGACATCTATCTTCATATCCTTGAAAACCTTTCCTTCATTGTTTCTAGATAGATATAGCTTTGTCATATCTCTAAATTATTGTCTTAGAGATGCCATGGTTTTTGTGCTTGCGAATTCTTCATAATTGGATTGGAAATGGTCTCTAGTTAGCTCTTTTGCACTTAAAAAACACAACTAAGCTTCCTTTAAATTCACTAATAATCAATCCAAGTTTACTTAGGGTCCTTTTATGCAAGTTTAGGGCTTCAAATATTTAATGGTGGTAGTTCATTTGGAGTTTGGGTCATACGTGCTTTAGATTTGCTTTAGACCTTTGCCTTTATACATTTGCATTCTAAGCCACACAAGATATTTTATTTTATCATTTTTTACTTGCATGGTGCTTATATGGCATCAATTTGGAACCTTTCTTGAAATTTTCATAAATGCATTTTGAATTACTAGTCATTAGCATTTAAAAATTCCTTTTTGTTTCGCACCATTGGATCAAAATCTTAGATTAGCATGAGCCATCGATTGTGATCTAGGCCCTTGCCTATTTATTGGTTCCCCTCATACTAAGTCCCATGATTATGCCACTTGGCACCTCCATGGGCCTTCTAGGCTTTGGTACCTTTGTCAATCACACTTTGAACATGAATTCATCATGTGTTGAGCTTGTGGGCTCTCATAGCTCCATTGAAAATTTGTTAGCATCTTCGTGCCATTAGATCATCCTTTTATGATGAATCATGAGCCGTAGGATCTATAAAGATTCACGATCTTTAATTTAGTGCATAGGCATAAAAGAACTTAAGCTAAATTTTTTTTACCTAAGTTTTAAATTAAATAACTAGGCAGGGACTTAGGTTTTAAATACCTTAGTCTAAGGTTCATTTTGTGTTTATCAAACATGAAATGAAATTTTACGCTAAAGTTTATATACCTAAGTCTCCTAGATTTATACAAACGGGACCATGGATAAATATTTTAGGATAAATTTTATGTTGTGTTTAATAAACACAATGCATACTTTTGGATAAAATATTTATGATAAACTTTAGAACATGTCTAAAGGGAATCTAAGTGATATAAGGATCAAATGTTGAATTTTGACATAGGGATTCATTGTATTAATAAACACAATAAAACTGTTGGTTATAAGAATTTGGGATAAGTTTCATGTCACAAAGATTATTTTAAAATAATATTTAATATAGATCTCTAGCCTAAGGTTCATGGCATTCAAACAAATGCAATGGGGACCTTAGGGTATAGGCTTAGACTAAATCCATTTCTACAAATATTTAGACTTATGAGACCATTTCAACATTTGTATTTCAAATATTTCAAGCATTTGAACATCCATCAAAGGTTTCCAATCATCTACACAACAATTTATAGGCATATTAACAATATTTTGGAGTCTATCTTAGTCCTAAAAATAATAATTTATTAGCTTAAATTTGACAGTCTTGTGGACATCTAAATAATCAAATAACATTGGCACATCTGAGTATAGATAAAAATGAAGTGAAGCAAATCCTATATCCTTCAACTAATATAACATATGCATAAATTAGAAACCATATGATTAAAGATGTAACCTAAATTTCAAAGAAACTATTCAAATTTAAGACACAAAACTAGTAATTGAGAGAAAAGCTATATTGACAATTGACATATCAAATGTGGACAATCTTTACAAAATTCCTTAATTATATTAATTACTCCTAATATACAAAATTTGATCAAAATTTCTCCCCCTTTTATAATATAGTAACACATGCCTTTTATATAAAGATAAGGTAGTACACGGGTCAGTTACAAGATACAACTATACAAAAGATAAGGACTATTGCCCTTCTTAAGAAAGCTCTAGAATACACTTGTTTCTCAAAATTGGACTGACCTAGAGGCAATATGATAAAAAACTAGCATATGGATTCCAAAATAATATTTCCTATTTCAAATATTATAATATTTTTACAAAGAAGGAATATCAATTAGATTGATGGGCCCATTATTGAGGGACTCCCCTATTGCCCTTGTTGAAGTTCTATGGCCCTCTAATGTTCTTTGATAAGATCTAGATCCATAACTAGCTTTAGGAGGTAGAAATCTTCCTAATCAACTAGGTCATCAAGGTCCCTATCATATCTAGCCATAGTTTCTTTATGCTCCTAGCTTTTACAATCTTTTCCATTGTTGTGAAGATCATGCCTGAAATTCTACCATTGTCACAGTCTGATTTGCCCTAGCTTTTACCCTTTACTTCATTCATCACTAGAGTGACTCTATTTTTGTAATCTACATCATCAATAATCCCTAGGACTATAGTCTTGGTAGGATTAGTGAGCATAGTGCCCAGGAGCTGCTCAATCCTAGTGATCAATTCCTTATCATCAACTAGTAGTCTATCTAAATTCTTTGTCCATGTAGTTAGACTTTGGATTTTGTCTACCACTATCCCTAATATATTATTTAGGTGGGCCAGGATAATGGTTTTGAATTTAGGGATTTTATCCCTGATCAAAATGCTAATGAGATCCCTAATCTTGGTCTCTACCTCCTGTCACTCTATTCTTAATCCTTTGGCCACTTCACCTTGTTGGTTTAATGCATCCTACTTTATCCTTATTGATTTCAAAGAATCAAACACATCAAAGAATTATGCTTTAAACACGTTTATTATTGCATTAGGCACTAATAAAATGGCATGTGTCTCTAAGTTCTCTTTTTATTTTTCCAAATTTTGAATCCTTTATTTCATTTCTCTAATCCTAACCTTCGATTGAGTTGAATGAGCCTCATGTAGGATCTCAACATCCTCCTTATGGATAGGAACCTCACCAAGTTGTTGCCCTTAAACTAGGGTTAAGCTTGTAAAGGGTTAAACCTTTTGGAAAGTGAACTCCTCAGTTCCCACCATGGGTTTAATTATAATTACCCTTTCCAATCTAGCTATTTCTAGATTGAATTGCACTGTAATAATTGGCTTTATGTATTTTGGAGGCTCTAGGACCTCAACTCTTGTACTATTGGATGCTCTTAGAGTATTTACTTTCTTGATTTCTCACCCTATAGTAGTTATTAATCTTCTCTCTTCTTGTTCTCTCATTAGATCCCTTATCCATGGCTTGATTTATTCATGAACATCAATGTTGATAGCCTTGGTCAAGGCTTAAGAGTGGGAGTGGGAAGGGATATTTTGTAGCTTTCCATACATGAACCAATTAGGGATGATCGGTCCATGAATGGGGACCTCCTCACTGAACAAGTTGATCTCACTTGTGGGATGAGTGAGGGTCAATTTTATCCTCTTCCTTTATCCAACAGGGGCCAATGCAAACTCTACCTTTCTCTTTTCTGGCTGTGCCATTGGGACTATGTCAAGGGCAACTTCCTTTCCCTTATCTTCTTTCTCAACTCTTTTTGCTTGAACCTGAGCTTCTTCAAAATGTGTTTCTTCCTCCTCAAGACCATAACATTTAGTAAGTTCTTTGAGGGTACCCTCTATTATTGCACTAGGCTCAAGTGCAATCAACTCCAAGTGCTTAACTAGGGATAGTGGTCCCTGGGGGTGAGCTAAGGATGAAGTCCCCTTACTTGGTCTTTCCTCTAACATTTCCTTGCTAGTGCCCTATATAATTTTTTCTTGGGGATATGGTGGATCTAATTTTATTTATTCTTGGGGTTGCCTGGAAGATCCAAGAAATAAATGGTATTGAAGGGAATTCATCTACCATATGTGCCCTACTAGTTTATTATCACTAGTCAGTCTGTGTACAAACTTTAGGTTGGTTCCCTTAAACCTAGCCAATACTTCCTCAAAGTTGTTGGCCTTTATGTAAAAATTTCATGAGGGCCCAGTTCATGCTCATAGACTAGTTTGGGTAGTTATTTATTCTTCAAATGTGGGCCCACTACATTCTTAGGATCCCACTATCTGAGATCATCCAATTAAAAATTTTAGAAGTCCCTATGCCTAGACATGGTGTTCACTTACTTCCAATATTGTAAAATTTTTCTTCTTATGGTCAAAGGAAAGGGATGGAGAAGACCTTTCCTTTTTTCCTTGCATAATCCATTAACAACATGGAGGAGTTGAGATGTAATTTCTTATTCTACTAGATTAAGAGGAATGTAGATAGACAAACTATAGGGTTGGGTCAGAATTACCTCAATCCTGATAACCATGCAATCTAGATAAAACTAGATATCACCTATCATCTCCACATACTTCTTGATCAAAGGGGGAACCCTGGGCATAGGAATTCCATTGATGGCCTTCACCAACACAGGATAGACACATTCACATATGAATTACATGTGGTACCTATACTTGAAGATGTGTAGTTTTGATTAGTGGTAGGAGATGTTGGTTCTACCTATAAGAGACTAGTTTTTGATGTTAGGGATCTTAGTGGAATCCAGTAGGGCATCCAAAAAATAAGACATCATGTAAAACTACTTGCTTGTCTTCATTTTGATTTCAATGAATTATTCCCCCAAGAAGACATTGATCATATCTCTAATTAGAGGGGTGAGCTTCTTTTTTACCATAAAGTATACATAGGATACCCAACTCTTGTTGACATAAGTGGTGATAGGGGCTCCAAATACTCTATTTAATAGGGTCATGATTACCCTAATCCCTTCCATAAACTAGACAATGGGGATCTTTCCCTCAAAGTCCTATAATACATGGTTCCCTTAGAGCAATCATGGTTTAAGGATGGTGTCTAGGTCATGCTTAGTGGTCCATCCTTTAATTGTGGGTAGGTCCACATGGGGTTTTAGGAGATTTTTTTTTCAAAGGGTAGTGGGACCATGTAAGTTACTCTCCTAGAGCTTCCCTCATGGATAATCCAATCACCATCAATTCTAAAATCAATGAAAATTGGAGCAAGGATGTCAATGTAGTGAAGTACCTCTTGTTTGGTACTTACATGGTAGAGGCCAGCCATTTGCATCATGACCAAGTCATAGTATTTTTTTCTTACCATGACAATCCTTTTCTCCTCCTTGGTGATGGGTTTTAGCTCCTCTATGATCTAGAAGATCTCAGACCAATTCTTATTTTCATTATTCAGGGCTATGACATCCAACTCCATATCCTTAAAAACCTTTCCTTTATTATTTATAGATAGATACAACTCTATCTCATCTCTTAATTATTGTCTTAGAGATTCCATGGCTTCTATGATTCCAAATTATTCACGATTAGATTACAAATGGTCTTTGGTTAGCTCTTTTGTGCTTAAAAAACACAATTAAGCTTCTTTTGAATTCACTGGTAATCAATCCAAGTTTACTTAGGGTCATTTTATTCAAGTTTAGGGATTCAAAGATTTAATGGTGGTAGCTCATTTGGAGTTTGGCTCGTACATGCTTTAGATTTGATTTGGACCTTTTCATTTATACATTTGCATTCTAAGCCACATAAGATCTTTTATTTTATCATTTTTTACCTGCATGGTGCTTATATGGCATCAATTTGGAACCTTTCCTGACATTTTCATAAATGCATTTTGAAGCACTAGTCATTAGCATTTAAAAATTCCTTTTTGTTTTGCACCATTGGATTAAAATCTTGGATTAACATGAGCCATCGATTGTGATCTAGGCCCTTGCTTATTTATTGGTTCCCCTCATAGTAAGTCCCATGATTATGCCACTTGATACCTTCATGGGCCTTCCAAGCTTGGCACCTTTGTTAATCACATTTTGAATATGTGTTCACCATGCGTAAAGCCCATGGGCTCTCAGAGCTCCATTGAAAAATCATTGGTATCTTCACACCATTAGATCATCCTTCCATGATGAAGCATGAGCTGTAGGATCTGTAAAGATGCACGAGCTTTAAATCAGCACATAGGAATAAAAGAACTTAAGCTAAAATTTTTTTGCCTAAGTTTTAAATCAAATAACTATGTGGGGGATTAGGTTTTAAATAACTTAGGCTAAGGTTCATTTTGTGTTTATCAAACATGAGATGAACTTTAGGCTAAAGTGTTTATATCTAAGTCTCCCAGATTTATATAAAGGGGACCATGGCTAAATATTTTAGGCTAAAGTTTACATTGTGTTTAATAAACACAACACATCTTTGGGATAAAATATTTATGCTAAAATTTAGAACATGTCTAAATGGGATCTAAGTGATATAAGGATCAAATGTTGAATTTTGACATAGGGCTTCATTGTATTAATAAATACAATAAACATTTAGGTTATAAGAATTTGGGATAAGTTTCATGGCATAAATATTCTTTTAAAATAAGACTTAATATAATTCTCTAGCTTGAGGTTCATGACATTCAAACAAATGCAATGTGGACTTTAGGGTATAGGCTTAGATTAAATCCATTCCTATAAATATTTAGACTTATGAGATCATTTCAACATTTTTAGTTCAAATATTTTAAGCATTTGAAAATCTCTTGAATTTTTTCAATCATCTTCACAACAATTTATAGGCCTTTTAGCAATATTTTGGAGTCTATATTAGTCCTGAACAAAATAATTTATTGGCTTAAATTTGATAGTCTCATAGATGTCAAATGATAGTCATGTGAACCCAAAATTTCAGATAGTGAAGTTTTTAGTTTTGATGGGCTTAAATTTGATGGTCATGTGGATGTCAAATATATCCTCATATACATCAAATAATGGTCACAAAAATGTCAAATTTAAGCTCACCAGAGTCCTATGTCTAAATGCAAGAGTGCCACTTGGCACCTTCATGGGGCCTCCTAGGATCTTGGACTCACTTTGCTCTATTGGATCAAAAATCATGACAAAGTGAGAGCTATCTAATCATGATCTAGGAGCTTTCTCATGATTGGTCCCTTCTATCATATGGGCCCATTTTATTTTAATATTTGAACATGGGAGTGTCATGTGGAACTCTATAGATCTCCTAGGATTTTGAATTTTTAACGATGTCTTTGCTCCATATGATATTTGACCCATGATAAAGTGAGAACCATTGATCATGATCTGAGTAATTGAACATGATTGGCCCAAAGGACTAAGTATTCAATTTTTTCAGGATTCTTCACATCATCTGATCAAGAGGCCACGAGGAAGCATAGATTGTTGGACCTTATGAGTTGTATGTTTTTTAAGTTAAGACCCAGGTCTTCCTCACTCTGTTGGATCAAGCCCCATGATGGAGAGAAGGTCATTATATCTAAAAAAATGCATGAAAATTAAGTTAGAACTTAGGACTAAATTAAAGGCTTAGGCTAAAATGTTAAGTCTAAGGTCTCTTTCATATTAATAAATAGTTTGAGGCCTTAGGATTAAAAATTTAGGCTAAAATGCTAACAAGGGGATCATGTTAGAAAATAAAAGGGACCCTACAAAATCAAATATTAGACTTGGTTAGAAATAATAAGGAACTAATAGGGAAGATAATAAAGGGGAACAAACATTTTTTGGCTAAAGCTTTAGTTGTGTTAAAAAACATGAGTAAGCTATAAACATGAAACTTGTGCTCAAGTCCAAAATAAATTTAAAATGACCCCACCAATTAATTATTACCAAATTCAAATTTGAACTGAGGGTTTGTGTCAGGGTTTTAGAACATGAATCCATGAGCAAGGATGCAATGAAACCTATAACTTAAAGACATGAAGACCAATTATTAGAAATGTTAGGCAAGTTTAAATCAAAACATAACTCAATAAACTAGTCTTTGCCAAAAGTGGATGATATTCAAATTCCAATAATGTTCAGAACATGCCATGTTTTCAGGGCTAGGCTTCACAATATCTAAAGGGTCATATTTTCAAAAAAGGGGGTATGTTGACCTTGACATCAGTGCTACTATAGTTCTATAGACTTTGAACATGAAAAACATGTGATTTCTTATTAATTTGTAGCTATATATTCTAGTGCTTTTCAATCATATGAGCCTCTATTGGATGATGGCATGAAAATATGGATCTATAATGGTCATTTTTGAATTCATTTGGATGGGGATTGTGAAGTGGTGGGATGACCCTTTGGATGAGTTTGAATTTGATAAAATAGTCATTATATAGTGGGAGGGTGCATCTAATGTAATTAAAAACTATCAACAAATGAGATTGTCCTAAAAGATCAACCTTTTGTAAGGAGCAAAGATAACTAAGCTGGAAGTGAGAGTCAGTATCAAAGTGAATTTACATTATTTAGGATGTTAGATAGGGATGTTTAGAATCATAATTTGCTTAAGAGGTAAGGGTCATCCACATAAAAATTGAAGGAATGTTGGTCAAAGACCATGGAATGAAGGATGAGCTAAGTGTGTATAAGGAGTGGTCACAAGTACATTGTTTTATCAATAGATTTTAATTTTTGTGTCTACATCCACACAAAGGATAATAAATATTTTAACCTTTGGCCCTATCCTTTTGTATACTTACATGATTCCATAATATGACATCCAAGAAGGTTAGTTTCATAGTATCTCTAAGGTGTAGTGCTAAATTAATTGGGGCCCATATAAAGCATAACCATATTTATCTAACTTCATCTAAAATGGTTACAATGAATGTTTCTATTTTATTTTATGTTAAAATTATTCATGAATATGTGGAAAAAAATGATTATATTGACTTGACTCCATTTGAAAATTATAATAAAGATAATCACAATGAACATAATAATCAAAATAATAATGAGAGCCTAAATAGAATTGATCTCAATGAACTTAATGGGATAAATCCTGAGCAAGTTAAATCCTTGTCCATATTTCCTCAAGGAATCCATCAATATTAAAGATGGGATAGATTAGTCAAATTGATCCTAGAATATAAGGATACACACCATGTAATATTACTACATCTCAAACACAAAAACAATAACCCTTCACTATTATCAACTCATCCTTTAAAGATGGTACTTCAACTTCAGGTGTTCATACCTAGACTATTGATATTATCCTTACATCAACACCTCTCGTGATATATGTGATATCCACCCAAAGTTTGGGGGAAACACAAGGCTTACAATATATTTACATGCCTATTCCTACATAGGTAATATTTTATCCTCCTATGATGACTATGCATGTTACATCACCAACCTCACCTATTGCAAGTTCCCTTGAGAAGCCTATAAAATTTATATATGTTAAGGTGTTATAGTTAGAGAAATTTCAATCTATAGCTAGTCATTTTATGGATTAGAATGCCTTTTTTCATAATCCATTATCCCCTAAGAAAAAAGATTATCATTTATATATAGGTTTACTAGATCCTAAGATTCCACTATAGGAAGGTAAAGGTGATCCCAAACATCACCTTCGATCATTCCACACAACATGTTTGGATTAAACATACAATGACATATTATTAACCAAACTATTCCTGATAAGTATTAAGGAATATGCTTTATGATGATTTTATGAACTTCCCTTCCTACTAGTTAGAGAATTTAACCCTTTTATAGATACATTTCTATCACATTTTTCTATTAACATTGATGATAAACTATCTTATGATAAATTCAAGCAAGGGTCTAATGAGCCAATAAATGATTGTGTACTTAATTAAAAGACTTTGATATATAATATGACTAATGTTATGGCTAAAAAGTACTCCAAGATAATAAAACAAATCTTACTTTCACCACTTCATGAGTCAATCATCTCCAAGAGACTTGAATCCTTCAATGACCTATACTACACAATATGAGATAGATAATTTAAGCTCATCATTTTGAAAAATATCAAGTATACACCTAATCCTAAAAATAATTTAATAAAAATTATTTAAATAAAACTAAGACACAAGGTCAAACTAACTATAAAAAAATGGAAAAGATAAGTTTAATATCACAACCTAAAAATTGTCTTCAATCCCCAACTCCACCAAAGAGACAGTTTTATATATTACCATCACCTCTTCATATACCATTATAGAATATACTTGAATGAAAAATTATCACTCTTCCTCCTCCATAATATTTTGATCTAAATAATACTACACAAAATAACTATGATAGTTATACATATTTTGACTATTATCAAAATGTGGGACATTCTATGAACAAATGCTTCAAATTAAGACACAAGATACAAGATCTTATTTATGACAAAACTATTGAGTCGAGCACACCTAAAGATGAATATAGACCACAGGAAAATGGAAATAATAAGTTTAAAAATATTCAATGATCTATGTAGTAGGATTTTTGAGCTCTATGGATAAAATCATGTAATTCAATCAACCCAGATAACCAACTACCTAGTTAAAGTCTAGAGTCATTAGAATTCAATGTAAATAGATGAATAAACCATTCAAAACAAAATTGTAATCCTAAAACTAAGTTTTTTACACTATGATCAAATGGATTAAATAAAACAGGAAGATATTGATATTGGATTGATATACCTTGGACTTAGATTGTTGACATTATGATGGCATGATGAAGGATTATGGATGCTTGATTATGAACTCCTAAGATTGTTGATTAGTTTGACATGGATTTGTTATGAAGCTTGGAGTTGGCCTTCCATGGAGGAGAGGAGTTGTTTAAATAGATTTTGGAGGGAGGGATCAATGGTGGTTATTCAAACTTAGTTTTGGGGAGATCAAGGGTTGAGGATTATTTAAGTAATTTAAAATTCCTTAGAAGCCTCTATATTTAGATGCTTATAGAGAGAAGGGGTGAGAATAGATAAGGTTCTAGTTTTTGAGGGTTCTATAATCCTTATTAGGGACTAATGATGATTAGAATGAGGTTAGGTAGGGATTAGGGACTAGGGGTGTAGGATAGCCTAGGAATAGGCTAGTAGGTGGGCCATTGGAAATTTAAAAATTCCAAATAATAAGTAAATGGGATTAGATTAGGATAATGGGGATTTAGGATAAATTAATGATGAAGTGGGATAGAATAAGGTTAGGAGGTGATGAAATATGAATAAGGGGACATTGGATAATGACTAGAAAATGGATAAATTAGATTAAGTAGAATTAGTTTCGACTAATAGGAATATTAGTGATAATAATGAAAGTGATTGAATTTAGATACATACATTTTTACCCTCTTTGAAAGGGAATTGCTAATGGATCAAAAAGGAAGGAGTAATGGTATTTTAATGAAAAACCATTTCATGGATGACATTAGTAGATGATGTTAGGGGATATGATGCCCCCTCGAAGGGACATGTGGGGAAGAATGAGATGGATGGTCACTCAAAATAAGAAATATTGGGTGGAATGAGATGGATAGATGAAGGGATGGGATGCTAGATTGGAGATAGAAAATGAAGAAGATAAGCTTGACTTGAGTAGTGAGATACAAATTGATGATGCCCCTGGTAAGGACACATACATAGGGAGTAAATATGACTAGGTCACAGTTGTCAACACATCTTAAGGGGGAATCAACCATAACATGATGATGATAGGATTAAAAGGTTTCATGATTTATATGTTTCCTAAATAAGGATGCATGCAAGGGAGAGATTTAGGCTAAGATAGATAAAGATGTGATAAAATTAATGATGGGTGTAGCTCATATCTATATCAATTGATATGATGTTTGTGGTGATATAAAAGAAATGATATGATCGAGTGGCCAATAGATAGGACTACATGGCATAAAATAAATGATCCTTAATGTTATTAATGATGATGCCCATAACAAGGACACATTCAAGGAAGTGAGAGAGGAGATAGTGGCTGAGTTATCTTTGGGTACCAAAAAGTGGCCAAGTGCTGCCTACAAGTTTATAAAAACCTTAGGCCAATGTAGTTTTGACTCAGGGATAAATGATGCAGATGATGATGATGGTGATGAAGATTAGTGACTAGAGGATTATGTTAGTGAGTAAAGGATATGACTTATATGATGAGATGAGGATAAAATAGTGGATGTTAGTTGGATGGGTCAAGAGGATTGGATTAGTGATGAGAAGAGGGATGATTAGATGATTATATAAATGATGATGGTGTAGAGGATCAAGTCATCACAACTATCACAAAAATCATCATAGTCTAAGTAATATATTAAAATATAGAGCTTGGTAGGATGGCATATGACATAAGTATGACCCAGAAGACATTATGCCAAAGTGTGTAGACAAATGGCAAACTTTTCATCATCAAGGGCACTTATAGACATTATTCTAGCCTTGGGTGACATCATATAATCCATATTAATTGTACAATAAAAAAAATACATGATGAAACATAGATTTTAAAGAAAAAGAGAATTAAATATTTACATGATAATAGATAACCAAACAACAGATACGAAACACACATAAGTATCTACATGTAATGCCACAATGTCTTGTCTAATGATGAGATGAATGATTAAGTGATGGGTTGGACTAGGATGATAATGATGTGATGGTGGACTTAAGATTTGATAAGATGATCATGATGAGGATTAGGACAAGATAGTTACCCTAGTTTTGAATAGAAGGATGGATGATAGGATAAGGTCTTTAAATAGTGAATTGGTCTCAAAATCAAATTGAAGAGTGACCAAGGAAGGTGATTTAGAAAAGTGATGACCAAGGATTATCAATAGACAAGGCCCTATAAGAGTCTAATCTATAAATAAGAGGAGATAGTGATGGGATCAAATACCTTCCATAGTAGCAAAAGAGTGATTGAATGGGTGTTAGGTATGAAAAGGCAATGACAAAGAAAGTGATAGGATCAAGTACCTACCATATTAACAAAAGAGTGATTTTATGGGTGATAAGTATGAAGAGGAAATGATAAGGAAGGTGATGGGATCAATTACCTTTCATACTAGTAAATAAGTGAGTTTATAGGTGCTAGATATGAAAAGGCAATTGATAATAAGTGATGGGTGCCAGATTAAATGCCTTGATAAGGTGATGCATGTTGATAAGCCTTAGTCAAAAGGATGAGATTGAGCATATGAAGGGATGGGTGACCAATTTGATTTGGTTCAAAGACTAAAAGTGGTATCCAAAGATGACATATGGAAAGATAGAACACATATGGAGATAGATGTGACTAGGGGATAGACATGAGACAAGACACCATGAACTAAGATTTTTGACTTTTTCAAAATTTATGATGTTTAAGGTTTTTGACATATTTTAATTTTTAGGGATTTTTGGGATATGTATGTACACTATAAAAATAGGGTTACTATCAAATGGAATACCAAGCCTATAAACTATGATGAGGATGGATAGAATGATGGATGAGTGACAAGAAGATGAGGATGATGTAGATTGGGGATGGATTGTCAATGACCATATCATGATGTGAAAAATGACTATGGATGAAGACCAAGGAGAAAAGGACTATGGATTATCAATGACCACATTGTGAAGGAACCAAATGTTTATTTACCTAAGTGTTCATTATAGGTTGTGCCAAGATGATTTTAGAACATGTTTCAAGATACCTTTCCACTTCCTTACGTAGGTTAATATGTGAAGGAAGGAGAGATAGGATGGATGATATGATGGTAGATGAGGGGTTGGATATGGATAAGGGATGAGACAGATAATAATGACATGGATGGGTTTTCTCATGAGTTTTAAGGTATAATGTAGAAAATAGATTATTTTACCATGATGCTGGAAACTAGTTTTCATCATGGTACTTGCCCAAGGTGCCAAAAGACTAGTTTTCACCATTGGATGAATGTTTATTTATTTTTACTTTTGATTTGGGCATCTAAATTTATTGGATATGGGGATGAGATGCAAGATGCTAACATTAGACATGATCTCTAAGGATGTGTGTGGTAGGATCATGTTATCATTATTGGATGTATTGGGGTCCTCATGACCTTTAGTGATTCTTGATGGTGACCCTCCAAATATCTAGCTCAAGTGTCATCATTGCCCCTAGGAGAGATAATGCTAGTCAAGAAAGTGATGGGATGTATGGATTCAATGATATTGTGATGGGGATTAATGGGGATTGAATGGCTGATATGATCATGATAGGATGGTGTGATGGATGATTGGGAAGTGGGAATAGAAGTCACACACACCATTGGAGATATTAGACATTTTACATTTGATTGGTTTTATGTGACAAAGGACTACATGAGATCCAAAATACTTTGACTTTGTAGTTCATATTTTATCTAATTATTTGATGGAATATTGGTTGTAATAATAGTTCTTTTGATATGATTTTTATTTTTTAATTAATTTTGACTACCTTCTAGTGCCTGATTTCGGGCTGCACCAGAGGAGATTGATTTTTGACCTTAAATATTATTTTGACTTTGATGGTCCCCTAATGCCTAATAATAGGATTCACTAGGGGAGGACATTGTTTGATTAAGGCAACAATTTGACTCTTCTAGATTTTGATTTATGGGATCAAAGATGATTTGATCATGATTTATGACTTTTGGCATATAGTCTTGGACCTCTATTTTTTTGACACACATTATATTGCTCAAAGAAGGGTTTAACGATGTATATTTCTGTTCATCCCTACAATCAGTGATAGGAATAAATGGGTCTATAATGGATGTAGGTGGTGGAGATTGTATGATGAGGTCAATTAGTGGTGATGGGGAAGCATGGTATTCATAAGGGTTCTTAGGAGACCCAGTTTTGACATCAGAGAAAATCCCCTCAAGCTCAACAAAAATATCACTAAGACTAGTTGTAGTGGGCACATCTAAAATAGGATCAGATTCACCCTAACAATATTCAATAAAGAAATCTTGTAAGAACTCTATTATGACCTCATCATCCTGATTGTGATACAAACGTATGTCTGGTAATGTATTGGAGGTATCTTCAACAAGATAGGCATTATCAACATCTACTATAATGTTGATGGAGGATGATGTTTCTAATGAGGAATTTGATTCAGATTTTAGTGTTGTACATGATCCTAATGAAGATAAGACTTATGATGATGAATTTAATGTACAAGATGAAATATTGTTAGTAGAAGTTTCATTATCTATGCTTGAACTCTCATTAAGGGGTATTTAATGTGATGAGTGAGAGGGTTCATGAGATTAGGAGGACTAGTCTCATGAGGAGTAGATGTATCATTGATGGAGTATTTTTTGAGGATAGGGGATCATGTAGGATGGGTATGGACTATTGACCTTCACTTGGAAAGGGAATGGCTTGATCATGATCATGAATAGAGTCTTGGCATTCTTTTTCTTGTTCACCTAGGGATATGGATACGTCTAGTTCATCACCAATTACAATATGACCATGATCAATGAGGTCTTGGACATAGTCTCAAATTTTTTGACATCATTTAATGGAATTTCCATAGGTTTGGTGATATGTACATTATTGATTGGATTTATACAAGGAGGGTATAGGCTTAGTAGGATCAAGATGATGGATAGGTGGATAGACCATCATGTTGGTGGTGACAAGTTATTGGAAAATGGATTCCAAGGATATAGGAAGGGGATTATAAGGACCCAATTCATTTTATGGTTTATATGTGTAAGCATTAGACTTATGATTAGATGATTGTTGACATGAATGGGTGGGTTAACTGGTATCAAGCAAGTTGGCTAAGATAGGATTCCCTTTGCTAGTATAGAAAGAAGTATATGACTAGCTATGACTAATGGATGGGGGATTGGAAGGAGACTCAAATAGATGGATTTTGATGAAGGATAAGGTGAATTGGATGAGTTTTAAATATTCAAGAAATTAGACACCCATCTCAAGGAGTCATAATAAAATTGCCTATGGGTTGTCATCAAGGTATTTATAGAATAAATAAATTTGTGAATTAGAAAGGCCACGGCTAGGATGAGGACTAGTGGATGGTGGAATAGAATAGGATAGGGATGAGGATTGATGAGAAGCTTGATTGGGAGATGGTATTGGGATTTTGGGATCAACATCATTAGGGAAATGGGTACCCATCTTACATAACCATAAGAGGGATTCATCTTTATTCTCTATGATGTATTGATTGATTAGGGTGGTTGCATTAAGGAATGTTGATATTGATTTTGAAGGGATACAAAATTATGGTTGAGGAAAGATGTAGATGTTGGTTTGGGAAAAATGGGATCAAGATTAGAAGGGAGGAAGACACCCATTTATATATCTCATAAAAGGACATCATTCTTTTTAGCCAATATGTATTGGTCTACACAAATTGGATCCAAGTCCATTGGGATGGATGATAAAATATGGATGATGAGTAGGTATAGAAAGGATTATAGATAGTTTCTTATACAAATTAGGATCAAATGATTGAGATAGTATGATAGGTGAGGATAAGATAGACTAATGGATTAAAGACTATAATTAAATTTTAGATTGATAATACAATAGGTGCAAATGACATATCAACAATGCCTAGTGTTCAAGATAGCAAAATGATTGCCAATTTGATGGGTGCCTAGATTCAAACTAGCAATATGATGATGTGATGGGTTCTAGTTATGAATAGGAAAGGATGATAGAAACTAAATTGATGATGATAGGTTTACTAGATTGATACTGACAAAGTGATAAGATGTTAACAATATATTGATTAAATATGAGATATGATCAATATGATGAGTGATAATGGACTATGATGATAGGATGTTATGAAAATACAAAGGACTAGCTCAAAACCTTAAACTTGTTTTCTCAAGATGGGATGGGGTAGGATTATGTGATGAAGGTGATGGGATAATTTGATTAGGATAAATATATATAGGTGATGATGAAATGACCAAGGGTGACAAGGATGGAATGGACCTATATATGACCTAAATATCCAACTAAGACAAGGTTATATTAAATGGGTGATGAAGATGAGGTCAAGATAAATGATTGATGGGTAGAGTGGGATTATGATAGGATGTCGATAAATAAATAAAATGTGCTTAGGATAGGTAGGGGTATGACTAATGATGATGGAGAGAAGGAGAGGATGTGACTAGAAGGATGTATAAGAGAAATAAGATATGTACAATAGAGTAAGATAAGGATATATAGGATGATGATTAGGCTACTTGAGTGATGGGGTGATGATCAATGAGGGGTAGGTATGGTTAGACTAGGAGGGGGATGAGGTGACTATATGAAAGCAAGTAGTTGATGATATTGACTTAGGTAAGGATATAATATGTGATTGGGGTATGTAGGTGATAAGGGTATAATTAAGGATGGGTGGATATGATTATAAGATGTATAAAAGGATAATATGCACAAGATGATGTCAAATATTTATAAGGTAATATATTGGTGATGGGGGTATGACTTATGATGAGAGAGGATAAGATGGGATGAATAGACTAAGATGGGGTGAAGACAAAATGGATATACAAGGAAAATATGGATAAGAGGATGATGATGATGATGATGATGATGAGCAAAGATGTTTTGACTTGGATATAGTTAAGACAAGATAAGAGTTGGGATAGGCCAACAAAAAGGATGTAAGGGGATGATGATAAGGAGATACAAGATGAAAGGATATACAAGAGGCTAACAATGTACAAGACAAGATAAGGATATATAATATGGGTTGTGCAAAGACATATATAGGTGTAGGTAGGTTTGGGTGAAGGCTAACTCAGATCACAAATAACACAAGTTTATCATAACACATACTCAAGCAAGCAAACCACATAACCTTTGATTAGTAAACTTGAGGGTGTGTAAATTGATGATCGTACCATCAAATGGCTTTACAAGAGAGGATGTAGGCTAGTGACCCATTATGGAATCAACTAAACCCTCTCAACCCTATTTTCACATGATGGATACTTTGTAAATGATACTAACTCCTATAGAAGTATACATGTTATGATCGAAGGATCCTATACTAGGTTTACACAAGGTTCTCTAGGTGAATCCCACATATATGTGAAGGTATAGTTGGGACAAAGTATTTATAGGATGCTTTATAGACAAATTTTATCTTAGAGCTTAAATTCACCTCACTCCATGGAACCCTTTATGTAGAATTCCACTTTAGCTCCAAATGCTAGTTCTCCTAATTTTTGGACTTGATTGGAACATGGAGTTTGGACTAGTGCATTGTGGTGAAATCCACAGTCACTATTCCCTTATAAAATAAAAGGGATGGGGTTTATAGGTGTTTTTTGATCCCCCATGAATCACCACAAGGATGCAAGAAGGAGATCATACACCACCATATACCTTAGGATTTAAATAGGCACACCCAAAAAGATTAATTAATTGATTAAGATTAAGTGTGATGTACTTATAAGATGAAAGATAAGAATATACACACAACAAGATGATGATATATACATGATAAGATATATGATGAAAATGATTCAAAAATGATTTTTTAAGGTGCCACAAAGAGTCTTTGATAAGCAGCCTACAAACACACAGTTAGTAGTTTAAATTAGACACTCAAAAGATGTAACCTGCAAGAAAAGGATTAGTAGTTTGACTTAACAATATTGAGGGGTAAGTTGTGAGACAATGATATTAAACCAAAATATGACCTACAAAATATGATGTTATAAAAATAAAATAGCCTTTAGACTTACCCCTACAAGAAACAAAATGTTAGGCCTTAAGAAAAACCATTAAAAAATCATGATTTGGATCTATAATTTCTTTGAGGTCAGCGGGCCATGATGCATGGGTTAAGGGGTAGCACCCCTTGTGGGGTTAAGGGCCAAAGACCCTTGTGGGGTCTGAGGGCAATGCATTAGACATGCTCCCTATCATAGTATAGGGTAGGGTCAAGGGGTAGAGCACTCAATGCTAAAGTAAATTTAGGCCTTGAGGGAAGCCTAGAATGACTCAAAATTCACCAAAAATGACCCTAAAACACACTTAAAATGATCAAATTAAAGGCAAAAATTAATTCAAAAATGTGATTACAGAGTGCAAAATTGTAACCAGAGAATGCAAAATCATAAATTTAAGGCAAAATCATAGATTTTGAGTTGTGATTTTGCAATTTGTAGTGATCCATGACAATCATCTACAAAACCATAGTTAAGATTGCAAAATCATGACTTAGTATGACAAAATCACTATTTTCTATAGATTGATAGTTGCGGTTTTGTTATAAATGACAAAAAATCTAGATTTAGGTCATTTGATATAAATAGATGATTTATGCAAGTGATATATTATTCAAATTCTAAAAAAAATCTTATTTATAGTAGATTATGATTGATTAAAAACTAATGTTTATGATGTATCCAAAATTATGATAAAAAAGATATTAAGATGAGATATTAATAAAAAATGGGCAAGATCAAGAAATTTAAACAAGTGATTTCTATTAAACTCAATCTTAAATTTGCCCTATAATATCAAATATTATAATCAAAAAATAGAATTATGGTCTAAAATGACAACCTTGCAAAATTGCCACTAAGGCTACAATACCATAGCTTGATAGAGCAAAGTCACGAGTTTGAGAATTTAAAAATTTGTGATTTTGTTGATGATGGAAATGGTGAAGGGGATGTGTTTTTTTTAATTCCTTTAGATGGTTCTCCCTACTTGATCTCTTTGCTATTAACCTTGCAAAGCCACACAAATAAAAACTACACACACAATAGTAAAGTTATAGTTATAACAAGTGGTTAGTAAAAACAAAAACTATTTGAATATAAAGACAAAAGGATGTTATATATTCTAACTATATGATAAAAAATATCTTGTGAAATATAAAAAGTTAAAATGAAACCTATAGAATACCATAAAATGGTCAAGCATTAGTGGCATTACAAAATCATGACTATATATGACAAGATTACTAGTTACAAGGTAAAGTCGTGACTCACGAAGTTGAAATTTTGCATGAAAATGGGAACCTAAAAAATACATCATTAATGGTTATCAATAAAATTGATACTTAGGTAGGAGAAATTACAAATTATCAGACAAAATTATAAATCATGAGTCATGGTATTGTCAAAAGGCCAAAAACCTACATGGTTAGAGGAGATAGTTAGTGGTTAAATAGACAGTTAGCTCAAAATCACAACTCACAGGATAAAACCATGACTACAAGGTCATGAATACTAGGGAAATATCACAACTTAGACCTGTGCATGCAAAATTTCAAAATTTTGAGATTTTTCTTGACTTAATTAAACCTACAGGCTAGTGAAAACACTTCCAACAAACTTAATGATTAAATTTGGAGCAAGCTCCCACCATGGTTGCCAAAATGTAGTAGGATTTTTTTATCTCTATGGATTAAATCATGCAATTCAATCAACCCAAATATCCAACTACCTAGTTAAAGTCTAGAGCCATTAGAATTCAATGCAAATAGATGAATAAACCATTCAAAATGGCATTAGAATCCTAAATCTAAGTGATCTACACCATGATAAAGTGGATTAAAGAAAACAAGAAGAGATTGAGATTGGATTGATATACCTTAGAATTAGATTGTTGACATTATGATGGCATGATGAAGGATTATGGATGCTTGATTATGAACTCCTAAGATTGTTGATTAGTTTGACATGGATTTATTATGAAGCTTGGAGATGGCCTTCCATGGATGAGAGGAGTTGTTTAAATAGATTTTGGAGGGAGGGATCAATGGTGGTTATTCAAACTTAGTTTTGGGGAGATCAAGGGTTGAGGATTATTTAAGTAATTTAAAATTCCTTAGAAGCCTCTAGATTTAGATTCTTATAGAGAGGAGGGGTGAGAATAGATAAGGTTCTAGTTTTTGAGGGTTCTATAATCCTTCTTAGGGACTAATGATGATTAGAATGAGGTTAGGTAGGGATTAGGGACTAGGGGTGTAGGATAGCCTAGGAATAGGCTAGTAGGTGGGCCATTGGGAATTTAAAAATTCCAAATAATAAGTAAATGGGATTAGATTAGGATAATGGGGATTTAGGATAAATTAATGATGAAGTGGGTAGAATAAGGTTAGTAGGTGATGAAATATGAAGAAGGGGACATTGGATAAATGACTAGAAAATGGATAAATTAGATTAAGTGGAATTAGTGTCAATTAATAGGAATATTAGTGACAATAATGCAGATGAGAAAAGTTAGATGCATATAATTTATTTCTCAAGAATGAGATGACATAGACTAAAGATAATTTATAAGTACGCTATACATACAATATGCATCCTCCACTTGCAACATATGATCACCCAATATATGCAATTATTGGTACACTTATCATCACCCAACCACATCATCCTATAATCATATTTGATGATAGTGATATTACCTATGATGATTTGTATTTTCATGTATTATTCATACAATCTTATATCAATGAGACACCCATAAATAGTTTCATCATCAATAGTGGATCAAATGATAGTGTGTGTATAATAACACTTATTTTTTCCATTGGATAAATATAACATGGTATAAAATATACATCAAGACTAATTAAAGGATTATATGGAAAGAAATAGAATACCCTCAAACACATAGTGTTACCTTTTTAGGTGGGTCCCACCATACTAATGACTCCATTATTAGTTATACATATTAATTGGCTCTTTTATATGTTTTTAGGATATTTTGGATACAAAATATTCATGAAGTAACATCTATAGTTAATTTATGTCTCAAGTACATACACAAAAACTAGGTAGTCATAGTTACATGCATATGATATGAGTACCTTCTATAGATAAGGGTATCTTCGTAGCTAACCCCACCACCACCATAGTTGGTTCACACACACACACACACACACACACACACACACACACATATCTATTGGCTACACATATGTAAGATATTTCTATACATTTAATTCAAATGAGAGTAGTTGATTCTACTAGACAACAATTTATTCAGTGCCCATTATATCAAAGAGGTATTTAGGGCTCGTAAAGGCCATCATATCTTGTATAACATAAATATATAGTATGATGAATAACTAATTGTATTCCGTAATGAACATAGGTAATGAAACATTATCATAACATATGACATACCCTATAAAGTCTTAGGACTTTTAGATTTAACCATAATATATTGGATTTTATGAGTAGTGATCATGACAATTACCATATAACACTTGATCTCTTATCAGATTATGATATGCCTACATTTGGTGTAGAGATGGAATCCAAAGTGAGTTAGATCAATCATTAGTCAAGAAAACTCAAAAAATTCATAAAGAACATAACTAACTAATCCAACTCCTTCAACAGGTTTACAAATGGAAATTAATAGCAATTGAAAGAAAGAATATGCATTAAACCTTCCCAAGAGCATCCCACCTCCAAGTGCAGCTCAAAACATGATTTTCCCCTTGATTTGGTACTCAAGACTTTAACAATGATATGTGTCTTGCTCTTCCATCATCTCTCAATGCACTAATGAAACTAGGATCATGTATTTGATCAAAGTGAGCCAATAGTGAAGCTATCCTATTAAAAATTAAGCATAATAACACTACACAAAAAGAGTTTATGAAGAGATTTTTTCATAAGTATAAACCAAAAGAACTTAAAAATGGTGGTCTTATACCTCATATTTATAGATTTTTGGAGTTGATCAAAATCAACCATGACCATCCATATTGAGATGAAGATGTGTGGCCATGGATCAATTCAATTTTGGAGGCTCAATCCATAAATATCCCCATTAATATTTGGAAGAAAGGGGCATTAATGAGGTATGGGAGGGCTTAAACTAGATATTTATTCTATTTATGGCTTATGGATGCCACTTGACTAATGATATCATCTGATGATGTAGATATTAAGAATGAGTTTCCAATTAAGAAATCTTCAATAACTTTCATGGATTTTCCAATTATGCCCTTGATTTGGATTAATTTGCTTAAGTGAGATTAATTAAATTTTATGCAATTCTTTAGAAATTGGTTTCTCACTTAATCAAACTCATCAGAATGTCATATTATTGGGTTATAATTTGACTAGAGTGGAATTAGAAGAAGGTGTCAATTGCATATGGACCAATATCCAATTTAAGACATTGTTGACATTAAACAACACATGCATGTCTCGTGTGCTTGTGAATTAGAAGAATCTAGTGGTTCAGAGTGTCAAATTGAATTTTTGTCATTTTAATTAAAAATGATTTTATAAAAGTTAATAATCACATAAAATAAATTGCCCCATTTAGGAATACATTATCCTAAATTGGCACTTATATATGACAAGCTCGAACCATTTAGTGCATTTTAGTGATCTTGGCCTAAATTATGCATTTGAGTGAATTTCAGGTAAGATTAATAATTTAAACACAATGGTATTAGGAATTAGATGTCTATATTTTCCCCCAATTTGAGAAGGCATAGTGAGACATTCACATGAAGCAACATCTTTTCAAAGAAAAGAATTGTCAAGAAGAAGTTGGAAGGAAATTACCTATGATGGCATGGAATCCAAAGTGAGTTAGATCAAGCGTTAGTCAAGAAAACTCAAAAAATGCATAAATAAAATAAATAACTAAGCCAATTCCTTCAATAGGATTTGAAAATTAACTTTAAGAGCTATTGAAAGAAATAATATGCATCAAACCTTCCCAAAATAATCCCACCTCCAAGTGTGGCTCAAAACCTTATTTTTCCCTTGATTTGGTGCTCAAGTCTTAAGTAATAATGTGTGGCTTGATCCTCCATCATCTCTCAATGAACCAAAGAAACTAGACTCATGTATTTGATCAAAGTGAGCCAGTAGTGAACCAATCTTATTATAAATTAAGCATAATAACACTACATAAAAAGAGCTTGTGAAGAGAACTTTGTATAATAAGTTTAAACCAAAAGAGCTTTAAAATGGTGGTCATGGCCCTTCTATTTATATATTTTTAGAATTGATCAGAATCAAACATGACCATATATATTTAGATCAAGATGTGTGGCCATGGATCATTTCAATTTTGGGGGCTCAATCCATAAATAGCCCCATTACAATTTGGAAGAAAGGGGCATTAATGAGGCATATGATGGCTTAAATCATATATTTATTCAATTTATGGCTTATGGATGCCACCCCACTGATTATCTCACTAGATGATGTAGATATTAGGAATGAATTTACAATTAAGAAATCTTCTATAACTTCCATGGATTTTCCACTTAAGCCCTTGATTTAGATTAATTTGTTTAAGTGAGATTAATTAAATTTTATGTAATTCTTTGAAAATTAGTTGCTCACTTAATCAAACTAGTTATAATATCATATTAATGGGTCATAATTTGACTGGAGTGGAATTAGAAGAAGGTGTCAGCTACATATGGACCAATATCTAATTTATGACATTGTCGACATGAAATAACACATGCATGTGTCATGCACTTTCAAATTATAAGAATTCAGTAGTTTAGAGCGTTAAATTAAATTTTCATCATTTTAACTTGAAATGATTTGAGAAAATTTAATCATAAAATAAAATTCATTGACCCATTTGGGGATACATTAGCTTAAATAATCACTTGTATATGACAAGCTCGAACCATTTAATGCATTTTAGTGCATTTTGAGTAAGATTGACAATTTCAACACAATCATGTTAGGAATTGGATGTCTACATTTTGCCTTTATTTGAGAAGGTGTGGTGAGACATTCAGGCAAAGCAACATCTTTTCAAAGAAAAGAGTTGTCAATAAGAAGTTGGAAGGAAATGATTCATGATTCCCCCTCAAGAATACATAAAAGAATAAAAGAGAGGGATGAACTCTCAAAAAGAGAGAGAAAAAGTGAAATTAATCCTTGGATGAGATTAAATCAATATTGAGCTAATGCTTGCATGCATTTATTCTCATTGATCAAAATATAACATAATATAATGGGCTTTAAAGGTAGGGGAAGTGGGAAGGATACAATCCAAAAGTAGAAACGACACACTTTGAACACACACACAAGAGGGTGAAAGATGAACGCTTAAGGAATGATCATTATTGAGACATGTTGCATAATTTAAAATCTTCCAGAACAAGGGCAAACACTATAGATCTTGGAATTAGAATAAAAAAGAGATCGTTGCTCCAGAGAAAGGAAATAATAATGTTCCCTAGTAGAGTGGATTTGATTGGTTGATAAAGCAATTTTGCCCTAGTAGGGTCTATTTTCATCATTAATAGTTGATTGTGCCCCAATAGGGAATATTTGATCATGTATTGCTCTAAATATTGTGCCTCAATAGGGAAAATTGGAAAGCATAGCTTAAGGATATAACCTATTACATATATTAAATATAAGTGGGCATAAACATAGATGTGATGGTTTAAGGACTAAAAAATCCACAACAAATAAGGTATACAAGGATACACAAAGTGATGAAATATATGATAATAGAAGAATAAAGGTGGCCAAGTTGACCCAAGATACATCACATATCCAAGCACTACTTACATAGTTTGAATCGACCTCAAGCTAATGTATTCACCCATCAGTGGGAGAATATAGAATGAGTAATGAATAATGGAAGAAAAATAGACCACTGGTCGATGAGACTCATAATGTATGCCAAGAGATGCATGTCTTGCATAGATTCTAGTGTGAATCCATTGGTGTTCAATTTATTGGTGCACTGAGACCTGATCATCAGAACTGCATTGACTTTCTGTCTTGAAATCCAAAGCACTTGGTATTTACTATAACAAAAGTGAAATTATGCATCATAAGTATGAATAGCCTATAATGACATTATTTTTCAATTATGATGAGCTAGTTCAAATGTGAATATTTATAAATGAGGATAGTGATAATAACTACAAATATCGGAGGTATAACTATTTACATTTAAATAAAAACAAAAACAAACAATACACAAATGTAATCTAACTTAAAATCAAGATATGGACAATCAAGATTTAATTAGGAAAAAAAAAGTATAAAATGAAAGAAATAACAACTTAATAAACAACATTAAAGTAAGATATGAATAATCAAGATCCATGTGTAGTAATAAGATGCACTTGGAAAACAAAACAAATGAACAAGACAAAATAGTAACACAAAAGACCAAAAGAACAAAATACCTAGAATAAACAACAAATTAAATGAACAAAATAAATGAGGAGACAAGGAATCCAGTCAAAATAACAATAAAAATACAAATAAACAAACATAAATAAGTGTTAGTCATAGTGTGAGTGCAAATAGAAAACAATTATTCATGTACGTATAGTAGAGGTGTTAATTTTTGTGACAATGCAATAATAAAGAAGGACAAAAAGTTTCCCCAAAGTGATAGGAAAAAAAATGAGGGAAGAATAAAAGGAAGGGTGTGGCCGAGCTAACTCTAGATGTATGAGACAAGTGGATGTTGCCTACATAGTTCCATGGACACAAGATCCAAAATGAACTTCAGGGCAAATGTAGTTCTCCCAAAAAATGGGATAGAATAAAAGTGATGATAAGAAAATATGATTAATGTTGTAGATGAAATAATGAAATGGGATTGCAAAATGGTGAGCATATTCAAATTATATCTCTAAAAATGGCAAGAGCATGGAGATGAAAATAAACAAAAGTGCAAGATAATGTTTTTGGTTTGTTTTGTCGATCATTTTTTAATGTTTTTATGTTTTGGGGATAAGAAAAATATATGAATGATTAACAAATGGCCCAAGGAACTACCTAATTGAGGATATTCACTTCCATAGGTAAGAGTTCAAACAACATTTAAATTGATTGCAATGAGGTTCAAGAATTTAAACAATGACATAGGGAACTAACTAATCAAGGATATGCTCATCCAAGAGTAGAAGTTCTAATAATAGCTAAAGATAGTTACAATAACCCATGCTCATAAATTAGTGAGAGAGAGAAACCTACTAAAAATTTATCATAAAATGGTGAGAACATGTTTGAGATGATTGAGTTGACATCAACATAAATTTAGCACTACCTACATAGTCCCGAAGGGCCTCAAATTAATGTAGTTCAAATGGTGTTGTAAATGGGACACAATGGTATAAGATGCCTAGAATAAAATGGTCAATAGGGTTTCCCATAAGAGACAAGGCAAAGTAAATGGTAGGGGAAATGACAAATACAAAGAAATGGTTTTGTTGTTCTTGTTAACAGGGAGATGCACATCCCAGTCAACATGTGAGACAACTAGAATAATCAATCACAAAAATTGCTAACCAACACCTCATCTTGATAGTTGCATTGTCAAGAACTTGCTACAGATTTGGAATCCAAAAATGTTGTTGTGATCTTTGTTGTTTTTTGATTCTATTTCCTTCAAACATCAAGACAAAATATCTTTGTGACCTTAATAAAGGGAAGTGCTACCAAGGATGGAAAATGATGTTAGGCATAGGATAAATGGTATAGATTGGTAATGTATAGGTGGATGATAATGAAATGTATAATGTTTGGGAAACAAATAAATATTGGGACTTTCAATCATACATAATGTTTTTGATTTCAAATTTGACATAATTTTGGTTATGGTAGGGGCAAATACTTCTGAATATGTTCTCGATAGGACTACCATATTTTTCTATTATTTACTCTTGAGATTTTTTACAATCTGATTATGTTGTAGATTGGAAGCTATATTGATTTCATCTTGAATAATGTATTCATTAAGTAGTGAAAAAATGTTGTGCTCAACTATTGGCTCCTCGATGAGTTTTTCACTAATGAATTTGTCTTGATTATCCCATAATGCCTCTGAGAAGGTTTCCCTAAGGGATGTTAACATTTGGCTTTAATTTTATTCTAGCACCTTTGAAAAGGTTTCACTAAAAGATGATAATTTTGAATTTTGATCATCACCTAACACCTTCAAGAAGGTTTCATGAAGAGATGTTAATATTTGACTTTGATTTTATTCTAGCACCTTTAAAAAGGTTTGACTAAAATATGCTGAGTTTGAAATTTGATCATCTTTTAATGCCTTCAAAAAGGTTTCACTAGAATATTATTCTTATTTTGAATGAATGTGGTCTTGGTCCACCTGATATGCTACACTTGATATGCTTCCATAGATGCATTTCAATAAAGTATGATACTTTTGGTCCCAATTGATGCTTGTGGGAGGTGGAATATCAATATAATGGATATGTTGGGTGGGAATAATGGAATGATGAATGGTATCATAATCCTAGTATAAGATACTAGGAGAACTTATGTTGATTCTAAAGAAATCATCCTCAAAAATTATAGAAGGATCACAAATGTATTCAAATTGATCCATAAGGCAAGCGTAACCAATGTTGTAACAACCATGACTGTATTCTACTTCTGAAGCTAAGTCAAATTCAAGGGACTCTAAATTTGATATTGAGACTAATAGTGATTTTTATTTTGATGCTAAATCCAATGTCAGTTATAAAATGGAACTTAAATTAAATTTTGATTCTTCATTGAATGTGGATGTTTCAATAATGATGTTTTGTTGAATTCTTAATTTCAGATAAATAATGGCCTATGATGTCATAATGATATTTATAAAAAATGATTCATCTAAGAAGGGTTCAACATACACTAGCTCATCTAAGTGAATCCCCTTAAATAGAGGGAACTACTTGAAGGGTGACTCGATAGAAACTAGCCTACCAAAGTGAGATTCCTCAACGAGTGGAAAATTTTTAAGAGATAAATCCATAGAGACTAGCTTATTAAAGGGGTGAGGCTCTTTAAAAATAATACAATGGTTGATGTAATGATTTTCCCAAAGGTGATTATAATAATTAAGTGACTCAACAAATATTGGCTCATCAGAGTAAGACTCCTCAACAATAGATAAAGTATCTATGGGTGATTCATCATAGGTTGACTCATCACATGTGTACTCATCACAAATGGGTGGTTCAATAATAAAATCATGGTTTTGTTTAAAATTGGTTGCAAAATATTAACTTTGAACACATTTTGGTCCTCACAATATGGTTCTTGAAGAGGTAATGTTTGGCTCTATTATGGATCAAAGACTGACTTGGAATTTCTAAAGTGGGGAACAGTCAACTCAGGATGAAAAATGGTTTGTGGTTCAATAATGGGCTCTCCAAAAATTAGACTATAGAAGAAGGCATCAACAAAGATTGGTTCATAAAAGTGATGATTTTCAATAATAGTTTCAATAGATATAGGTGATGGGCTTAGAATGGTAATGTCTAGGTGCTACAAATTTTAGTTGATATCACAAGCTAAAGGAGGAGGGCTTAAAATGGTAACCTTTGAGTGTTATAGAGTTTGGTTGCTCACACAAGATGAAAGAGAAGGATGATCTATAATTATAATCTTTGAGCATTATGGAGTTTGGTTGGTTGCATAAGATGAAAGAGAAGGATAACCTAAAATGGTAACCTTCAAACGTTGCGGAGTTGGGTTACTCACGCAAGATAAAAGATAAGGATACCTAAAATGGTAACTTTTGAGCATTATTGATCTTGATCACTTGGACAAGTTGAAAGAGAAGGATAGCCTAAAATGGTGACCTTTGAACACTGTAGATCCTGATCACTCATGTAATATGAAAGAGAATGATAGCCTAAAATGTTAACCTTTGAGCATGATGGAGATTGATTGCTTACACAAGCTAAAGGGAAAGGATGTGGATGATGTATAAAAATTAGCATGGATTGGATTGGTGTTTAATGGCTAGGACCAAAAAGGGAAATATCCTCAAACATGATAGAGTGCTCATGTCCATCATAAAAATTCTCTTCTTCATAGCTAGGGCCGTAAGAGACCCCACTATGAGTATACCTTTGCATCATGTTTAGAATATTACTCTATATGTTTACCAAGATTTGAAATATGTTTTGAAAACATTAATAAGGCATGTTTTAATTTTCTCCGAATAAGTGATAAGGTAAAAAGAGACTATAATAAAAAGTGTGGCATAGTACCACACAATTAGAAGAAATGGTTATGAAATTACTCAACTTTGGTGGGTTGGAACCATCAAATTAGAAGAATTTATGATAAATCTAAAACCTAAAGTGCAAGATAACATAATAAACTTAGATCAAAGATACGTCAATACCATAAAATCTAGGGATAACATCGATAACTTGTGACTATAAAACTATAATAAAGTCCTTCTGATAAGGAAGGTAACAATGCAAACTAAGAAGCTCAAGATGTGAAAACACACAAGAATTCCTAAGTAAAAAAATAAAAACAAATGAGAAACACACTGCCACCACATGGTAATAGGAAGTAGAATGATTCTAGAACTTAGAGCGTGAGTGATATGATAGATAACCAAAGTTCACAATGATAAAAAAGAATGATGAGTCTATATAATAGCCTTAAACCCAAACGAGAAATCATGCCCAAGTTAACTCAAACCAAATGAAAATGGTAAATTGATTAACACCTTGGCGTAGAAATTAGAAAGGTGAGATTCTGAATTTGAATTAAAAATGAAGGACTTAAAGATTTTTGCACAATGGTTTAGACTCAAATGGGTAGCATAAAAATGTTGTTTAGACAAAGATAAACATAATGTTTTAGATGATGATTTGAACAAGGCAAAAAGAGATTTTGATTTGACCAGTGTAACACCTCTTTGTTCAAATAAAATGGTGGATAACAAAGGTTTTTTATTCTGACACCTTTTGGTTTTCAAACAAGTTTTAGACTCAATAAGACCAAGTAAGTGAAGGATAAAAATACAAAATATAAATAAGTATATTGTCCAAAGCCCTAAAACTGACAAGATTGATTTGTAACATTGAATTCCATCTATATACATGCTCTTAGGAGGATTTTAAGTGTTAATCCAAAAATAAAAGTGCATGTAGTAGGGTTTTTACACCCCCTTCTCCCAAGATATTATACGATGACATGGAAATTCATGCTACTTATCCTACATGAAAAATATGTCTATGGTAAGTGGGGTTGTTCTAAAACTAATTTTTTTATTGTCTAGATGGTCCCAAGTGTGATTAACATTATAGGTGCTTCATATTAATTGAGATCATACTAGATAAATTATTATGAAAGTGTCTATTCTTTTCCATAATAATTCCATATATGTACTTTTTAGTGGAATCCCTTGGTTAACCAGACTTGACTTGGGTCTTCATTATGAATGGAAAGTATAGCCACTTATCCGTTTAGCAATTGTAGTATACATGCCCTAATTTATATGCCCTACCATGGATCAGGGTTGGTATGATGTTGGGAGATGAAACCCCAGGTCAAAGCACCCTTAAAAAACTTGTGAGGAGGCTATGAACTCTATCTAGCTCACAAACCAAGTTGCATAAAAATGAAAGATAAAGTGAAAAAACTCTAAAGGTTATGTTTTGTTAGGAAAACATAGTGCTTCATGGTAAATATTATTTGGAATTTTAGTTTTGAGATATAATCTCACATATATTGTATTTGTTGGAGTTGTTAATTTATTTGAGACAAATCTTGTATTTTGTGTAGAGTGTTTCTAGATCCCTTATTTTGTAGGATTCATATTGCCTATAAATTAGGCAATCCTTTTGTATGAAATATAGTGTGATTATTATTATTTATTTGGTTTTAAAGTAACATCGATCCAAATGATATTATATAAAGGATTTTAAATATGATGAAACATTTGTATGATAAAAAGAGAAAGGTGTTGAGGAGAAGACTAAATGTATTCCTATAAAAAAATATAACAGTTTATAGATCAACATTTTCTAGGGATTGAATTTCCTATTTTTTGCATCAGGCTGTCTTTTGTTGGATTTTATCTAGCATCACCTTATTTTGAAGTGGTGAATCTTGTACTTGTAACATGAATCAGATCAGGCTTGTACTTTGATTCACTTTAGCCTTTGGATCTATATCAGTCCTGTGAAGCATCTTGGTATTGGATCAACTAATTTCTTAGAATTCATTGATCCACTTTGTTTTGGACTTTACATCCACCTGACTCAACTTTGCTAACTGGCTCTCTTCGAGTTATGTTTACATTAGCTACATTGTTGGTATTGACCAAATTTGAATTTTAGTCAAATTGAGTCAACCCATACATTTATAAACCATTTAGATGTTTCCATATGTCTTATGGGTGTGTCATGTTGGTCTATCATCTTACTTATCCTTGCTCTAGCCTTGGTTTATGCTCATATCCCTTGTAATTGCCTAGTCAACTAGAGTCAAAGTTGGCAAAACATGGTCAAGTGTCCAAATTATCTTGAAAATGTCCTAATGTGGTAATTTATATGTTTTAAGGTGTTTCTAAGTCTTGATTTTGTCCTTTACCATGTCTTATGTGCAAAAAGTTTCATTCTGGCATATTTCTAGCATAATAAATGACTTATATAGACTTTCAAGGAAGAATTTTTGTGACAAAGAGATATTTCAACATTGATGAGGTCAGAATATATTAGGATCAGTTAAATTTTAGTCCAAGAGGTAGTTATATGTAGAAGAAGGTGATTTTCCCTTGATTTTAGGTCTTTATTAACACTTGTACTGATTTGGGAAGTCCATTTCCAAATTAGAACATGGGAAAAGTGTATGTTCACCTCCATAGACTCTTTTACACACTTTTTTTATAGATATTTCATCAAAAATTTTATTTTAAAATTCTATTTCTTCCTTCTTATCCTTGCAAGCCAAGAAAGGTCAATTTCAGATGCTTGGTGTGGGCTATACAGTTGGAGTTGAGAGGAATACTCTTGGGGGTTAAAATTACTATGAGTCTACTTAATTTTAATGGAAATAAGTCTTATTTTGATGGATTTTCCTTTATGAACCATCACTTAAACTCCAAGAATATTTTTATGCATTCACATGCATGAGGGGTCTCCTTTCTAGCTAATTTCATATTTTTTTGCTTTGGTTTGATGGTGCTGATAGTTTCATATGTTTCTCAAGGATTATCATTCTTTTTCCATTTCTCTCTTTCTTTTGGAGGTCTCAATAGTTCAAAAATCCTCTTCCTAGGCTTGTTTTGGTCTAATTTCACCCTCATTACTCCATACTTAGAAAATGACAACCTATAGGTGCCTTGAAGGTGTTGTGAAGTTGATTTAAAGTGTTATTGATAAATATTGTTAAATTTAATGCTAAAAATTACATTTGAAGGTGTTTGAAGCCTTTTAACAAACCTTCTTTCTTAATTCCACCCTTCCTGCCTACACACAGTCAAATGCATACTTTTAGGTGACCTGAGTAGAAGGTGTAGAGGTTATGTGGAGAATTAAAAATGTTTGAGGACCCCATTTTATCTAGGTATGATTTAAACATTGATAGACTTGTATTCAAGGAGATAGGGAAATCAACAAAGTAAGAAACCACCAAATCATAAAAGTGACTGAAACTCATAACCTTGATCCTTATGTTGTTAAAATAGAGCTCTTAGCTATTTTAGAATGATTTTGTAACAATTATGTTTTAACCTTTGGTCACTCCTTGTATATTAACATTGTAGATCCTAGTATATAAAATAGGTGTGCCAAGTTTTAAAGGATGAGAACAAGTGGAGAGGGGTGCTCAAGAGGCTCAAAACCATGCTCAAACACACTGTAAGGTTTTAGTAATGTCTATAGGTTTGAAGAGAAAAATAACCTTTTGACACCCTAAGGAGGTAAGCAATGAAAAATCCTATGACTTGAATGGTTAAAAGGATAAAATAGTTGACATGGTATAAAATATAAATAGGATAAGGTGGTATATTGTATTGGTGACCTCACACACTCACTCCATGTTCGTACACTATCTCATAAAATGAACAACCAAGGTAGAGTTTCAAGATTGAAAGAAGTCTCTTCTTGTATAGATGGAGTTTAGGTTATGTTAATGATTTAAATTGGATGATTAGATACTATATAAATATCCCAAGTATATTCATGAGTATCAATGATTTCTCTTCAACCTATGAGCACCTATAGGGTTTAATAGATGTAGGATATCTCATTCCTACAGGCAGAGAAGACTAAGTTGTAAAATAGGTGTTGGTAAAGCATTTAGTATAGGTTGTTATGAGAAGTAAAATAGGAAAATTGATGGATATTTTGTCTAAAATATTAAGTGAAGTTGGTACCCTGTTCTTAATGCTTAGAAACATGCTCAAATGCTCCTAAGGCAAGGAAAATGACCACCTACAACAAGAAGCAAATAATGACCTATAAATTTGATGCATGATTGGTGTATAGGGTTATTATTAGAGGGAACCAATCCAATTAAGTATTTTTGGACCAAGAGGACTTCATAAAAATCCTAACCTACTTAGTATAAGTCCAAAAGTATACAAATACACCTACATGATAGTGAAACAAAGTGTCTCAGTCTACCTCTAGCTAGGTAGATTGACAATGGACTTTTGGTTTTTTTAATGGAAAAATCATGATGGGAAACCTAAAATAAGAGGAATGGTAGTATAATATTTCAAGTAGGGTTTTTAATATTATTATTAGGCCTAAAACCATGCTAAATGGCCACCTATAGGGGTCTGTCAATGTAACGTACAATCATGGTCTTGTAGACTAGTCTTGTGTTTACAAGAGCATAAAGATGGTTTGAGAGGTCATGTTTATAGAGATACCATTTTTAGGAATCATATGTGATGTTGAAATATATAAAAATACTTTACACCTATAGGGAAAGATCAAGAGCCTTTATTTTTTCATAAAACTCAGTCAACTTGTTAAAGTCCCCTACACAGTCTGCTTTCAAACGTCTAGTCTTGGATTTTGAAGAGTTGGAGGTCTTATTGATGGAGTTAGAAGATAATTTTTTGGATGGAGATTACCTGGGACCTATGTGATAAAATATAATGTTTTTTTGTGTGATAAAATCAAGGTATCATGCCTTTGTTCTATCTCAAAGACAAGACACTTTTGCCTTCCATGAAGAGGTAGTTTTGAGGAAAAAGGATGAAATTGGTGACTCAAACTTAAGGGGACCATTCAATAAGGTGTTTTAAGATATATAAAATCCATATAAACCTATTAAAAATAGATAGGATATATGAATCCAAAAAGGATGCCCTAGGTAATAAGGGTTGTAGTCAAACCCAATAGGCAAGGTTGAAGCCAAGGGGCCAAATAGGACGCCATTTCTATTTCTAATCTTTGACAAGAATTAAAATGATTTGATTAATGTTTGAAGAATATAAATTGATGTGTCTAAGCAATATATATTCAATGAAAATGTAAAAGGGTCATTTTGAGTCCTAAGTAGCAGGCATACTTGTGAAAACAAGGTCTAGGCCTAAGGCAAATAGTGAGTCATTTGCATTTGTAGCATGAGATGACCTTCCTAATGGATGGAGACACATATTTGGGATCATGATAGAGGTTTTTTATTCATTTTTTTCATACAAACTCATCAATAAGCCATTTTTAGCTTGGAATGAACTTAGACCCTCACAGAATGTAGGAAAAGAGTTTGAAGGGTCAACTTGAGATGCTTATATCTCTCATAAAAATTTGCATGGGACCATAAATTTCTTAGGGAGGATGAATAGGATCCTCAATAATCCCTCAATGGAATTTTTTTATATTTCCAACGTCTATTCTTTATGAACAAATGTTAATACCTAAAACCACTCCAAAACCTTTATAAACCCTCTCTAAGGACCTGATTGGGAAGATGAGATAAATTAAGCATCCAAATGTAATGGAAAGGCCATGAAACAAAATTTAAGTAGTAGAGTACTCTACAAGGACCTGACATATGTGATTGAGGTGTACTACACTTGTACAGATGGTGTAAAACATGGCTCTTTTTGACTAATTTTTGTGTTTTACAAGTGTGAAAGTGTTTCAAATGATCAAATCACTTTTGAGAGGTAGATTGAGACTTTTTATTAGTCTCCATGGCCATTTTATGATGTATAAAAAAATCTTAAGTGTGCCTACCATCTCTTTAATTTCATCCAGTCACAATGAATGGGTAGTGAACACTTAGAAAAATTGGTGAAAATCCATTTGAGAAGCCTTTTAAGAATTTTTTATTGAACCTAATGACTTGGACACTCTTGAAAAGTGTCATTAATCCTTTTTCATATATCATATTGTATAATTTGAAAGTTTTTGGGTTCCAAGTGTGAGAGGTGCATGGAAAGGAGTCATTTTTGGACTGTTAGGGATGATTATGCATGGCCAAAAGAATAGGAATGGTTAGAGACCAATCTAGTTCATGTGAGGGATTTTTTGTAACCCCTAACACTTAGATCCATCATTAGACCTAACAATATGCAGTGATGTGGTAGTTTTATGAAGGCAAATGGTGAAGGTAGTTTCTTATGCAAGCATAAGGGAATTTATGCCACATGTGAAGGAGTTGAAAAAGTTTAAGGGACATGTGAAGGAGTTTGAGTGGAATATTTTCCCTTAAGAACCTATATTTCACATGATTCTATGAATATTTTAACTCCTCATTGCTTGAAAAGTGTCTCTATGACTATTGAACTTCTCTTTATCTCTCTCTCCTCTCACAATTTATATAAATTCTAGCCTTTTGGATATTATATGGATATCTCCACCTCGTATGGTGAATCCCTACCAAAATTTTTACTTGAGATAATAAATATATATTTTCTTACCTCATTAAAGATTTCACTAAGTGGATACAATGGTTGTTGGTCTTGTGCAAGTGTATTTTGGCTTACCTTCACATGTTACTGTTCCTAGTGCCTTGTGTGTTTTGGAATGTCTCTTTTGTAGGTTAGCAAAAAGTGTCTAATCAAATTGTAGGTATAGTGAGTAGAATATTCAATACTATTTCTTAGAATGCTTATTTTATAAGTCCTCCTAACTTGGGCTTTCTTTAATACCCCATGCTTGAAACATTGATGTGAAAGGGAAGATTGTCATTAGATGAAGTGTATGTATATAATTCTTCTTGGTTCTAAGTGCATGTTAAATGGTGTGAGTAGACAAAATATCTGGTGTATCACCTCCACTAGAGTAGATTTACTTTTATTTATTCTTATCCCTTTTCATCCCCTAAGAGTTAGTAGTAGGATTGATTCATAGTGGTACATCAAGGGGAATTAGCCCCAAATCTAATAATAAGGACAAATGAATGCATTTTTGGTGTTATCTGACACTCAATAAAATTATAAATAAATGCATTTTTAAGGGAAAATAGAGATGAAAAGTTTGCTTAGATTTAGGGGATTTGCCCCTCGACCCCACCTTGTATCATGATAGGGATCACGTATCATCTTTGTCTATACCTTCCATTGAGTTAGTAACTTCACTGGAGGATGGAGGATACACAAAAGATGGAGGTCTTTCAATGACCTCTCGTCAGTCACTAATGATGGGGCCACATCAAAGGTTTGGTGGCACATTTTGTTTCAATTGTGTGTTTGCTTCTAGTTTACAATATTCTTGATTGAATAAGTGGAAATTTCATATTGAGGGGAGGAACTTAATTCTAATGTTCCATTTTTAGTTTTTTAGTGTGTATTGTGTGAGCAATTTTTCCTATGTTATTCCCTATAGTGAGATGTGATGAGAGTTGATAATACTAATTGGCACATCATGATGTGGTTATTGGTAAACCACTCAAAAACCATAATCATTCTATCTTGGTTTGTGGTAAACCAATGGAAAACTACCACTCTTAGTTTTTGGTCAGCCTTATGAAAACCATTCTGTCTTGGTTTGTGATTAACCAATGGAAAATAACCTAATCATAAAAGCAGGTGCAAGTATAAGGTAGGTTTTCCCCATGTTTGCACTAAGGGGGTGAATGTTAGGAAATCATAGTACTCCATGGTAAATATTATTTAAAATGTTAGTTGTGAGATATAATCTCATGTATATTGTATTTTTTAGAGTTTTTAAGTTGTTTGAAACAACTCTTGTATTTTGGGTAGAGAATTTCTAACTCCCCTATTTTGTAGGATTCATATTGCCTATAAATTAGGAAATCCTTTCATATGAAATATAGTGTGATTATTATTATTTATATTTAGATCACCCAAACCATACATATTTGGGGAAATCCTTAACAAAATTCTAATCATGCCTTGGATAAGGCATAATTACAAATAAATTTCTCTTTTGGTCACTCGAGTTACCTAAAGGGGATAGGGGAAGATTATACACACATCCTTCATTTGTGAAAAATAAACAAGTATAAAATATCTAACATAAAATAAACAATTGTTTATTTTAATGCACCAAATGGAAGTGTTTGTGAAAATTTTGGCCCCTTGGCCTTAGTTGAAAACTTGTCAAACTTTCACCAAACAATTAAACATAAATACCTAGATTCCTTTTAAGCACCAAATGGAAATTTTCAAGACTTAAGCATTGTCAAATTTAACATTTTTACTAGCTTATGACCTAAAATTTTTAGAGGGTTTATGTCTAATTTGAAGCATAATTATCAATGAGAAAAACAAGATTTAAAAACTTGCTCTCAATTGTTTTTATTATACAAAGACCAACATTGGTCCATAATGACCAATGTTGGTTAAAACAAAACTAATGCCAGTTATAACAAATCTAATGTCGATTGACTCAAAACCGATCCTAGTTACCTGTAAACCTATAGGTAAAACATGTTTTATCAAAAGACATTTTTTAGTCTAAATAAGTATAAAAACTCTAGAAAACCTTTGGATCCTATAATAAAATGATTAGACATAGAGCATGCAAGTTCTTAAAGTCTAGAATAACACCTAGGATTTTCAAGAAAATTCCAAAAATCTACCTTCCTACCATGTTCTACCCTTCACATAGGGATCGATGTCGATTAGGATAGGACTGATGCAAATTATAAAAAAATGATACTGGTCACTGTGTGTCAACAAAAAAAATAAAAAAACACAAAAAATATTGGCAAATTGACTTTTAGAGATTCTTAAGCATTTTTAACAAATCTAAGAATTCTAAATTAGTCTCCTTGTTTTTATGGGATGCATGGTCCCACTAGGCATGTCAAGATGTAGAGATGGAATCCAAAGTGAATTAAATCAATCATTAGTCAAGAAAACTCAAAAAATGTAGAAATAACATAACTAACTAATCCAACTCCTTAAACAGGGTTTACAAATGAAAATTAAGAGCTATTAAAAGAAAGAATATGCATCAAAAATTCCCAAGAGAATCTCACCTCCATGTGTGGTTCAAAATGTGATTTTCCCCTTGATTTGGTGCCCAAGTCTTTAACAATGATGTGTGGTTTTCTTCTCCATCATCTCTCAATGCATCAATGAAACTAGGCTCATCTATTTGATCAAAGTGAAGTAATAGTGAATCTATCCTATTACAAATTAAGAATAATAACACTACACAAAAATATATTTTGAAGAGAATTATGTATAATAAGTTTAAACCAAAAGAGCTTAAAATTAGTGGTCTTGGCGCTCTTATTTATAGATTTTTGGAATTGATCAGAATTAACCATGACCATCCATTTTGAGATCAAGATGTGTAGCCATGGATCAATTCAATTTTGGAGGCTTAATCCATAAATATCCCCTTTAAAATTTGGAAGAAAGGGGAATTAATGAGGCATGTGAGGGCTTAAACTAGATATTTGTTCTATTTATAGCTTATAAATGCCACCCCACTGATTATGCCACTAGATGATGCAGATATTAGGAATGAATTTAGAATTAAGAAATATTCAATAACTTCCAAAGATTTTCCACTTAAGCCCTTGATTTGGATTAATTTACTTAAGTGAGATTAATTAAATTTTATGCAATTATTTAGAATTTGGTTACTTAATTAATCAAACTGGTCATAATATCATATTACTAGGTTGTAATTTGACTAGAGTGGAATTAGAAGAAGGTGTCAGTTGCATATAGACCAATATCCCATTTAGGACATTGTCGACATGAAATAACACATACACGTGATGTGTGCTTCTGAATTAGAATAATTTAATGGTTTAGAGTATCAAATTGATTTTTTGTCATTTTGACTTGAAATAATTTTAGAAAAGGGTAAGGGCACAAAATTGGGGGACAAAAAAGGGCCTACCTATGGACATGATTTTTATAAAATTTCATAAATTTGAACTTCTGTAGATAATTTGAGATAGATACACTCAAAATTTTAAGATGGTATAAAAACATGAATTGTAGAATTTTCAGTCTAGTTTCCAAAAAACTATTTAAATAAAAAATAGTTAAGTATAAATAGGTCAAACATCTAAAATTTGAAGAGGATATCTTATTTTTTAAGAAAACATAGTAGATATATGGTCGTGCAACCCACCATTTTTTGAGCATTATTAAATATTGTTTGAAACCCTTTGGTGAATATTTAGATAAGATATTCTAGTGTGTTATAAATTTTTTAAATATTTTTTCAATGAATATATTTTTTTATTAATTTTTAAATTAAGTAGACCTAGAAATTGAAAAAAAAATGGATAGTCAGTCGTGCGCCCCCCCCAACTACCTCAAAAAAATGAAAATTGATTTTTTTTGAATGTGTGTATAATTAGGCCTGTTTGTTACCATACAATTTTTTTTCACTTGTATCAATGAAAACAAAATTACATAAACATGAATAGGCATGTATAAGTGTAGCATGTAGTGGCCTAAAAAAGGTGTAGTTAGAAATAAATATAATTTAAACCCTTAAAATAGCCCAAAAATTAAAAAATCATATATTTGGAAAGAAGATAATGTGCTCATCATGACGGTAATAATTTTTTAAATTTTAATGTTGAAATCCATAGCGTATTTGGTGATTAAAGTTTAAATTTGTTGGTTTTTGTCAAAACTCTCAGTCTCTACTGTAGATACACAGTCACAAGCCTTTGGCTCTAAAATCCGAGCCTAAAGGCTTGGTTTTGAATTCAAATTCAAATAGTGCATACATGCTATGTAATGTGTATGCATTATTTAATGTTTATGTGTTATTTAATGTATTATATAATTCATACACATTATTTTTTAATAAGCCCAAAAACATATCTAGAAGCTTGTGGGAGTTGCACATAAAGGCAAATTTGGCTATAAGTATAAGTTTACATTTATATTAGTACATTTATTTTCTTATAATTTAAATTTATTTTAGTAAATATAATAAATTAGGGTCACTCAACATCTGATAGATTTGGTCTCACAACTGCATGCCTTATGATGTGGAAAATAGTTTTTCAAAATCCAATTTGGTTAGTACTTCAACATTTTTAGGGTCTACGTATTAAACCTAGGGGTTTTAGGACATATTTTTTTAATTGATGTCCTTTTTTGGTAAAAATATAGTCATTTTTTAGGTTTTTGTGCATTCTAAATTGATTCCTATCATTTTTAAGAGTATTAGGTTTTTCAAAATTGAAGTTTTAAAACCACTCACTTTTAAATTGATGAAAAGTGGTGTGATTGGGGTAGCATAAGTCAGATTGATGACCTGCACACATCAAATGACCACTTTATGTTAACTTCACTTGTTCATCATCTCTCCCTCATCCATGATCTCTTCTTTCTCATGAATCATCACCCATAATCACTCTCACATCATTATTAATTATCCTTAATCACTACCTAATTAACCCTCACTATCCGTAGTCATCTCTAATCACTCCCTCATGATCTTTGATTATTCTCTCATTGACCCTCACTATCCCTCATAATCCCTAATCACTCATTCCTCATCCCTCATCATCTCTCATCACTCCCTCATTGAATCTCACCATCCCTCATAATATTTAATCACTACCTTATCATCCCTATTCACTCCCTCATTAGATCTCACCATCCCTCATCATCCCTAAGCACTCCCTCATTGGCTCTCACCATCCCTAATCACTACTTCATCATCCATAATCATTCCCTCCTCATCCCTCATCATACCTAATCAATCCCTTATTGACCCTCACCATTACTCATCATTTATAATTATTCCCTCATCATCCCTAATCACTCCCTCATTGACCCTCACCATCCCTCATGATGTATATCCCTATTGCATACTCTGCTTGTCCAAGCTCTCTACCAATATCCACATAGCTTTCACTTTGTCTTTTTTTTCTTAATATCTATCTTTGAACCCTACATACATTTAAAATTCACATATTAATTTCATTTATTCTCGATCATGATTGATATTGTCTCATTAAACTCTTCATTATATTTTCATTACTCAATGCATTCAATCTCTCTTACATTGAGACTATCTCCCTCACTAGTCTTTATGCTTTATAAAAACTTGGATCAAATATTGTCTCTATTTATTTAGGATTTAATATGGATATTAAAAAATTACTTCCACTCATTTTAGTCCTATCTAACTTCTTTTTAACCCTACTTAACTTCTCAACATAATTCTCATATCATACACTACCTCTTACTCTATCATGGACTCTTCTTGTAGCCTTTTTTTGAGCTAATTTAATTAGTACAATCATGTATGGAATTAAATCATAAAATAAATATAATTTATGGATACCATATAACATATACCATCTCTTCACAAAGTTTCAATCTTTTGTTCAACAAATTGATAACATTTTTTGGCTCTTTTTGCTCTCAAATTAGGTCTTTAGGTTTCCTTATACCTTGTCTACCATACAATCCTCCCCCCATATGTAAGTATCCATAATTAGACAAATTTAAAACAATATATTATAAATTTCATTAATTATTTATGGTTATAACTCATAAAACTCACTTTGAAAGTAGAAACCCTAATATAGGGTTTGGACTAGTTTTACAGACTTGAGAAGCTTCCAAAGGAATTTATAATGATTGTGACTATTTTATTGGGTCTTATTTGACCCTACTCACATTTTAAAAGTGTTATATTTCCCTTTTTAAGCTACAATAGATTAACTTAACCAAATTTGAATAGACTATGTACTCAGTCACACGTCTACTGTAATATGAGAAGAGGTTATTTATTCTAATTCATTAAAAAAAGAGTTATAAACCAACATGAATGTTTAAAATCATTTGAAAAAAATTTAAACACTTTAAAAAATAAATTCCTTCTATCTATAACACTCCATTTGCTAATTTTCATGAGATACCGCTTTGACTATGTTAAGTTTCTTGATGATTATAGGATTGTGTTAGTTTTATTTTTGATTATACAAATATATGAAAGATAATTGAAATAATATAATAATTAATAATCATATGATAATCAAATAACCAAAATATACATCTTAATTTTCACTCCAATGCATGCATTTACCTTCTCACATAGATGTATACTCAGAACTTTTACTCATAAAAAACAGGGTTGTGTTATTCAACACAGAATGTCCTTATAAGAATAAAAACATACAATGTTTAAATAATATTAAGGAATTATTATGTAAAATTAATAATTACTCATATATTCTAAAAGTTCACCAAATAAAATCTCCTCTTTCACAAGACTCTGGCCTTTACTTAGATTTCAGGGCATAGTTTGTAAAAGCTCAAGGCTTACAGTTTATAATTTGAACATTAAAAATATTTGAAACTTAAATGAAAAATATTATAATAAACACAAAATAAAAGGTATTTTAAACTTACCACTCACACCAAGATCATAAATAACTTGTTACTAATCATGTTTCACCATTGATCATGCACACTATCAACTATATTTGCACATATTTAGTAATATGCAAGGTTTGTTTTCTTTTTTGTCTAAAAATAATCAAAACTTGTCTTTATTATCTTTTTTTTGGTTCTTTAAATTAATAGTTTTTTAATCCTACCCCTTCTAACTCTCTTGACTATGACTCTAAATACAAAACAAGACATGGATAACACTCTTATTACCAAATAGCCATCCTAGCTAAATTATAACTTCTTTTGTACATTGAGAGTGTCCTTAACTAACTCAAATACTAACATATTTATCAAATATGAGTTTAGGTATATGTTTTTTAACATCCTAAACTCCTCACTAAATTCTAACCACACAAAATTCAATGTTGGACTTCTTGAAACAAGATTGAAGTCTCTATGGAAGTTCAACAATTCAAATGAAAGATTTGATAGGAAAGTCCAATATAACTCTAATTCAAAATTGAAAAAAAATTATAAATTTAGAAAGAATCCTACATAATTATTATGGTCTTGACCACCTTCTAAAGATTCAAAACATGTAAACTAGATCACTATTTGCATTAGATAGTGATGCTCTTACATGACCTCATCATCCATAATCACTAATTCATCACACCTCATCATCTCTAATAAATAATTACTCTTCCTTCATCACCCCTAATCACTCCCTCATTATTCCTCACCATCACTCATCATTCCTAATCACTCCATCATCCTCCCTAATCACTCCCTCATTGACCCTCACCATACCTCATCATCCCTATTGACTCGCTCATCATCTCTACTCAATTATTCTTCATCCCTCTTCATACTTAATCACTCCATCCAATACCTTGATGGTGGTATTTTGTTGGGGTTTAACAATGTTAGGAGCTACAAGTGGAGATTTTAGTGCTAGCAAAAAATATAATACATAGTGATCAAAATGATGTGGAGTCAAATTTGAAACATAAATATTTAACACCTATTAAAAAATATGGGCCTATTATAAATGATGTAATTCATAATTAAAAATATACCATAAAAAGAGAAGCAAGTAAAACCACTGTAGCACCAAAAATGGATACTAAATACATGAGGATAACCAAGCTATGTGATTTCTTGAAACCAATTAATTACTTTCTATATGAGGAAATTTTATGATCTGAATAATTACTTTGAAGGCTTTATATTTGTATATCTATTGATTGAGTCATCATACCAGAGAGTGAAAAATAATTTTCAAATGATTAGAAGTAGTCCAATATTGAAAAGTGGTGCTTAATTCATAAATTCAATATTCAATCCAATGAAGAGTGTCACACTATGATCTCTCTACTTGCACATTTTGAGAAGTGGGTACAAGTTATCTATCACTATTAAAAGGTAAGTAGATAATATATTATGAACCCAGTGATATGTTCGATACTAAAAATATCTCTACTTCCCCTAACAAGAAATTATATGAATTAAAAATATTGTTTCATTAACAAATATAGATCAATGGTGAGCCAATATACTTCATCATTTCCAATGTAAGTCAAAAGAATTTAATTTCTCCTAAATAATATTTTCAAAAATTGAACTTGAAATTATACATCATCCATAATCATATGCTAATTTATGGTCTAGTGTAATCTTTGAGAAATGGACTGCCTAGTAGTATCACTTGGTGTATAAAATCAAAATTTTTAAAGATGAAATCCTTTGTTACATCTCACCATTAGAGGTTTGTGATGTTTTACATGTGGTCATCCATATATTTACCATTGAAATGTAGTCTATGAAGTAAATCCTTGAAATGTTTTGGTCGATTGTCATGATGTAAAATACCATATATCACATTTACTTCATAAGCTTTCAGTCATTAGTGCCAGGAAGTGAAAGAATCTTGTTAATTCTAGTAACTCTTAATGGTAATAAGTAAATGTAATAACATCCTTATGTCACCATATCATATTTATTTATCAAACAATAACAAAGATAAAATAATTGAAGCATAAACTAGATGAATACAAGGATATCTTTTAGTCACCTAAATAAGTTCCTACATACTGTACACTAAACAATACTATTGATTTTATCCCTTAACTACATCTACCTAAAACCTCTTTATACAACATATCATTTATAGAGAATGAATAAATCAAGTGGTAAATCCATGAAATCATGGATAATGGACACATCATGCCCAAATCATTGCCATGTAAAAGCCCAATTATGTTTATGCCAAAGCCATGAATCAATTAAAAAAATCTTAACAAGATTAAAGTGAAGAACTATTATCCTAATTTAAATATTAAGGCATTTTTATGCCATATGCATGGTGTATAATTCTTTTTCAAAATTGATCTTAAGTTTTTTTATCATCCTATTCATGTTAAACCTTTAGACATTTGGAATATAGTCTTAAAAACAAAGAAAGGATTGATTGACTAGTTGGTTATGCCTTTTAAATTAAATCATGTAATGAATTCATTCATTTCAAGATGTTGAATGACATCCTCAGGCCCTTTACCTATGTCATTTTTTTAATCTACCTTGATGACATCTTAATCTTTAGAAAACATGGTATGAACATTTACACCATGTTGAACTAGTGTTTCACATTTTTTAGAAACATATTTTTATTATAACATGAAAAGATGTTCATTTTTCATGGAGGAGATAAAATATTTGGGATAAATTACACACACAAGGAGTGCATGTGTGAACCTAACCAAGATTCAAGTCATACAGGAATGGGAAACACTAAATAACTTTTCATCTGATTTAAATCTTCTCAGAATTAGAAAATTATACAAGAGATTTGGGTTTAGTTTTTATCTTTTAAACCAAACTACTAAAGGTGGAACCGATAAAGTTTCATCTAGTCAGTTGAACAATAAAGATAATTTGATGAAATAAATTTTAGACTCTATTTTGTGTTAGTTCTTATGCTACTTAACTATAGATTTGGAAAATCATCCAATTCATTTAGTAATAAATTAACTATCACAACTGGGTATTGATAACACAAGTCCTAGAAAAGAGTTAATTTCTATTATAATGGATTAAATGACATATGATTGGAATCAAAGATATCTTTAGAGTATATACTTATGTTAGATGATGAGGGAGTGATTAGGGATGGTGAGGGTCAATGATGGAGTGATAAGTGATGATGAGGGTCAATGAGGGAATGATTAGTGATGATGAGGGATGAAGAAATATTAATTAGGGATTATGAGGTATGAGGAGGGAGTGATGAGGGATGGTGATAATAAATTAAGGAGTGATTAGGGATGATAAGCTTGAGTGATTAGAGATAATGAGAGATAATGAAGGTTAATGAGGAGTGATTAGGGGTAATGAATAATGATGAAAGAGTTATTATGGGTAATTAGGGATGATTATGAAGTGATCAAAGATGAGGGAGGGACACTAAACAAATGAAATTAATACAAAGTGGTTGTTTGATGTGTGCAAGTCATCAATATAACCTACACTACCCCAATCACACCACTTTGGATCAAGTTCAAGTGAGTACTTTTAAAACTTCAATTTTGATGAACTTAGGACTCCTATAAATGCCAAGAATCAATCCAAAAGGTTCAAAAACCTAAAACATGACTATATGTTTACCAAAAATAGACATCAATTGTAAAAGTTATGTCCTAAAATCCCTAGGTTTAATACCTAAACCTTGAAAATGCCTAAGTATTGACCAGATTGGATTTTAAAAAAAAAATCCACATTGTAATGTGTGCGGTTGTGAGACCAACTCTATCAAATGTTGAGTGACCCCAATTTATTATATTTACTAAAATAAATTTATAGTATAATAAAATAAATGTAACAATATAAATGTAAACTTATACACTATATGAATTTGAATCCAAAACATTGATTTAATTTATAAAACAACACTAATGTGTGCATATTATTATTTTCACAATAACACAATTGAGTTATACATTAAAATGATCATGTTATGTCTCAATAATTATCAAGACATAATTTAAATAATGTGATCATGTTGATTAAATAATGTGATTGCATTATTTATTAACATGATACATTACCTAAAATGTCCATAAAATTATCCCCCAATTCCATGAACTTACCCAAAAGTTAATAATAACATAAAATGCATTACCTAATTTAGGGATACATTAGCATAAATTGGCACTTGTATACGATGATCTCAAACCATTTAGCGTGTTTTAGTGATTTTGGCCCAAATTATGCATTTGAGTGCATTTTGAGTAATATTGACAATTTCAACACAATGGTGTTAGGAATTGGATGTCTACATCTGGTACCTTTCGATCATAATATGATATCCTTACACTATGTGATGAAAACACTCCCATGTTACTCCTTGTGATGGAATCATCTATTAACACTTTTAAAATTTAAAATATCTCAAAAATACAAAAAAATCAAATAATTTGAAAATTTGAAAAAATCAAAATCGTGACATGAACATGAAATAATTAATATATCACCATTTACATATGTTATTTATCACATGTTTGGTATATGGCATATTATTTTTACACACACATACATTTCATGGTATATAACTATGATGTAGGACATACAAGTTATACATGGACATATAAATGTTGGATTCTCATCTACCTAGTGGCCATGCCAATATTAGGGGCATCTTATTCCATAGTTTTCACTATAAGAAGCTATATAATTATATAACATCCTTACCATGTTGAGATACATATATTTATTGAACATGTTTTTCTAGTTACTCATATCTTACATAGTCTTAGATGGATATTTTATTTTCTAGGATGTGACATTGATACAAATGGATGGTGTAAATTAGTCTTTACTTGTTCTATGCTTCATTTATGTTATTACTCTCTAACATGATAGGATATTTTTTAATTATCTATTATGTGTGGTCCCTTGGCCTTATTTGTAACATATTTATGTTCCTTGCATGTGGCCCTTGGCCTTGTTTGGTGTAACATCTTCATTTCCATTATATGTGACCCTTGGAATTATATGTGAAACTAATTCTTGAGCTTGTTGAGATTTATAAAATTAGGTGGTGGCATGATCCATATCATGCACATTTATTGCATATTATTCAAGTTATCTTTTAGTGATGGTGATTATTATGTGCTTAATTTATATATCTATCTAGACATGACACTTATATGACTTGTATTACATATGTGTAATCACCTAAAAATGACACTTGATTTCTAAGAGTGTTATTTGAGACCACCTATCCCTAACTTACCCCTAGACCTATCTTAGAGCTTATTTTCATAATTATCAAGCCTTCATGTGGGCCACAAGTGTCCTTATTCATCCCTAAAGCAATCCCAAACCCTCATTCTTACATCTTGGCCCTTCATGCATCAAATTCTACTAGCTAGACACTATCACCATAATAGGGACAATAGCATCACATGGCACTATTTTCTCAATATTGATGTTACTATCTTTTCCATATTTTTTTCACAAATAGATATATTTTCAAATCTTAGACCACCTAGGGTCAGCCTAGACCTCTTTTAAAATGCACTAGAATAATATATATACATGACTTTTATCCCTCTAATGACTAGATGGAAATCAAATGCAAACTATACATGCAAACTCAAAACAAATTATGCACGATTAAGGTTATCAATCCCTATTATACCCTAATTTTGGATACAACCATCTAAAACATTACTAATCTTAGACTACTCAGATTTATAATTTTAATTACATTCAAAGCACTTATATTTATAATCATACTAGTTTTAATCACACTTGCACTTGCACCAACACTTAGACGGGGATAACTACATCAAGTTTGATCCCTCTTTATAGTATTGTTATATAGGAAACTCTCATCATAATGGGGTGTTGAAGATGTCCAACCTACCCCACTAATAACATGTTTTAATTCTTGTATCAATTGGATGCCCTAACAACATGAAGGATTAGGGTTTGTTCATAAAATCAATCAAAATAAGTCATCTACAGGGTTCTAAAACTCATGCACATAAGAATAGGATTTATAAACCTAGACACATGTGCACCTAAAATTTCATAAAATGTATTCATAGTGGACACTATCACTAAAATAGGGACACTATAATCACATGGTTCTACTATCCAATTAGGGTGCTACTGTCCAAGAAGGGTTTTGACACCTAGATCATATTTGTGACACTCAAACTAGCCTTTGCCTTAGTTTTTAGCCTCCAGATCATCCATATTAGTAATTTTCTATCTAAGTTGTCATTTACATTATTTATTGCATATTTATACCCTGATTTACTATACTCATCCATTTAATAACATAGATTTATATTTTCCAAGTCTTAAAAGGTTAAATCTTTTTGTGAACTTGACTTACTTCAAATACTGCATAATTCCTAACCCTATATAACCCTAGGGTTTATGTTTCAAATATTATAGGACCTTAATCCAAGTTTATATTTCATATAATCATGATAATAATGATAGATGAAGTTAATTTCTTTTTAATGCAAAATTTTCTAGCTTCTCTTGCATGTTTGTTTCCTTTTATGTAGAATGAATTCAAAAATAACATAATCACATATGTACATGATGATTTAAATTAGTTCAAATATATATCATATTCCATATCATGTTATATTTCTCTTATGTGTAATTCCATTAACAAGCAAACCCTTACACACATAGAGAATTTAGTACATAAGCTAGAAACTATGTTTCAAGTTTTAATGTCATATCTTATACACATGAAAGAATCTCCTTCTCATCTCCATCATGGTGATAGCTATGTTCCCTCTAACTAGGTCCATGTTATCACTCCTCTACATGATGAAGAAACCTAAAATATTCTTCCTAATTCCCATACTTATCCTATCCACACATCTCCCCTAAAAGTTATGTGTGTACATGTTCAATCATAAATAATTAGGATCTACATTTGTGAGACTCTAAGGGATCAAATTATTAGTATGAGAAATCTAATGATAGAATTATATAATCAAACTCAATTATTAAATGAAAAATTCATATTATTAACAAATAAAATTACATGTACATATTATTCAAAATATTCACCTAGTAAAGTGCTTCCTAACACTTTTTTATATCCAAATCATAAAGTACAACATAATGCATGCATTATAAGTTATTTAAAAAAAATTCAAGGGTCTAATAAGAATTCAAGTGAGATACTAAGGTAGATGATTAAAGCTAAGTTGATCAACCTACCTCCTCTAAACCCAGTGAGGATATCTAGATATTATTATGCATATCATAGAATGCATGAGCACTACATTGATTCATGTTTAGCATTGAAATGAAAAATTCAATAGATAATGGATACAAATGACTCAAGAAGTTACACATCATCCAAAAAACATACAAGGGCACATCTACAAATTCAAAAAGGGTCAAATTTAGAAACAATACAAAAGTGGTTACCAAATCATAACTCAGAACAATAAAATGTTCAAAAAGAACAATCAGAGGAAGAAATAGTAAAAAAAGCATAGGAAAATCAAGTAAAAATTGAAAATATACCTATCCAAAATGAGGATCAAATTTTAAATGGGTTTAGTAAAAAACATCTACAATAGTTTGATTATCATAGTTTAGGTTTGGGCAAGCAGGCCTAAGGCATCACTACTCCTATTCTAGGAGTTGATAATGTTGGTCAATAAGGTTTGGGATTTATTGAACATCCTATGACACATCATTCATAGTTATAATTTATCAAGTTAAAAAGTTCAAAAACACATGAAATGTTACAAAAATAGAAATATATTAAGTTACAAAGTCAAAATAATGCTAGGCCAATAAACATTCTCAAAAGAGGTTTTCTAGCAAAAGAGCCTCCACAACACTATATGTCTACAATAAGCATAGTATCAAAAGGAAAAATCATAATCAATATTCCAAAACATGATTTAGAAAGGTCAAATCCATAGTATGCGGTAATTCTCTCTATCATTCTAGGGTATTATTATTTTGATGATGAAAAATAATCAGATTCATATTGCAACATGATTCAACTATAACATAACAATCACATTGCATGAGACATTACCATTCCCATTTTTGACATAGGCCACATTGATAGTGAGTCTCTCATGAGACTCATCGATTAGTACTGTTCCTCCCTTATTATACACACTTTCCTTATTTCTTGCTCCTTATACATAGTTTCATTTTCATGTTGCTTGTACATAGCTTATATCTAGAAAATACAAAAACAATATAATATTTCAAAAAACATAAAACATTCAAATATTTACTCAAAAAACATAAAAAATATAGATTGTATACATTGCCATGTTTACACTTCTTATATTTTCTAAACACTACATATGTTATCTATCTTAGTATAGTAGATTTTATCATATATACATGCTTCACTTATTCTTGTCAAGTGATTTTAGATTACTAGATCACTCAGGGCCACTACATTGATCCAAATTTACTATTATTTATCCACTGGGGGCATAGACACATATACATAAGTTATTAATTTGAGACATTCACCCATTTGGGGGCACCTTATACATGGTTTTGTTTACCAGGTTACATCATTCTATAATCTACATCACATTTCTAGCATTGTTATATCTTGATATTGATCATGATACACTTAATTTTTTTACCAGTTGCTACTACTTTAGACTCAACATATGTACATATTGGATCTTACACAAATTTATTTTACATGTTCATGCATACTTTCATTTTTAAATTTCCTGTTTATACTTAATTTTATCTCTTTGCTTCTTCTATTAGAGGGAATTTGAATATGCCTTTGAATTATGGCTCTAAGACACTTCTTTTCACTATATGTATGCTTTGGAAATGTGCTCATGTCCTTATGTGTGCTTTCCTAATTGTGTATGTATAAATTTGAACATGTCCTTATATGTGGATCTAAGCTAAATCACTTATTATTTGCATATGTGGACATTTGAACATGCCCTTGTATGTCTTACTTTCTTAAATTCAGTGACATGTGTGCATTCCCTTGTATTGTGGCTCCTTGTCCTATTTTTCATACCTCATGTGTGTTGTATGTATGCTTTCTTGTATGTGTCATGGACATGACACTGATCTCTTACTTGTTACACACTTTAGTTTTAGATTCCATGAGGGACCTCATGCATCTCTGCTTCCTACTTGGTTATCATGATGGAAATTATGCCCCATCCCCCCAGGTAACTACTCAATTATTACTTAGATTTGTTGTTACATACATTGTTATATCTATCTTGACAACATTGTGAATACTATACATAACATACATCACACATTATAGACTTATTCTCATATTATCTTACATTTTGACGTTATGTATGGACATTATATTGGATTATTATGTAAATATCATATATGCTCTGACTAACACACATTTTGTAGATAATTTTTTTAGGACAATTATATCATAGGTTCAACAACTCCCCTCAAAAGAGTGGGCATTATATAAGAGTTTGTCATAGATATCAGGCTATCAAAATACACTCAAAGTATAATTTCAGCACATAGGCTCAGATTACAAAAATTAGACTCAATTAAGCATAGTGAGAAATAATGACACAAAGATTAGTTACAATTGCACAAAAATTAGAATAGTCATAAATTAGTGCCCAAATTGGGACACTAGCACCACATGGTGATACTATCTAAGATATGGTGCTACTATTTAGTATCCTTAATTTCAAAAAATTCTAGATTAGACAAAAAAGTATAGTAGGTACAGTCTAGGTTTGCAAATATTTAATCATAGATTTACTAGTTTTGGCTTAGTTTATCTCATATATATATATATATATATATATATATATATATATATATATATATATCAGTTTACTCAAATTAAGGGCATCATTCATGGCATGACCAATCCCATTTTCAATTCATATACTCATATACATATTATTACAACTTAATCTATAATCCATATGCTCAAATATCATATTTGGGAGCATGTGCATGGAAAATTGTTTCCATATGCTCATTTATACATTGGTTGATTAGATGGAATGGAAAAATCCATATCATTCTCTATGTTGTACACATCAGACACATATTCTAGGTTTCACATAAGATTCATGCCTTACTCCATTTTTAATGGTTGGCATTCTCAAATGGCCTAGATCTACCTAATATACCCA